>JASVEL010001082.1:0-343440 GCA_032618575.1 Nicotiana noctiflora
TATCGAATTTAACAGCTAAAAACAGGAATATCACTCATTGAACATTTTGAGTAAAGTATGTGTTCAACAACCAGCGCATGTACACGCCCGTCACCTCGCGTACAAGGCATTTAAAGTATCACAATAATATCCTAGGGGTGAAAATCCCCCACACGAAGTTAGACAAGCCACTTACCTCAATTCCGGTACAAAAACCGCTAAGAAATAACCCTCTTGCCGTGAGAATCAAGCTTCGCACGCGTAGAATCTGATCAAATACAGTAGAAACACAACAAATTAGGCCAATGGGACTACACCCAATCAATACAACTCAATTTACATCAAAATTCCCAAAGTTGTCAAAACCCGACTTTCGGTACGCTTATCGAAAAATCACGAAAGTCACATATTCGGAACCCTCATCTCAATACGAGTCTAAGCATATAAATTTTACCAAATTCGGACTCCATTTGCCCATTCAAAACCTTGATTTTCTAAAGTTCAAGCCTAGGGCTAAATCCTCCATAAATTACCCCAAATTCCTCCATTTTCATAATATAATTGCATAATATTATCAATACTAATCATAGTTTAAGTCCATAGTTGATTACCCGATGATTTCCCTTGAATTTCTCTTCAAAATCGCCCAAATCGCCTCTAAAGCCGAGACCCAAAATGTGTGAAATGTTCTGAAATTTTTCTAACTTATGATACACTTACTTACAGCGATTTTCGCTTCTGCAGAATATTTTCCGCTCCTATGCACCCGTATCCGCGATCAAAGGGTCGCTTCAGCGGTTCCAGGCCTAGCCGGCCATTTCCGCTTCTGCGAGCGAAGGGCCGCTTAAGCGGGCCCGCTTCTGCGAAGAAGCTTCCGCTTCTGCGGAAACATCCGCCTCTGCGAACCATTGTCCGCTTCTGCGGTCTCGCCCAGGCGGTCAAATGTCCGCTTCTCGCGGACCATGCCCCTTTTTCTCCCCTTCGCTTCGCGATCACCGGCTCGCACCCGGCGATGCCGCTTCAGCCGGAACGACTTCCGCTTCTCGCGTGACCAGCCGCTCCTCGCGCACCTCGTCCGCTCTCGCGGACACGCTCCCGCGTCCAAATTCCGCAGAGCGGAAACAACGAAGCAGGATCCCAACCCGCAATTTTTCCACAATTTTTCTCCCGTTTAACCATCCGAAAACACCCCGAGGCCCCCGGACCTCATCCAAACATACCAACACATCTTAATACCTTATTCGAACTTGCTCAAATCCTCAAAACACGTCTAACAACATCAAAACCCATAATTCACATCGAATTCAAGCCTAAATTTCTTAAAACTTTCCGAATTGCACATTCGATCTAAAACCCGACCAAACGACGTCCGAATGACCTGAAAATTTGCGAACATATCCAAAATCACATAACGAAGCTACAGAAATTGTCGGAATTCCATTCTGACCCCCGGATCAAAATCTCACCTATCGTTCGGATTCACCAAAATTTCAACCTTCGGCATTTCAAGCCTAATTGAGCTACGGACCTCCAAAATACATTCCGAATGCGCTCCCAACCCCGAAATCACCTAACTGAGCTAATGAAACCATCGGATTTCCGTTCCGAGATCGTCTTAACACTGTTCCGGCTACGGGCCATTTTCTAGCTTCAAAGCTCTTATTTAGGGACTAAGTGTCCCAAAATGCTCAAATTTTCAGAACCGACTCTCCCGGCAAACCACAATAGTAGAAATGAACTTAGGGGAACAGTTAAATTAGGGATTGGGGCGTAATTTTCTAAAACGACCGGTCGGGTCGTTACATCTTCCCACACTTAAGGATTCGTTCGTCCTCGAACGAGCACAGAAAACATACCTGGAGTAGTGAAAAGATGAGGGTACTGGCTGCGCATATCCTGCTCGGTCTCCCAAGTCGCCTCCTCGACCGGCCGGCCCCGCCACTGAACCTTTACCGAAGCGATGTTCTTTGACCTTAGCTTTCTGACTTGCCTGTCTAGAATGGCTACTGGCTCCTCAACATAAGACAGATCCTTGTCTAGCTGAACAGATGTGAAATCCAACACGTGCGACGGGTCACCATGGTATCTCCGGAGCATGGAGACATGAAATACGGGGTGAACTCCGGCTAGGCTCGGAGGTAAGGCCAACTCATAAGCAACCTCCCCAACACGCCTCAAAATCTCAAAAGGGCCAATAAATCTAGGACTCAGCTTTCCTTTCTTTCCAAACCTCATAACGCCCTTCATAGGCGAGACTCGAAGTAGAACCCGCTCGCCAACCATAAAAGCCACGTCGCGAACCTTCTTATCCGCATAACTCTTCTGTCTAGACTGAGCTGCACGAAGTCTGTCCTGAATCACCTTGACCTTGTCCATAGCCTCCTGAACCATATCAGTACCTAGCAACCTGGCCTCGCCCGGCTCAAACCAACCTACGGGAGACCTGCACCTCCTACCATATAGGGCCTCGTACGGTGCCATCTGAATACTAGACTGGTAGCTGTTGTTATAAGCAAACTCCGCCAGTGGCAAGAAGTGATCCCATGAACCTCCAAACTCAATCACGCACGCACGGAGCATATCCTCCAAAATCCGAATAGTGCGCTCGGACTGCCCATCAGTCTGGGGGTGAAATGTTGTGCTCAGCTCCACCCGAGTACCTAACTCCTGCTGTACAGCCCTCCAGAACCGTGAAGTGAACCGAGTGCCTCTATCTGAAATGATGGAAACTGGAATACCATGCAGCCGAACTATCTCTCTGATATAGATCTCTGACAGTCGTTCCGATGAATAAGTAGTGCTCACCGGTATAAAATGGGCGGACTTGGTCAGCCGATCCACAATAACCCAAATGGAATCAAACTTCCTAACAGTCCGTGGAAGCCCGGATACAAAGTCCATGGTGATGCGCTCCCATTTCCACTCTGGAATCTCAATCCGCTGCATCAATCCACCCGGGTGCTGATGCTCATACTTCACCTGCTGGCAGTTGAGGCATCTAGAAACATAATCAACTATATCCCTCTTCATCCGCCTCCACCAGTAATGCTGTTTCAAGTCCTGATACATCTTCGCGGCACCCGGATGGATGGAATACCGCGAACTATGGGCCTCTGCTAGAATCAGCTCTCGAAGATCATCTACATTGGGCACACAGATACGCCCCTGCATCCTCATGACTCCATCATCCCCGATGGTAACATCTCGAGCATCACCACGCCGAACTCTATCCCGAAGGACAAGCAAATGAGGGTCGTCGAACTGACGCTCCCTGATGCGGTCAAATAGAGAAGACCGAGAAACCACACATGCTAGAATCCGGCTGGGCTCCGAAAGATCCAGTCTAACAAACTGTCTAGCTAAAGCCTGAACATCCATCGCCATAGGCCTCTCCGAAGCCGGTAGATATGCTAAACTCCCCAAACTCTCTGCCCGACGACTCGAGGCATCAGCAACCATATTAGCCTTGCCTGGATGATAGAGAATAGTAATATCATAGTCCTTCAGTAGTTCCAACCATCTCCTCTGACGCATATTCATGTCCTTCTGCTTAAGCAAGTGCTGCAAGCTCCGGTGATCAGTGTAGATCTCATAAGGAACCCCATATAAATAATGACGCCAAATTTTCAAGGCGTGAACAATGGCAACTAGCTCCAAATCATGAACAGGGTAATTCTTCTCATGCACCTTCAACTGCCTCGACGCGTAGGCAATCACCCTACCGTCCCGCATCAATACCGCACCGAGTCCAACTCGTGAGGCATCACAATATACAAGATAGGACCCCGAACCCGTAGGCAACATCAATATAGGGGCCGAAGTCAAAGCTCTCTGAGCTTTCGAAAGCTCGCCTCACACTCGTCCGTCCACCTGAAAAGGGGCACCCTTTGGGTCAATCTAGTCATAAGTGCCGCAATCGAAGAGAACCCTCTACGAAACGACGGTAATAGCCCGCCAAACCAAGGAAACTCCGAATCTCAGTAGCGGAGGAGGGTCTGGGCCAACTCTCTGCACGGCCTCCACCTTCCTCGATCTACTCGAATACCATCACTCGACACCACGTGGCCCAAAAATGCCACCGAACTCAACCAGAATTCACATTTAGAGAACTTGGCATAAAGCTGCTTCTCCCTCAGAATCTGAAGCACTATCCTCAAATGCCGCTCGTGCTCTTCCCGGCTCCGAGAATATACTAGAATATCATCAATGAAGACAATCACGAACGAGTCCAGATAAGGCTCGAACACACTGTGCATCAAATTCATAAAGGCTGCTGGGGCATTAGTCAGCCCAAAGACATCACGAGGAACTCATAGTGACCATACCGAGTCCTGAAGGCAGTCTTCAGGATATCTGGCTCCTGAATCTTCAGCTGATGATAACCAGAGCGCAAGTCAATCTTAGAAAACACCTGTGCACCCTGTAGCTAGTCAAACAAGTCATTAATGCGAGGCAAAGGATACCGGTTCTTCACTGTAACCTTGTTCAACCGACGATAGTCAATACACATACGCATAGAACCGTCCTTTTTCTTCACAAACAATACAAGAGCACCCCAAGGCGAAACACCGGGTCGAATAAAACCCTTGCCCAATAACTCCTGTAACTGATCCTTCAACTCCTTCAACTCAGGAGGAGCCATACGGTACGATGGAATAGAAATGGGCTGAGTGCCCGGCAACAAGTCAATAGCAAAGTCAATATCTCTGTCGGGCGGCATGCCCGGGAGATCAGCTGGAAATACATCAACAAAGTCACATACCACATGAACAGAATCAATAGAGGGAGTGTCAACACCGACGTCCCGCACATAGGCTAGATAAGCAGCACACCCCTTCTCAACCATACGCTGAGCTCTGAGAAAAGAAATAACACGGCTAGGGGTGTGATCTAGAGTACCACTCCACTCAATACGTGGAATGCCCGGCATAGCCAGCGTCACGGTCTTGGCGTGACAATCAAGAATAGCATAATGGGGCGACAACCAGTCCATGCCCAGAATAATATCAAAATCGACCATCCCGAGCAACAATAGATCCGCTCTGGTCTCAAAATCACAAATGGTAACCAAACACGACCGATATACACGGTCCACGACCAAAGAATCACCCACCGGAGTGGAAACATAAATGGGGGCACTCAAAGAATCCCGAGGCACACCCGGATGAGAAGCAAAGTAAGAAGACACATATGAAAAAGTGGAACCAGGGTCGAATAGAACCGATGCCTCCCTGTGACTAACCATAATAATACCCGTGATAACGGAGTCAGATGCAACAGCCGCAGCGCGATCAGGAATAGCATAGAATCTGGCTTGTCCCCCCTCTCGAGGGCGGCCTCTGGAACCCTGACCCCCGCCCCTGGATGACTGGGCAGGTGGAGTGGCAGCTGGGGCTGGAATGATAGCCTGCTGGCCCTGAGAACCACGCGGATGCTGTGATGACTAATGAGGGGCTTCTCTCCTGTGCCTAGGGCACTCCCTAACCAGGTGGCGAGTATCCCCGCACTCAAAACAAGCTCGGGGAGGACGCGGTGGCTGTGACTGACCGGCCTCACCCCCACTAGTCTGACCCCTGGAAGGACCCCGCGCAGGAGGTGCACTAGAAACTGGGGGAACATAATAAGGCTCCTGAGATGCTGGAAGGCCTGGAGTACTACCGGCTGCGGGTAATGCCGAGTGAACTGGTCGACCAGAATAACCTCTGCCAAAACGACCGGCTGATGAAGTGCGGGCACCACAGAAATGACCCGACTCACGAGACCTCTTGGCCTCTCTCTCCCTCCGCTCTCTAGGGAGCATACCTCTCGATCCTCTTGGCAATGCTAACTGCCTGCTGATAAGATATATCTGTCTCAAGCTCTCTGGCCATGCTGGATCGGATAGGCGGAACAAGGCCCTCAATAAATCTCCGCACTCGCTCCCGAACCGTGGCTACCAAAGCCGTTGCATGCCTGGCTAGGCGGGTGAAACTGATAGCATACTCCGATACTGACATGGAGCCCTGTCGCAACCGCTCAAACTCCGAGCGCCAAGAATCCCTAAGGCTCTGTGGAACAAACTCCCTCAAAAACAGATCTGAAAACTGCATCCAGGTTAATGAAGCATACTCCTCCGGACTATCCAACTCATACGTGCGCCATCAATCATAAGCGGCCCCACGAAACTGAAAAGCAGTGAAGGAAACCCCGCTGGTCTCCACAATCCCCATAGTACGAAGAATACGATGACACTCTTCCAGAAAACACAATGCATCATTTGTAGCCAAACCATTGAACACTGGAGGATCATATTTCTTGAACCTCTCCAATCTACGCTCGTCGTCCTCGGAGGCAGCCGGCCCACCTCCGGGCTGTGCTGGAGCGGCATGAGGCATAACAATAATCTCTGGAACCTGTCCCACTGGCACTCATTGCTCAGGTGTAGCGGCTGCTGGAGTCTGGGCCCCTCCCCCGGCCTAGGATGTAGCTGCAGTGAGAGGAAGAAACCCTGCCTGAGCTAAAGTGGTATACATACTCATGAACTAGGCTAGGGTCTCCTAGTGCTGGAGTAGTAGAAGTTGTAGTCGGCGTACCAGGTGCCTGCGCTCCAACCTGATCCACCGGTGGCACCTCAGCGGCAGCGCGCGCAGGTGTCGTGGCTGCACCTCGAGCGCGTCCTCATCCTCTACCTTGGCCCCGTCCTCTAACGATGACAACAGGGGGTGCGGGTACCTGATCATCGCGAGTAGATCGTGTCCTCACCATCTGTGAGAGAATAGAAAGCAGTAGTTTAGATTTTTGATGTCAAAAATGTCGCACGACAAGTAATCCAAAAGAAATGAAGAGTTTCCTAAACAGTTACATAGCCCCTCGTAGATAAATATAGACGTCTCCGTATCGATCAGCGAGACTCTAAGCAACCGGTCTGTGTCCCGTGACTCCTATGAACCTAGAGCTCTGATACCAACTTGTCACGACCCTAGTTCACCAATTGTGAACATGTCGTGATGGCACCCAATCCCCACGACTAGGTAAGCCTAACACGTTGCGGAATCTATAAGTTATAAATACTTAAATAAGAAACAACGGAAAATAACATAAAAGATATGTAATCCGTGCCGCTTGGCACATACATCCGTCACACAATAAATAAAACACTACCAAGATCCGGAACCCCACGGTAACACAGACTAAAAGAGAAATACAACCGTGGCTCTATGTGTAAAGAGTATCTAACAACGAAATGAAGAAAAATGTCAACTAGTAATACTAGAATAGAAGGGAAGCCTCCGGATCCGCGGACGTAGCAGATCATACCTCGAAGTCTCCCAGAAAGCTGCGGAATCACCTAGTACGAGCCTGCTCTGATGTACCCGGATCTGCACAACAAAAGTGTGCAGAAGAGTAGCATGAGTACACCACGGCGGTACTCAGTAAGTGCCAAGCCTAACCTCGATGGAGTAGTGACGAGGAAGGTCAGGGCCCTACTGAGAAACAATAATAATATGATGATAACAAAATAAACAGTTTAACAGATAATAACAATAATTTACGAAATAACAACATTGCGATGTTTACTGAAACTGTCTACAATCAAGCTAATAACAAATAACCAACTCAAATAAACGAATCCAGGATCTGTGGGAATTGAACCCACAGTCCCATTCTCAGTACCCCTGGGTCTCCGGGAATCGAACCCGCAACCCATGTTTCAATTTCAATAATCTCAGGATCTCGGGAATCGAACCCGCAGTCCACATTTCAATAATATCAGGATCTCGGGAATCGAACCCGTAGTCCACATTTCAATAATATCAGGATCTCGGGAATCGAACCCGTAGTCCACATTTCAATAATATCAGGATCTCGGGAATCGAACCCGTAGTCCACATTTCAATAATATCAGGATCTCGGGAATCGAACCCGTAGTCCACATTTCAATAATATCAGGATCTCGGGAATCGAACCCGTAGTCCACATTTCAATAATATCAGGATCTCGGGAATCGAACCCGTAGTCCACATTTCAATAATATCAGGATCTCGGGAATCGAACCCGTAGACCATATTTCAATAATCTCGGGATATCGGGAATCGAACCCGTAGTCCATAACCACAGCAAGTAAAGGAATACACAGAGAGAAGTATAATATGCCTAATGATAACTTCGCCGATGAACAGCGCCAACGATTACCAAGAAAACTCAAGTAAGTCAATTAAGCAACTAGGCAGTTAGATTCTATCTAATCATGCTTTTCTAACTACTACCGGGTAGGAATATCGAATTTAACAACTAAAAACAGGAATATCACTCATTGAACATTTTGAGTAAAGTATGTGTTCAACAACCAGCGCATGTACACGCCCGTCACCTCGCGTACAAGGCATTTAAAGTATCACAATAATATCCTAGGGGTGAAAATCCCCCACACGAAGTTAGACAAGCCACTTACCTCAATTCCGGTACAAAAACCGCTAAGAAATAACCCTCTTGCCGCGAGAATCAAGCTTCGCACGCGTAGAATCTGATCAAATACAGTAGAAACACAACAAATTAGGCCAATGGGACTACACGCAATCAATACAACTCAATTTACATCAAAATTCCCAAAGTTGTCAAAACCCGACTTTTGGTACGCTTATCGAAAAATCACGAAAGTCACATATTCGGAACCCTCATCTCAATACGAGTCTAAGCATATAAATTTTACCAAATTCGGACTCCATTTGCCCATTCAAAACCTTGATTTTCTAAAGTTCAAGCCTAGGGCTAAATCCTTCATAAATTACCCCAAATTCCTCCATTTTCATAATATAATTGCATAATATTATCAATACTAATCATAGTTTATGTCCATAGTTGATTACCTAATGATTTCCCTTGAATTTCTCCTCAAAATCGCCCAAATCGCCTCTAAAGCCGAGACCCAAAATGTGTGAAATGTTCTGAAATTTTTCTAACTTCTGATACACTTACTTACAGCGATTTTCGCTTCTGTGGAATATTTTCCGCTCCTATGCACCCGTATCCGCGACCAAAGGGTCGCTTCAGCGGTTCCAGGCCTAGCCGGCCATTTCCGCTTCTGCGAGCGAAGGGCCGCTTAAGCGGGCCCACTTCTGCGAAGAAGCTTCCGCTTCTGCGGAAACATCCGCCTCTGCGAACCGTTGTCCGCTTCTGCGGTCTCGCCCAAGCGGTCAAATGTCCGCTTCTGCGGACCATGCCCCTTTTTCTCCCCTTCGCTTCTGCGATCACTGGCTCGCACCAGCGATGCCGCTTCAGCGGAATGACTTCCGCTTCTGCGTAACCAGCCGCTCCTGCGCACCTCGTCCGCTTCTGCGGACACGCTCCTCTGCGTCCAAAATTCCGCAGGAGCGGAAACAACAGAAGCAGGATCCCAACCTGCAATTTTTCCACAATTTTTCTCCCGTTTAACCATCCGAAAACACCCCGAGGCCCCCGGGACCTCATCCAAACATACCAACACATCTTAATACCTTATTCGAACTTGCTCAAATCCTCAAAACACGTCTAACAACATCAAAACCCATAATTCACATCGAATTCAAGCCTAAATTTCTTAAAACTTTCCGAATTGCACATTCGATCTAAAACCCGACCAAACGACGTCCGAATGACCTGAAAATTTGCGGACATATCCAAAATCACATAACGAAGCTACAGAAATTGTCGAAATTCCATTCCAACCCCCGGATCAAAATCTCACCTATCGTTCGGATTCGCCAAAATTTCAACCTTCGGCATTTCAAGCCTAATTGAGCTACGGACCTCCAACATACATTCCAAACGCGCTCCCAACCCCGAAATCACCTAACGGAGCTAATGAAACCATCGGATATCCGTTCCGAGATCGTCTTAACACTGTTCCGGCTACGTGCCATTTTCTAGCTTCAAAGCTCTTATTTAGGGACTAAGTGTCCCAAAATGCTCAAATTTTCAGAACCGACTCTCCCGGCAAACCACAATAGTAGAAATGAACTTAGGGGAACAGTTAAATTAGGGATTGGGGCGTAATTTTCTAAAACGACCAGTCGGGTCGTTACAAACACTCTTTTCAAAACATACACAACACGCTTAATTACTTAACAAGTTTACAATTTACAAAGCCCGACATATATTTACATAAATCCATAATCCCATATTTACTGTCTACGGAGCCTCTTAGATATGACAAGATAATACAGTACTTGCCGGTAATAAGGCTCTGGCTATACCTTACACAAAACCAAAATAAAACTCTGAAATAGAAGTGTCATGAGCCATGTAGGGCCCCGAGAGGAAAGGGGCGCACCCAAACGGCCAGTGGAAGATGAAGGAGTGCCACTACCGATGAACTGAGGTACTTGCTATGGATCCACCTACAATCATAACCCGAATGTAGCGCCCCCGGCAAAAGGGACTGCAGTACATTGGAATTGCACTGGTATGTATGAACAAGCTTTGTCCCAAGTAAACTCAAGCCATAGACAAGTAAGTCACGTTAATAGAAACAACAAACAAATATGAAAAGAAATAACAAGACAAGCCAAACAAGATTTCAACACTTAACTATGTTTTCAAGAAGTCCTCATCCCGTATACAAGTAGAAAACAACAATAGAAGCAACAACCAAACACACATGGAAGGCACAATCAAGCCAAACAAAGGGACAATCAGTGCCACACATGTTACAAACTCTTATGCTGTCTCCTTTCTCAATGCCTCATCAATGATTTCACAATGAGTACACATATCGATTTCAATGGCAATTTCGATCTCTTTCACCCTTAATACCTCGGCCACCCTTATCACCCCAACCCATAATATATCAATTTATGTTGCGGCGCGCAATCCGATCTCACTGTACACTTTCAAATCATAACAATCACAACAACAACCAAGAACACTTCACAAAGATCACAACAATGACAATAAGCAAATTCACAATTGTTTCATGTTTCCACAATACTTTTTAAGCCACTACCACAACAAGGTTACAAGTGTTTCCATAACCAACAGCACCAATCCCATTATGTTCAACAGTTCATAAGCAATTCAAGTCATTTCATTAATTTAGCACAAAAAGCCAAATATGTCATTACTACCATTGTTCCCAATTTCATCATTTAGGATTTACTCTTTATCATTCATTTCACAACTCATACCACATACCACATAATCAAATCAATCAAACACCCAACAACTCAATACAAAAATTTCACAACAATTCACGTAGCTATCACATACCAAATAATTTGTACAACAAACAAGGCGATTTCATAAGGATCAAAGTTAGCCATACATACCTCGTTTAAGATTTCCTACTACGACGTTTCGCAAATTCTAGCAATCACAATCTACTTGAAACATAGCAAAATTAAACACAAATTAGGAAGGCATTTATGGTTTCAGCTCCTTGCAACATTTTATCAAACACTAGTTGGGCGTCTTGATTTTTAATACTCTTTTACAAGATTTTCCTTCATTCCAAAACCCAATATTTACCTATTTATGTTCATCAATCTTCACACATCCCTATTTGCACATGTATGCATACTTAGTACTACTATGCCAAGAATCATACCTCAATGACCCATCGCATAACCTCTACAATACTAACATAACCTAGGTTAGGCACCTATGGCTCCCAATCACCCTCCCATGAGTTCTAATGTATGTATCTTACATGACTAATCACCATAGAGTAGTTAGAGATGATAGACATACCTCTTGTAGTAAGAATTTTAAGAATCCCCACTTAAGGTGTTCTTGAAGAATTCAAGAATTTGAAGGAAAATCTAAGGATTTTGAAGATTAATCCATGTTAGTATAAGTGTTTAAGGTGTAGAAATTACTCAAAGTACTCTAAAAACCTTACCTTAGATCATAGGGATGAAGTTTGGGACGGAACCCCTTGAGAGAGCAAGCCATAACCCCAAAAATGTGTTGGGAACACTCTAGACCGGTCTTAGGGTATAAAACCTTCCAGGCACGCGAAGTTTCGCACAGACGCGCGAAGTTTTTCAAATTTTGCATGTTTTTCTGAGCATTCTGCTTCAGACGCGCGAAAAACGCTCGAAGTTTCAAAGTTCCCGCGACTGACACCCTCCCAGTAAAATGGTCATAACTTTCTCTATGCACCTCCAAATGACGAACGATTTGTTGCGTTGGAAAATAGACTCAAAGAGCTTTAATTTGATAGGTTTTGGGTCCCACATATCCTTATATAGCTGAAGATACGATCGTTCAAAATGATGTCTTGTGCAACTCATTTACAACTTTTGTCTAATATGCAATTTTCCAACTTGGCTTAGACTTACGCCTCTCCTTAGACCCCAAATCACTAATAATAAGATTTATAAACTTATTAACATATCCAATTTATATCCATAATATCATAAATCCTTATTTGCGTACGAATTAAAATAATTTAGCCTACATATGCACGACGAAATCTTAAATTACTCGAACAAATTTTCCGGGGCCTTACAAAATCGTATAGGCAGATTTTAAAGATGATTTAAATGTTAACACTATAGGCATGGCATCTAAGTGATTGAATTACAACATTAAATCTATAGGCATGGTGTCTAAGTGATTGAATTACGATATTAATGTTATATGCATGGTATCTAAGTGATTGAATTATGACATTATTCTTATAGGCATGAGACCTACCCTGAATTACATGCAATAAAATAAACCCCTCCCACACCCTTTACTAATACTACCCAAGTTCTTTTTACAAGATTATTACAGAATCAGGAGACAGAAAGGAAACAATTAAAAATACATCACAGCCTACAGCTAGATCCGTAAAGCCTAATTTAATGTCACTACCCAATAACATGTGTTTCACCAGTTCTAGATTCCATATTTCCAAAGCCTTCTCTGATCCAAAGCGTTTCAGAGTTCCAAGGAATCTCAAGGGCACCAGGCAATAATTACACTCAAGATAATAATTAGAAGAAAATAGTGCAATGCGGAATAGCCAGCCCTAAAGCATCCAAGTTCAGAGGGAACTCCAGGGTCCTAAGTATGGTTTACCAAAGGAGGGCAGCACTTAGAACTAGGAATAAGTGCAGAGTGAGAGAGGGCACCATAGCAGAGTGTGGTCATACCCAGCCATTGCATTAACTGGCACACCCTTGACCTTCTACTTAGGCCAAACAATTAGGAGCATACTTTAGGAGTCAGACTTGGACCTGGATGGTGATTAGGACACCGCCAGACTTGAGTCAAGGCTTATCACAAAAAGGGGAAGAGGGAATGGGAATTGATTTGAGTAGAGGCTCCAAAGAACCTGGTCCTAAGTCATGGGTGGCAATAATAGGATGCTACCATGACTTAGAACTACACTCACACACAAGAGGGGACCAAATGGAAGGGTTTCACATAGACAAGCATCTACAAACTACAAGGAAAGGCAAGAGAGCATAACAAACTAAGGGTGCAAAAGCATAAAGAAGGAGAGTATAGCAGACTAGGATGAACACATAGTGCAAAAGAGCATGGCATAAATTAAACATATAGTTTAGAGGGTATTATTTAACTATCGAGACAAACTAGTTGCAAGTTAAGGACAACAAACAACAAAAGCAAATAGATAGCCAGCAGTCAGCAGGATCAAATCCTCCGCAAGTATTGTGAGTTTAAGAGGAACTCAAGAATGCTCCAAACAGTAAAGAGAAAGGGAGCAGGGTGAAAGTGAGAAGTGTTTGAAAACGTGTTCTTAATTCTAAAGTATGTGTGTGTTTTTTCAGAGGTGCAGAAAAAGAACTTTTTTTATAGTGCAAAAAAACGTGTAAACAAAATGAACAAGGAGTCAATCAAATGAGATCTCCCTTATTCAAAGAGATTTGATTTTAAATGGGAATGAGTAATTAAGGAAAGGAAAATAATGAAATTTTTTTAGAGTACCATAATAAGGGTAAGTACACAGAGTTTATATAAGGCAAGAATCTTGTGGTACACGGTTTTGAGAAATAAGGAAAGTAAATTAATCAATCAGCCAGAAATTTTAAAAGTCTTTGAATGAACTTAGTCGGGAGAAGGAGGAAAGACATTAAGTTGTAAAAATCAGTAACAAAATCAATCAAGCCTTAGTAATAGGAGATTGAAATCAATCACAAGCTAACATAAACCATTTAGAAGAAAACCCTCGTATATAAGCATGCTAATATCGAACAGAAGAGACGACCATAAGAGGTTTTAAATTATAAAGAAAGGATTTTAGTTCGGTCTAGGGTTTCAAATTCGAGTAGGGTACATAAAAGAGAGGGAAAACCATCGAATAGACTCATAGAGTTTCATGAGAAAGCACATAGATATAATGGCCAGTTTGAAGCAATGGAGCAAAATCAAAGCATGTTCAGGAAAAACTCAAGAAAGTTCAAGAGAGAATAGAGGCGACATAGAATTTAAGAAACATTAGGCGAAATAGTTTTAGAACTCAAACAAAAAGTCCAATAAAGGCAAATAAAAACTCAGTAAGAAAATTGTAAAGGAACACATAAGCCAAGCATATGAGAGCATGCTGTAGAAAAAGTAGAAGAGATAATAGATCATAAGTAGAAGAACATGCATAATAAATACAAAACATAAGAACATAGGAGAAAATATGCACAAGCAAAAACACATAAGAACAAAGCGTATACAGGCAGATTCACATAAAGAAAGAAGAAGAAGAAGAAGAAGAAGAAGAAGAAGAAGAAGAAGAAAAAGAAGAAGAAGAAATCATTTTAAAAGTTTTGGAAATCCTAACTTGAAACTGGCTAATTTTGAAAAGAAAATTTTGGGGAAAAAGCTTTGAAACTTTGAGTACACCACAAATCTAAGAAAAATCAAGAGGGAAAGAACCTCAAATAGCTTTTAGGGTTTCTCAAAAACCCTAGAAATGAGAATGCTGGGAAAGGATCTGGCCTAGAACAAGTTTGGGCCATATCTAGACTATTGAGGCTCGGACACATCGAAGCGGAGCCGGAGAAGTCGTAGGAACACAAATCGGTGGAGGATCTGAACAGACCTTGTTGAGGTTGAACCTTTAAATCCTCGAATAGACGTGATTTGGGGTGAAAGGAAGTGAGCACAGGTTGTCCATGGGCTGAAAAGTCATGGACTCCGATGGGATTTGGCCGGAGAAGATGATGATGATGACCTGAGAAGAACTATAAGGTTCTAGAGAAAATGAGGAGACGAAGTGACCAAGAGATAGGCCAGTCTCTATGAAAATGAGGGGTCGAAAGGGGGAGGGTCATTTGTCTTTAATTTTGGTAATATTATCTGGGCCGTTGATCTTATTTGATCAACGACTCAGATCAAATCAAAAATGGATCGGGCATCCGAATGGGGTATGGGTTGGGTCTTAATTAAAATTGGGTTGGGTTAATTGGAATATGGGTTATTAGAATTGGGGTTTAATTGGGCTATGTTTGCAATAATTTTTGGCTAGCATTTAAATAGCCACTTTTCCCCTTTTTATTATATAAAAATAGTTGAAATTATTTGAGAAACAAATTGAAAACACATATCTAATTAATAATATAAAAATATTAATCCAAAAATACCAAAAATGATTTTATAACTATAAAATATGGTTAATTATAAAATAGGCTATAATTGTAATTTCATGAAATTACGCTTTAGAAATTCCGAATAAATTTGTAAAAATGTGTAAAAAAATATATTAAGTTTATTTTTTTGCAAATATGAGAATGAAATACGTTATTCGCCAAAACTGATAATTTGGGAATCATTTTGGATTTTGTACTGTTAAAAATAGACAATAAATTAATTTTAAAAACCCTTAAAAATTGAGAAAAAAATACCAAAACCTTTGGGCATGCTTATATATGCATACATAAACTATTTTGAAAGTAATTGAGTATATATAGAAAATATATAGGGAAAAATTGGGTATCAACAGCTGCCCGTCTTTACCCGAGGAGGATGAAAGAGTTATCGGGTAAAGATATGATGGCCAATTTTGACCGGAAACGTTGATGAAAATGAACTTTGACCATGCTCTGGTTTTCGAGTTGCCTACATATCCATGGTTCTACAGGAATTTGGCAATATGTAGTTCAGGAACCATTGACGGAATGTGTTGATGGAGATTCGAAAAGACGGACACGATAGTTAAGTCTGAAAGGCGTTTAGAATCAGACAGGTTGCGGAGAATCAGAGAGGGATCGCTCCTCCTGAGATGGCCGTTTGCTAGTCGGTGTACCTGTAAATGACCAATATACGTATATATTGTGCATAATTTAAACATGATGCAAGTTCCCGTTGGACCATGAATGCTGTCTTCGGACGGTTAGAATGACGTCCTCGGACTATGATATCTTCGGCCATGAAAAACATAAAAGTAAAGATTTGCATGCTATGAGATAACGTTCTCGGGCTATGATAATGGTGCCTCCGAACCATGATGCCTTTGAATAATGACGTGCAAGATATAAAGTGGGGTCCTCGGGCCATGGCATGGTGTTCTCGGGCTATGAAGATGATTCCTCCGAACAATGATGCGTTTGTATAATTTGGCAATATTTTAGCCCATGTGATGCAAGATTTGGCGGTATATCAGCCGATGCAAAAGCGTAAATGAAAATATTTCAGCCGACGAAAATTTAAATAAAATAGACGGTCTTTCAGCCGATGCAAAAATGTATATGGCAATAATTCAGCCGAAGGAAATTTAAATAAAACAGGCGATGTTTCAGACGATGTGAAAATAAAAATGGTGGTGTTTAAGCCGACAAAACATTTAAATAAAGTTTGGCAATATTTCAGCCGATGTGAAAAATAAAAATTGCGATGTTTCAGGCGATAGAAGATTTAAATAAGGTATGGAAATATTTCAGTCGATGTGAAAAATAAAAATGGTGATGTTTCAGCCGACAAAAAATTTAAATAATGCTTGGCGATATTTCAGCTGATTGCAAGATGTAAGTAAAAGTGGAGCTATTTTAGCCATGCAAGAAAGATAACGTGGCATTATTTTAGTCATGCAAGATGGAGGTAGAGCTTAACCTCGAAAGGCAGAAAGGCATCCTTATGCAATGCAAGGAATGCGGATGGAGATAATACTTAGTCTCGGAAGGTAGGAAGGTAGCCTTATGCAATGCAAGGATGCAGATGGAGACAATGCTCAGTTTTGAAAGGTAGAAAGGTAGCTTTATGTAATGCAAGGATGCTTATGGAGACAGTGCTTAGTCTCGAAAGCCAGGAAGGTAGCCTTATTCCATGCAAGAAATGCAGATGGTAATAGAGATTCTTAGCTGATTGCTAGTAACTGGTTGTAATATTGCAGCTGCAGGGGAGTATTGTGTGCGGGCAGCGAGAAATGAGAATAGGCGCTCTAATGACCCGGCCGGTCATTTTTAGAATTTATGCCTCGAACCCCTATTAACTGCTTCCCCTAAGTTCATTTATGCTATTTTGGTTTGCCGGGACGTTCGGTATTAGGATTCAGAGTGTTTTGGGATACTTAGTCGCTAAATGAGAGGTTAACAGTTGAAAAATGGCCCGTACTCGGAACAGTGTTAAGACAACCTCGGAACGGAAATCCGATTGTTCCATTAGCTCCGTTAGGTGATTTTGGGGTTGGGAGCGCGTTAGAAATGTATTTTGGAGGTCTGTAGCTCAATTAGGCTTGAAATTTCGAAGATTGAAATTTTTGGAAATCCGATCGATAGGTGAGATTTTGATCCGGAAGTCAGAACGGAACTCCGACAGTTGCAGTAGCTTTGTTAGGTGATTTTTGGATATGTCTACAAATTTTCAGGTCATTCGGACATCGTTTGGTCAGGTTTTGATAACATGTAGGTTTCGGAAGTTTTGGATGAAACTTAGGCTTGAATTCGCTTTGATTTGGTGATTTTCGTGTTTAAGGGTGTGTTTTTATGATTGGAACAAGTTCGTATCGTGTTTTGGAGTAATTTAATGGTTTTAGTTGTAGTCCCGGGGGCCTCAGGGTGAATCCGGGTGTCCAAACGGACCATTTCGTGCCAAAATGCACAGCTGATCTGCTGCAATAAGATTGCAGACAATTTGTTCTTCGCGATGGCGAAAAGTTTCATGTGATCCTGTAAGGTAATGTTTAGGTGCATCGCGATCGCGAGGGTCTGTCTGCGATCGTGTAAGGCAAGGTATGAAGGCAATGCGATCGCGGGTCGAGTCTGGACGCAGTGCGATCGCGGTGCGAGTGTTGTGATCGCGTAGAGGTGTAAAGCTGGTCACTGCGCTTGCGGGCCAAAGGCTGCGATCGCGTAGAAGGAAAATCAGGCCGCCAGGAATTTGTGCATTGCGATCGCGTACCAAAGGCTGCGATCATGTAGAGTATCAATGCTTGGCAGTAAGGTTAAGTTCAGAACATTTCATCCGCGACCCATATACACAAAAACTCCATTTTTGAGTTCTTAGAGAGCAAAGTGACGGGAATTGAAGGGGATTTCACTGGGTATTCATCGGAGGTAAGTTTTATGGTCCAAATACGTGATTTTATCTTAGAATCTTCAATTATTTCACTGTAAATGGGAGAATTAATGAGGGGTTTTTGCCCTAAGCCTGGGTTATGGTAAATCTTCGATTTGAATGGGCAAACAGAGTCCGATTTTGGTAAACTTTATATGTATGGAGTCGTGTTGAGATAAGGAATCCGAAAATGTAACTTCCATAATTTTTCGAGAAGCGTACTAAAAGTCAGGTTTTGGCAACTTCGTGGATTTTGGTATAATTCGAGTTGTTTCGATTGGGTAATGCCCCTTTGGCCTATTTTGATGTATTTTTAATTATTTTGATCAGACTCTACTCCTGTGGAGGCCGATACTCGTGTCAAGAGAGTTGTCTCTTAGCGGTTTCGTACCGAAATTGAGGTAAGTGACTTGTCTAACCTTGCGTGGGGGAACCTTCTCTCCTAGGATACTATGTGTTGATTTAAATGCCTTATATGCGAGGTGACGGGTGTGTACATGCCCAGATTGTTGGGAAACCACCTTATTTGAACTGTTCAAATCGTGATATTCTTATTATTTAACTGATTCAATTGTAATATTTACCTGATATTAGTTAGAGAAGAATGATTAGATAGGATTATCTGTCTAAGTGCCTACTTGTCTTAATATAACTTCCTCTAACTTGTTGATGCTGGTTTTGGTGTGAATTCTAGTTACGTATTTCATATTCCTCTATGTTTTTCCTCTTTTTGATTGTGTTGTGTTTGTGGAATGCGGTTCAATTCCCGGAGATCCAAGGGCTACGGATTCGATTCCCGAAGACCCGTAGTTTATTGAGATACGGACTACGGGTTCAATTCCCAGAGATCCTGAGCTATTGAGATACGGACTGCGGGTTCAATTATCGGAGATCGTGAGATATTGAGATACGCACTGCAGGTTCAATTTCCAGAGATCTAAGGGCTGCAGATTCGATTCCCGGAGACCTAGAGTTACTGATGTATGGACTGCAAGTTCAATTCCCGGAGATCCTGAGTTGTTGGATATAGAGAGGGACTGCGGGTTCAATTCCCGGAGATCCTGGACATGTTGATTTGGATTTATGTTGTGTTGGTTACTCTTTGTTAGCTTAATTGTAAACGGTTGCAGTATTTACTGTATTGTTATTATTTCAGTATCATTCTTATTTTCTTGCTCGATATTATTATTATCATTATGTTATTTTCTCTCGGTAGGGCCCTGACCTTTCTCGTCACTACTTCATCGAGGTTAGGTTTTGCACTTATTGAGTACCATCGTGGTGTACTCATACTACTCTTCTACATATCCAGGTACATCAGATCATGCACATTTGAGGTGATCTAGCAGCACTTTAGGAGACTCGGGGTACGATCTGCTACGTCCGTGGATCCGGAGAGTCCCCTTCTATTCTCATTAGTGATAGCAGTTATTTCCCTTATTCTCGTTGTATAGACATTCTTGATGTGTAGAGCCACAGTTGTACTCTTTCTTAGTCTGTGTTGCCCGTGGGTTTCCGGGTCTTGGTAGTATGTTGCCTAGTGGTATTTGGCGAAGTGTATGTGCCGAGTGGCACTTATTACATTTCATTTACATTATTCCGTTGTTATCTTATCTTTTGTTCATGAAATTATATATTCTGCATCGTGTTAGGCTTACCTAGTCGCGAAGACTGGGTGCCGTCATGACAGGTTCACGATTGGTGAACTAGGGTCGTGACAGGCGCGATTGCGTAATATTTTTGTGTCTTAGTGCCTGCATCCAAATAAAGTTGTGCATTTTGTCAAGGGGGAAAGGTTAGTTTGTTTCCCATGGCCTCCGACGTTTGCGTGCATCATTTGGGGTAGCGTTGCTAAACAGTAGCTTTCATAGTTATGCATGATTTAACAAGTATAACATAAATAGAAAATAGTTTTGTTCAAATAAACAAACGCATGCAATGTGGTTCTAAGCATCGCAACCTCTCTTGCTCAAGAATTTTGAGGGTCCTCAACAAAATTCTGCCCCAGTTTACTAGGCTGGCACTTCTAACGGCTGCACTAAACAAGTGCAAAAATCAACTTTCGAATTTTGATAGTCCTCCTCAAAATTCTGTCCAGTTCATTGAGGTGACATCCTTGGCGATGAGTGGCTGAAGGCTGACTTCGGAATTTTGAAGGTCCTCCTCAAAATTCTGCCCCAGTTCCAATAATAGGGGGAAATGAAGATTTTTATTAAATTGTGACTGAACCCATAGGGTTGCCTACGTATCCGCACTTAAACATGAATCAGATCAGGCGTAGTTCAAATTACGTTATAGAAAAATCATAGGTGGTTACACATAGTATTATTTCACTTCATTTGAATTGATTGGCTTTAGCCAAACCTCTCCATCCATTTCTTCAAGAATAAGGGCTACTCCAGTTAGAACCCGGTGAACCATGTACGGACCTTGCCAGTTGGGAGAGAATTTCCCCTTGGCTTCATCTTGATGTGGGAATATTTTCTTCAATACCAGCTGCCCCAGTGTAAACTTTCTTGGCTTAACTCTTTTGTTAAAGGCTTTGGATATTCTATTCTGATACAATTAAGCGTGGCAAACTGCATTCATTCTTTTCCCATCTAAAAGGGCTAACTGCTGGTAGTGACCTTTTATCCATTCTGTGTCATCCAACTCTGCTTCTTGTATGATCCTTAAGGAGGGAATTTCCACCTCGGTAGGGATGACCGCTTATGTACCATAAACCAACATGTAGGGAGTTACTCCAGTCGATGTGCGAACTCTGGTGCGGTATCCCAACAAAGCGAATGATAACTTCTCATGCCATTATTTGTGGATTTCGACCATATTCCTTAATATCTTCTTGATATTCTTGTTGGCTTCCTCCACAGCTTCATTCATCTGAGGCATGTTGGTTGTGGAGTTCTTGTGTTTGATCTTGAATGCTTCACACATTGCCTTCATTATGTTGTTGTTAAGATTGGAACCATTATTAGTGATGATAGATTCTAGAATACCAAATCGGCAAACAATACGATCACAGACGAAATCTGCCACAACTTTCTTAGTCACTGCCTTGTATGACGCTACTTCAACCCATTTAGTAAAGTAATCAGTTGCCACTAGGATAAATCTGTGCCCGTTTGTTGCGGCAGGCTCGATAAGTCCAATAACATCCATCCCCTAAGTGGCAAATAGCCATGGTGAGCTTGTTGTAGTAAGCTCATTTGTAGGCACCTTTATCATGTCTGCATGTATCTGACAGCGATGGAATTTGCGAACATATTGGATACAGTATGTTTCCATAGTCATCCAAAAAGACCCTGCTCGTAATATCTTCTTTTCTAAGGAAAAACCATTCATGTGTGGTCCACACGTCGCCATGTGTACTTCGTCCAATAGTCTGGATGCTTCTTTTGCTTTGACACACCTTAGCAAACCCAAATCAGGAGTCCTCCTATACAGGATTCCTTCGCTGTGAAAGAAGTTTTTGGATAACCTCCGAAGTGTGTGCTTTTGAGTAGCGTTGGAAAGTTCCGGATACTTTCCGGTCATCAAGTACATTTTGATGTCATGGAACCATGGTTTTCCGTCTGCTTCTTCCTCAATGTGAGCACAATAAGCTGGCTGGCCATAAATCCTTACTGGGATGGGATCAATGAAATTTGTGTATGGATCTTGGATCATGGATGACAAAGTGGCAAATGCATCAGCAAAGTTGTTCTGGACCCTAGGGACATGCTAAAATTCCGTTTTCATGAACTTTTTCCTTAATTCCAGTAGGTGATGCAAATAGGGAAGTATCTTAGAGTTTTTGGTGGCCCATTATTCTCGAACCGGATGTATGAGCAGGTTTGAGTCCCCGATCACCAGTAACTCTTGAATGTTCATGTCAATGTCCATCTTGAGTCCCAGGATGCAAGCTTCATATTCGGCCATATTATTTGTGCAAGGTAAACTGAGTTTGGCGGACATCGGGTGATGCTGGCCTATTTCTGATACCAAGACTGCTCCTATGCCAACTCCTTTGAAATTTTCAGCTCCATCAAAAAACAACCTCCAACCATCGTAGGATTTTGCAATATCTTCTCCAACAAATGACACTTGTTCATTGAGAAAATACGTTTTCAGGGGTTTGTATTCTCCACCAATAGGATTCTCGGCAAGGTAAACTGTTATGGCCTGGCCCTTAACTACTTTTTGAGTCACATAAACAATGTTGAATTCACTTAACAAGATTTTCCACTTAGAGAGCTTGCCGGTGGGCATGGGCTTCTGGAAGATATACTTCAATGGATCCATCCTAGATATGAGATACGTAGTGTAGGCACATAAATAATGCCTCAATTTCTGAGCAACCCAAGTCAGAGCACACATTCTAATAAGGAATACCACGCCTCGTACGGGGTAAATTTCTTACTGAGATAGTAGATAGCCTGCTCCTTTCTTCCCGTTTCATTATGTTGTCCCAGAACACAACTGAATGCTCCATCCAAAACTGCGAGATAAAGCAATAAGGGGCGTCCTGGTTCGGGCGGAACTAAGAAGGGTGGCGTTGACAGGTATTTCATCATTCTGTCAAAAGCTTTTTGACAATCGCTGGTCCATCTAGTAGCAGTGTCTTTCTTTAACATTTTAAAGATGGGTTCACAAATGACTTTGGACTGGGCTATGAACCTGCTGATATAGTTGAGTGTTCCCAACAAACTCATCACGTCCTTCTTGTTCTTCGGCAGTGGAAATTCTTAGGATGGCATTGATCTTTGATGGGTCCAATTTTATTCCTCGACGACTTACGATGAAACCCGGCAGTTTTCTAGTAGGAACCTCGAATGAACACTTGGCGGGATTCAGTTTCAGATTGTACCTTCTTAGTCTGTTGAAGCATTTCCTCAGATCTTCCATATGATCGGTAGCTTTCTTAGATTTGACGATGACATCATCCACATATACCTCGATCTCCTTGTGTATCATGTCATGAAAGATTGTAGTCATGGCTCTCATGTAGGTGGTGCCAACATTCTTCAATCTGAATGGCATTATTTTGTAGCAATACATTCTCCATGGCGTGATAAAAGCCATTTTCTCTGTATCGTCCTCGTCCATGCATATTTGATGATACGCGGCGAAACAATCAATAAAGGACTTCAACTCGTGCTTGGCATTGTTGTCAATAAAAAAATGTATGTTTTGCAAGGGGAAGTCATATTTGGGACTGGCCCGGTTGAGATCCTGGTAGTCGACACAGATTCTGACCTTCCCGTCCTTCTTTGGTACTAGCACAATGTTGGCTAACCATGTTGGATATTGCACTACCTTGAGAACTTTGGCTTTGACTTTCTTAGTAACCTCTTCTTTGATTTTTAAACTCATGTCGGGTTTGAATTTCCTGAGCTTTTGTTTTACTGGAGGACAATTCGGGTCTGTTGGCAGTTTGTGAGCTACAATGGACGTGCTGAGTCCAGTCATATCATCATATGATCAGGCAAATATATCCTCATATTCTTTCAACAATTTTGTACATTTCTCCTTCTCTGATGGCGACAAGTGAACACTGATGCGGGTTTCTATGACATTATTTGTATCTCCCAAATTAATGTCCTTGGTGTCTTCCAAGTTGGATGTAGGTCTATTCTCAAAATTCTCAACTTCTCTGATGACCTCTTCGGGTATCTCATCTTCTTCTGAGTCTATATCCTTTTGTTGCGTTGTTTCGTTGCAAGTCACAGTCGTTTGTTCATCGTCAATATAAGTAATAGTAATGCTGGATAAAATACAGTAAATGATTAGGAAAATAATAAGCAAGATATATATATGATAAACTGAAATGCTATGATTAAATCCATAATAGTTTGAAACATCGGAGCTCTTTTAGAAATAAAAGATTATGCGGAAAGAAAATCAACTAGTAAAGTAAGCTAAAAAATGTGATGCATGGTGCTTTTGTTCAGCCTTTCTACCCCGAAGCCTTACGGACCCTGACTGTCCTAATTGACCAATTGCTGAGGCGGTCTCCTCTTTACACAGCTTGTATAAAAGGGCCTTCCTCCCCCTCCTCCTAAAAAGAACACAGCAGCCCATATCATCATCTTCCATGAACAAATTCTTCATAGCTTCCAATGCCTTATCTTCTTCCGACCCATATATAGTATGTACCGGTTGGAAGGTCTGCTCCAAGCTAGGTATCAGAAACTCCAATGGGTATTAGGGGCCTCACCATGGTGGCGACTAGTTTCAGAACTCCTCCAAAATATAACCTTACCCTAGGCCAAATATGGTACCATGCTTCTTTAGTTTGATGGGTTTAGTGATCCCCTAAAGATTCTTGCCAAGTCCCTTTCCAGGCTCATACCCATGCCAATTCAGGATACTTTCGATCTTGTTGTCCCACCATTTATCCTTATATATAGCATTGACCCTTTCGATGTTGTGGTATGTCTCTCCGACAATTCTCCTTCTACCCCCGATCATCGGGATAGTCTGGCGACTATATATAGGGTTACTACCATCACCATGAATGATCACTTCCTGGTGGTTCCATTCGAACTTTACCTCTTGATGCAGGGTTGAGGCTATGGCTCCAGCAGTGTGGATCTAGGGGCGTCCTAAAAGCAAGTTGTAGCATAAAGAGACATCTATTACTTGGAAGTCGACATCGAACCAGGTTGGCCCCATTTGCAAGCATAGGCTGATTTCTCCAATAGTGGATCTCTGGGACCCATCGAAGGTTTTGACATTGATAGCCCCGTCTTTGATCTCATGTAGGCCTTTCCTCAGAGTTCTGAGAGTTACAAGCGGACAAATGTTGAGGCTCGATCCTCCATCAATAAGGACTCTAGTGATGAAATAATCTTCACATTGCACAGTGATGTGCAGTTCCTTGTTGTGGCTCAGACCTTCTGGTGGTAACTCATCTTCATGGAAAGTTATTTTATGGCTCTCCAGCACTTGCCCCACCATATTCGCCATTTCACCCCCGATTATATTAATGGGCACATAGGCTTCACTCAATATCTTCATTAAGTGATTTTTGTGTGCCTCAGAGCTTTGTAGAAGAGCCAGGATGGAAATTTGCGCTGGTGTTTTGTTCAGTTGCTCAACGACCGAGTATTCCTTGGCCTGTATTTTCCTCCAATGGTCACCAGGTCCAGTTTCAACAAGCCGTATGAAGGCTTGCCTGCTGTACTCAGCTAAATGTTTCAGAGTGATACCCTGCCGGTTCTAGTCATGCCCTGTACAGGGATTGCTTCTCCAGTATGTGTTTTCCCTTTTGTCCTAGCTTCCGCGTGTAATACCAAGATATGGCATTTGACTTGAACGGTGTCACGTCTGTCATGGAAACTGGAATTGGCACCCTTGGAGGTAATACATCAACTTCAAATGGTGCAGGTGCCTTTGGAACTCCAAACTCAACCTTAATTAGTATTGGCGCCTTTGTAGGAGGCACTTCAAACTCGAGTGGTACAGACATATTTACCATATTGCCCTCAATGGGTTGATCTGCAAAACAATGGGATTGATGGTAACCGTTGGTTTCTTAGGCTCATCTCCTCTGGCAATCAATCTGATTGACCCTTTGGGGTCCCAATCATCCTGTATCTCGATCATATGGATGCCTCCACCCTTATGGTCAGGTAGAGGGTTGTTGCGGACATTGGGAGTGGGCTCCTTTGCCACAATGACCTTGTTATCAATCAAAACCTGAATCTTATTTTTTAACGAGCGACATTCGTCAAAGGTATATCCTTTCATTCTGGAATTGTATGTGCAAGTTTTGTGTGGATTGACCCACTGGGAGGGATTTTCTGGAGTTATGGCTTGGATAGGAGCAACATAACTGGCTATTTTGTATTTTTCATATAGTTGGTCGATTGGCTCGGCTATGGCGGTATATTGTTTGGGGGGACTTCGGTCGAAATTTGGTCTGGGTCGAGGAACGTTTTGGCGAGTAGGTGGTGATGGGTAATAAGAAGGTTGGGAGTTATATTCTTGGTACACAGGCGCAGGTTGGGAATATCTTGGTGAGGTGGTTTGATATGTAGGTGGTGGAGATGATTGGTAGGCAAATGGTGGCATTTTGTATGTATGTGAGGGTGATTGGTAGTTTAGGGTAGGTTGATATGTGAGTATAGTTGAGGGATAGGTTTTGTACTTCATAAGGGATTTGGTTCTTTGCGCAACCATTTCTGAGTTCACATCCTTTTTCTTTGAAATTCCACCAGTCTTTAAGGCCTTGTTGGTGGCCTGTAATGCTTCGATATTGGGGACCATACCATTCTTGATACCTTCTTCGATTCTTTCTCCCAACTTGATGATTTCGGAGAATTTCTGACCCTCAATCAACATTAATCTCTCGTAATATTGCGGTTCCTGAGCCCGTTCAAAGAACCTGTTCATTTGTTCTTCCTCAAGGACTGGCCTGACCTTGGCAGCTTCTTACCTCCAACGAGTTGCATACTCGCGAAAGGTCTCTATGGGCTTCTTCTTCTTGAGATTTTGGATATAGAACACATCCGGTGCATTTGTAGTGTTGAATCTGAACTGGTCCATAAAGTCGGACGCCATGCTCACCCAACTCGTCCATTTCCTAGGGTCTTGGATGATATACCAGGATAGTGCATCTCCCTTCAAACTTCTCATGAAGAGCTTCATGAGGATTTTCTTATCTCTTCCAACTCTTACCATCTTGTCACAATAGGTCCTTAAGTGGAATCTAGGATCTCCAGTTCCATCAAACATTTCGAACTTGGGAGGTTTGTACCCCTTCGGAAGTTCAACATCTTGTTGAATGCACAAGTCTTCATAGTTCAATCCCTCGATGCCTTTTCTACCTTCGACACCCTGGACCCGACTAGTTAACTTTTTGAGTTCATCTGCTAAGTTCCTGATGAGGGAGTCTTTGTCATCCTACTCAGGTATATTTGAGATTGGTTGGGTTTAGTAAGGTACAGTTTCAGCGAGGATAGGAGTATTTTTGAGGTGGTCGTTTGTGGTGTTTGGTGGCTCGGGGATGAGCAGTGGAGCATTGTTATATGTGTAGTAGGTTTGAACGTGGGTAGGCTGTATTTGTGGTTGTGCGGTGTTTTATAGAGGTGCAGGGTTTTGGGTGTTGTTATCAGCAAGAGAGAATGATAGGTTTGCCAAGTTCCGAACTTGGTCCAACTCTTCCTCGAATTTTAGCAATTTTTTTCAAGGTGAGCAGCAGTTCCCTTAGCAATTGGGGTAACCTAAGAAGTTTCCTCCCTTTCAATCTCTTTTCTAGCACTTGTGTTTTCCATCTTTCATTTGTTCTTATTCCAGATAGGAGGAGGAGGAGAAGGTGGAGGGCCCTTGGATCAGGTGGAGTATGATGATGGTGCCAGAATGCACGAACTAACCTTTAGGGAGGGGAATAAAAATAAAACAAAACAAAAAGGTAACAAGTTAGTGCGGGTTCTCAAAAAAATGTTGCAGTATTTAATCACATTATGCAAGGATACAAATCGGGTCTGAATTTGGGTGCATCATTGTGCTTGAGGTAGGCCTAGAGACAGATAGTTTTGGAGAACTTATAATGCTAAATGCCTCATTTCATTGATAAAAATAAGAAAAAATCCAAAACGACTCTAAATAATAGAAAATGAAATGTCACTATTGGCCATTGGCCTTATTACATAATAAAAAATAAAGAATAATCGACTCTTAACTACTTGGTCCAAGAAGGACCATCCCCAGATTTGGCATCTTTGGCTCCATCGAACAGCTCCATTAACTCGCGCAGTCCTAGCAGTAAGTAGGCTCGAACCAGTTGTCCGCCTACATTTACTTCAGCGTTCTGACAATCTTCAATCCTTTTGATGAACTTTCGTTCCAGATCTACTAGACCACGTTCCAAATACCCTTGCCGGTTGTTAGTGTTGACTTCCATTTCTTTCCACTCCTCGATCAATTTCTGATGGGCTTCTTGTATTTCCTGATGCTCACTTTCACAGTCTCGGATTCTCTTGCGCAATTGATTGTACTTAGCATGTGTTTGAGCATGCTCGTCAATGATCCTGTAACCCCAAACGGTTCTTGGGTGACCCATGCCATTGTCCTCTAACCAACCCGAATAGTGTGGCACACAGCCGATGTGATACATTTCTGGCTTAATAGATTCTTTCTCCAAAGCGATCTTTCTATGCCACAAATGTTGAGGTTGACACCAGTGAGGGCTATCGTCATCCTAAAAATCAGCGCTAAGGTGACTTGTCTTTTCGACCCTTGGTATGGTTTTCTTCCTTCCAGCCTGCCACATGGCTCAGAGAGGATGTAAGGATAAGTTTCCCTCAAACCAATCAGTATGAGAAATGGTTCATCTCGGGATCAAACAATAAACTCGTCCGAGGGGAACCATTCAAACATCCACTGTACCTGGTCTTCTTTCAGATTTTCAAATAGTTCGACCATCTTCTGGTGTTCTCTAGTTGTGCAAACATTCTAGGCATGTAATTCATACGCCTTGGTTGATGGAAGGCGATATGATCATCCCAATCCCTGCATAAGATCCCTTGTCGGTATTCCCTTTTCTGGAGGTGTTCCATGAGCCATAGCTGAAGTAGCAAGTTACAACCCTCAAAATGACTGCCTTGTTGTTCACAATTGTTCAAGACATGGTATATCTCACCAATAATCATGGTCACGATGCTGGAAGTCTTCCCACCAATCCCTTCCATCAAATTTTTGGTTACCATGGCTAGTCGAGTGTGGATTCTAGCCTTCTTCATAGGAAACACGATCACCCCCAAAAATCAAAACATGAATACAAAGACCCTCCTACGGACATGTCCCAAAGAGGTAATATCAAACTCGTCCAAATGATTGTGGTATGACTTGTTATGACCGTATCTCTCATATATATAGTCAAATGGGATATAGGAATCCTTCAAACATGTTAGATTTAGATTCTTTTTCAAACCCGTCATTTTAAGAAAACCCCTTCATTTGCGATTCTCGAGCATGTGTAAACCTAGCGTATCCCAAGGAATTCTTGCTAAAACCCTATCTATTCAAGCAACAGAGTCATTTTGAGGTCACCGAAACAGAACACAAACTTGTCAATGTCCCAAAACAATGTCGCAACCTTTATGATTCTATTGTTAGGTTGAATCTCTAGGAGGGAAGGCAGTTGCCCTAAGTGTTTGTGGACAAGTGTTTGATCAGTAGAATGAAAGTCATTCCACCAACTTAGCAACCTTGGATGGATGTTGGTCACCATGCCAAATATGGGATCTCTTGCTTCATTTTCTGCAAAATAGAGTGTTAGGCCCTTACCCCCACCATACTCGACTTATTTAAATCAATAATTAGCATAGCAAATAATTTAAGTTCTCCAAATAAGTGCACAGACATGAAGGTGTCTGTTTGGGTTCCGAGGAAAACCAGTGGACCTTGGAAAAGGCTATCTTAATGAATCATTATGTGGACAACATAACTAACTCGTCTAGGTTTGACCATGATGCATGTACATTTTAACGGAGTAAGGTTTCTATTTTGAAGTGCTAGACCGGTACCCTTAAGCGGACAACACAAGAGGGACAGGCACAGAACCGTCGACTACATTGTTGATCGACTGGTTATACCGCAAATATGCCTTTGCTAAATTTAGGGGGTGATAGTATTAAAAGTGCACAACTACTCACTATAAGCGTTGCTATAGTATTTGTTTTGGCACGAGTGGAATGTGATGTTGAAAAATGCGACTACTGGAATGAAGCATATAGCATGTATTTTCACATTCATAAAGTAAGGATTATAATAAATGCTTGAAATAGTACAATGGAATTGAAATAATGATAAGGCAGTAAAGAAAGAAATTAAAAGAAAGGAAAAACGCGAAGAGCCAAGTTAGTAATTACGATGAGTTAATTGAATGTGGTAAATAAAAACGATTAAGGAAGCAATAAATTCATGAAAGCATGTAATGGATAAAGCCTTAAAAATATCCCCTGCAGAGTCGCCATGTTGTCGACGCCCCCTTTTTCCCTAAAGAGCAAACTCGGGTTTACGACATTATGGACAAAATAAACTCTCATTCCCTTTTGAGGAATCGGGTTATGGAATTTGAAAAGTCGCCACCTAATCATTATAGTGCATTAGGACACTTTAAAGAAAGGAAGAAGATTTTGAAGAAAACCAGTTTGGGTAAGGGCTTGAGATTATCTCGAGCGGAAGGTGTTAGGCACCCCCCAAGATCTACTACTGTGGTTCCCAACCATGCTTAATTGTGACTTTAAAAGAAGTGAGAGAAAACAAGTAAAGCTTTGCACATAAGAATCACGAATAAATTCCAGTTTTGAAAAGGGCGAAGAAGACAAAAAGAGATAGTTTTGTAGGAAAAAAGAATTAATTTGAAGAACAGAATTAAAGAAGACATTGCAAGTAAAAGGAAAAGAAGGGGGTCCTATGTTTATACTGATAATAGGTGAATTTGACTATAATTATGCCCTAAATAATCATGTTTTATTATTGAATTGATATTGTTTATGATGACAAAATGCTTTTATTAGTATTTTATGGTGTGTTATAAGTACACATGAGCCATTGGAGAGTAAAGGAGCAAATTTGCAGTCATAAGATGATAAAAAGGCCAAGTGTAGAGCAAGAGTGAAATTTGCATTACAAAATAGGATGAAGAACCCGCGATACTGTTCATCCGCGGTCCATCCGCGACTGCGGACGAACAGCGGAAAAAGAGGCTCGCGGAACCTCATAGACTTCAGAGGACTTGATTTCTCGCGGTCCATCCGCGACCGCGGACGGACCGCGTACAACGCCGAATTTCTAACGGCCAAACTTGTAAAAACTTAATTTTTGTAACCTAAACCCTCTATATAATTATAGGATTCTCCCAAGAGAGACAAGCATTGTATTATTGACTACTTTTGCAAGATAATTAGTAAGAGAGAACTCTCTCAACTTATTCTTTCTTTTACCTTGAATCTTTGATTATGAATTGAATTATTATTCTTGTTTCTTTGATTATGAGTAGCTAATTATTTATCTAATGTTTTGATGGAACCTATTGAGTGATGAACTTCTAGGTTATGTGATTACAAATTATTAGCTAGATTTCTATTTGTTTAACTCCGTTCTTATTGTAGTTAATTTGTAGGATCCCCAATTAGTAGTGCCTATTTAGTGTGCATAGCTTGGAAAAGAGTGCATATTTAGGTAAATTGTTGAACAACTCCACACCTAGATTATTGGAGGAATCTATAATTGTAAGCGTAAAGGTGGGGTAAGGAATAACGAAACCCTGGGTGCAATCTAAAGTGAACTATTCAAATTAAAGCTAGCTAGGGTAGCTCGGGAGAGTGCACTAGTAAATTATTGTAGTTGCTCGGGAGAGAATTACGGTAAAAATAGTGTTCATGATTGATAGAATAATATTGACAATTTGTATGAGCATAAATAGAAGAGATTCAATCAATAGGGAAAATCAATACCTTAGTCTTTCTATTTATTCTTTACCCAACATTCAATTCTTTCTTTCAAGTCTTTAAATTCTTGCAAAAGTTAGTTAGTAGAAAACATCCACAAAAATATATTCAAAAGTTTGGGAAGCTGCTTCAGGAGTATTCTTGGGTTGTGGAAGTTGCAGTTGATAGGTTAATTCCCTGTGGGATCGACTCTGGACTTAATTGACCAGATTATATTGACTACGACCATTGTTTGGGCGTGAATCATATACATTACATGGATCATTCGCACAACACTGGTACCCAATTGTATGCATAGTGTTATCATGTTATCATCATCTCCATGTCTAACCTTCCCACCCTGTTAAGATATTTAAACGCGATTAGTCTCATTTATTTATTGCATGCTAGTACATGTCCCAACCTATCAGTCTCGGGGTATTAGGACTGTGAGCACGTGATTTTTGCCCGAAGCAATAAAATTCCAAAATTAAAATAAATAATATTTTTGTGTGCAATTATATGTCTGTTTGAAATAAGATACATTTGTGTGTGTGAACAATTAAAAATGAAAATTAGAAAATTAAAAAAATAGGTTAAGTATAAATATCACAATTAAAGGAATTAAAAGAAAATTAGAAAAAATACAATAATACCGGAAATAAAGGAAAAATAGCAGAAAAATGTCAAAAATATCAAAACAATTGGAAAAAATAGGAAATCAAAAGAAATTGAATAATTGAAAATAATATAAAAGGAGAAAATGAAATACAAAAAGAAAATACCAAGGAAATAATTAAAATACAAGGAAAATACACAAAACTACAGAATTGGGCCAAATATACAAACCCAATGCGATTGGCCCAAAATAGATAAGAGGATCCGGTCCAGTTCTTTAAGTAACATTGATCTCAGCCGTCCATTTATCAAATCCAACGACTGAGAATCAATCCGGAAATTAATTAATTCAATAGGGTTTTATGATCAAATCTGAGCCATTCATTTAGTGAGATCTGACAGATGAAAGCCAACCTTTGTTTTCTAATCAAACGCCGTCGTTTTGGGGAATTCAATCCTGGCCATTGATAATCAATGATCCAACGGCCAGGAACCCATCAAACATAACGAGTATAAAAGCCTGGTCTCTCAAGAGACCGGCTATTTCTTATCTCCCATAACCCTAGCCGCCGTAAGTGCTTCATCATCTTCTTCTTCTCTTCTCACTGGCCATGGAGACTGGCCGCCTCTCACGGACGTCTCCAGCGATCTTCAACTCCCAAACTTCTATTTTCTTGCTTCCCTACCCCAGACCACCATAGACAACCAAAAAAAAAACCAAAACCCCCAATTTCTTGAAAATTCGGTCACCGAATTTCTTCTCCGGTGACCACAGTTCTATGACACCAGCTCCCAAATTAACACAATAAAACAACCGTTTCTTGATCTATCACCCCATATAAGCCACTTCTTTCGAATCTTACCTAAACTTCTCGAATCTTCTAGAATAAGTCACCGGAACCCTAACTCCAGCCGACTCAAAACCAAACCTTAAAACCAAAACCCTCTCTTTAACATCCTGAACCCATCTCTATTAGTAAAAGACAATAAAAGACTTCAAATGTGAAGTCTGAGAAGAAACTGGAAAAAGATAGAAAAAGAAAAAGAAAAAAAAAGAACACGAAAAAGAAAAGAAAAATGGGGAAAAGCTGAGGAGACAAATCCTGCGAGCTAAGTTCCCGACCCTTTTATTTTCTATTTTTTCTGTTTTGATTTGATTAATGTGTTTGTGTTCTTCTCTGTTATTTTCTGATTACATGTTACAGTTTACCCGATTTCTCTTCATCTTCATCTCTTTTCTATTTTGATTCAGCATGCTTTTGTATTTACATTTTAATTTAGTCGTTTAATCAGTTGCATGTTTTAGATTAGTTTCTTTCTTTGATATGTTTTTTGTTAATAAAACTGTTCTCTTTTGATAACATGCTTCATTGGTCTCTTTGATAATCCCGTCTATTACACTTGATTAAATATACTTGAGTATTTTAGGGTTTCTGTTAGTCTTTAACATGAGAGATATTCTGATTATGCCTTTTGTGTTAAATTGATATGTTATGCTTGAAATCTGAATTATGAAGGTGTTTGATTGAAATTCAACAATATTCAAATTTCCCCTCTAAGTTTTGGTTAAATGGCAAATGATTTTATTTTGTGGCTATGTGTGCAATTTAATATGAAAAGGATGTATCTGTAATAATTTCGTGTTAGTTGACTGCTATTAAGCCTAATGTGCCTAGGGGATATTTGTTACAGCTCTAATAGATAAGTAATTAGATAATTGGCTAATTCTGAAAGTATGTTAAGTAGTTTAACTGGCTAAAATTGAAAATAACATAACATGGTTACAATTGAAATAAGTAATAGAGTGGTCAGTATTGAAACTGGCCAACTCTGTGATTCTTTAGGCTTAAATTTAAATGGCTAGTTCTGAAAATGGCCAATTTTGTAATAATTTGAAACTGGCTAAGGTCTTAATTTAATTCTAAGTGGCCAGTGAATGATAATTGACTAATTTTGCAAAGCCAAGTCCAAACACTGGAATGACTAAACTTTAAAAGGTTTAGACTTAGGTAAATAAGCAGGCTAGTCCTGCAAATTAACTATAATACAGAAAATGAAAAGAAAAGAGGCTAAAATTGAAATAAAATTAATACCTAATCTGGCCAAGTCTTAAAGATTGATATAAATACTGGCCAGTAATTAAATAAGAGTTAAAACAGAAAACCTAGACCTAGACAAGGTCGGGTAAATAGCAGTTGCCATTAAGGGTATAATAGGAATAGAAAATGGCATAATTGTGGATTTAATAGAGCCTATAAGGACATTTAAGACATTTAGGCCTAGTATTTCTGCAATATTGCACAAAACTAAGGGTATAATAGACCCAAATAAAAGGCAACTCAGTAAATAACCTTAGCAAGTGGGGGTATACTAGTAATACACCCCAAATAGAATCAAATATAACCTTCCAGCACATGCTGGAAGGCAAATTCAAATCTGAAAGAGGGTATTGAAGTGTAACAATTGAAAGAATTCACGGGAGGGAATTAGAAATAACTTTTAAAATTCCCCCCCCCCCCCCCAAAAAAATTTTCACTAACTTTACCTATAAATAGACCCTGTTAAAGCCTAATTAAGGGCTGGATTTTTGAACAAAAATTCAGAGATATACTAATATAGAGATATAGAGCAATTCTGCCTGGGTTAGTCGAAGCTATATTCTGAAGCTGTAGGAAATATCTGGCTGTTTTACTGGTTTTTCTACTGTCTTCTGCTGGATATTGCTTTGGTGTTTCTGGGATTCAAATTTGATTGCTGAGATTCATTTGTGTTGCTGTGATTCAGTCTCTTCCATTGTTGTTGCATTGTTCCATGTGATCTATCTGCTATTTCCTACCTTCATCTTCTCTTAGACTCATTGGTTTCTATTGCTGAATTAGGTACACGGCTTGAACCATGTAATTGCAATTGGAATTGAAATTGAAGAAAATAAACAAATCTATTTGTTACAAGTTCTGTTAATGTTTTTCTGATTTGGATTTTCGTAGTTAGATTATGACTTAGCTAGAATTGTAATTTGTGCAGGAAGTGTTGTATAATTAACACGTATGAGATACAGATAAACTGAAAACAATGTAATAGTGTAGTAAGTAGATTAGTATAGTAGTAGTAATCAAAATCACTTAGATAATTAAAATAGGTTAATCATTAATCTGATATAAAATAAAAACACATACAAGTAGATAGTTAATAACATTAACATGCAGTAGTTAGTTTAATTCAGTAATAATAGGATTAATCTGAATAGTGTTAGTAGTAAATGAAACACTCCCATCAAATGATATTCTGAAATGATGTCAAATATCGATAGTTAATACAGTTTAACGTTTAGCCATTCAATTAGTTCTCTGAAATCGGCAAATAATCAAGATGAGCATGTTCAAATGATAATATTAATTAGTTTTAGATACTAAATGATTAGATTCATTAGTTTAAATAGCCGTCAAACATAAAAACAAAAACAACCTGTTAATTAGACTTTATACACATTGGTCATTTAAAGTTTGAACTCATTATTGTAGTTTCTGTATTCATTTCTTCTCATTTAATAAAATAGTTTGAATTCCTATTAACTTCTGAATATTGATCCTTTGTGGGTACAATGATTTCTGACTTTTATTACTCTTTTCTGATTGTGTCATATCTGGGCCTAACAAGTTACGAAGGCCCAGAGATATATAACTATGATGCTGGGCTATCGCTGAACGTGTTTCAACATGTTCCTGGGGCTTCAGTACCCATGAACGTAAATTGACTTATCAAGTACAAGCCCAGAATGTCCAAGCCCGTGTAAATAAAATAAGGCTTGGATTTAAGTTCTGAAAAACAATGAACTAGGGGAACAACCAAAAATAGAAAAACATAGTATATGCATATTAGGACTGGACTGTAAAATTAAATTGGGATGAGCCTCACATTGAAAACAAAACAGCGAGGCCCCCAAATAAATGAATAAGTTATAGACTCGGGAAGGCTGCTAGATAATTTCACAACTTTTCCAAAAGATTAAAGAAGCCGATAGACGATTTAGGCATGACTTAAAATATACTTTCCCTAATACGAGTGCACATTTGATGTGACTCAAATCGTAAATCCCGGCGAAGCCAAAACGTGTTAAAAGTCACAAGCGTACTGGTTGCGTTGTGGCTCGAAATACGTTTTTGCGATGTCGCAATTCGTAAAATATTCAAGTTGAAACACGTACATATTGTTAAGAGACATGTAATAAATCATATAAAACCAAGAATGACAGTTGAGCGACCGTGCTAATACCACGGAATCCGGGAGTGCCTAACACCTTCTCCCGGGTTAACAGAATTCCTTATCCGGATTTCTCGTTGCGCAGACTGATAAAAACAGAGTCAAATTCCTCGGATTCGGGATTAACCGGTGACTTGGGATACCATTAGTTTCCCAAGTGGCGACTCTGAAATTGTAAATAAAATCCCGAACCGATTGTCCTTTATTTGGAAAAACTCCTTCCTCGTTGTTATTATATCCTTCCCGGGCTATTTATAATATCGAGCTATACCTTATTCTCTTGATCGGGAATTAAACAAAAAGGTAGTAAAAAGGTAGGTGTGACAGCTCTGGCGACTCTGCTGGGGACAAGCAACCCAAAATTTCGGTTCAGGGTTTAAGAATTCGAGCTTGTTAGAACTGTCGTTCTCGGTATTATTTGACCTTCATTACATGCTTTGACCAACATGCTACGTGTTTTATCGCTTTGATATTTTGTGGATTGTATATATAAACTGTGCTGAAAACCCTTCTTTTCTTTACCTCCGGGGATGTGCTTACTAGTTGGGACTGCCCTTATACCCAAAATAAGAAACAGAGGCCGGATAAGTCACAAAGCCGAATGACCCCGCGGGTCACCGACACGTAGCCCCCTCCTCGATCCGAGTTGTCCACTCGGATACACGGTCTAGCATTCTCTGAAACTATAAGATATTGAACATAGGTCTAGGACGATTATTTGCATCATAACTGACATAGGGGACTCAACACAAGGGTTGGGTCCGTCTAGGACAGGTGACCCGGTAATTAAAGACCGAGCATGTTATATGTTGCATTTTAATTGTCTTGGATCATTATGCGGACCGGCAAAATTCCCGAAAAATTAAAAAAAACAAAAAAAAAACGAAAAATTCTGAAAAAAAAGATAGATATTGAGATATTAGTGAAAAGTTGTTAGAAAATCGAAAAGAAAATCTAAAAATAGCAAAAACATTATTGTTAAAATAATTGGTCAAATAATCTGACCGAACTACGTAGGTTTGATTCTCGCCATTAGGTGGGATACGTAGGCAACCCTTGAATGGGTCCAACCACCCTTTTAGAAAGTGACCAAAAAAATATTTTAGTTTCAAATAATCGAGGTGATTGTTATTTTTGGAAATAGCCGAATGTTCCGAAAGGACGCCGGAAGGCTGTTTTGGCAAAAATGGCCACTTCGAAAATCATGTCTTTGTTTTTTTTTCAAAATAAAAACCTGAAAATGAAAATTGGCTTTGAAAAAAAATATTTTTCCTTTTTTCTGAATAAAATCGCCTTTAATAAATGTGCAGGATGAGCACAGTATAGAACGAACCCTTCACTTTAATGAATAAAATCCCTTTGGAGCTAAGATTATGGTGGAACGACATGGGACAGGAAGGAAAAGATTTGGTCAAATGTTATTTGAAGGACCTTACGGGATTAATGGATATAATTCCCCGTGGCTACATAATTCGAGCACTTGTTATATGCTGGGATCCTGCACATAACGTCCTACATTTCTTGGACTTCGAGCTCACTCCTACTCTTGAGGAAGTTGCTTACTATATAGGGAAAAACGAGGTTCCCCTAAAAGAGAAATACCCGGTGGCTCCGAGAGCGATAACGGTGCATAGATTCCTCGACTCTCTGAAGATTGCTCGGAACGTCCACAACGAGGATTTGGCTAATGGGTTTTGCTCCTTAAAGTTCATCTACAGTAGATATGGACATGTCGGGGGTTTCAATGACCCTACGAACAAACTCTGTAGTAAGTCTAACCGAGCCAAGTGGGAGGAACATAGGCGATTTGCCTTTTTAGTGGCGTTTCTCAGGCTAATCATATTCCCAAGAAAGGATTGGCACATTGATACGAGAGTCGCCAGGGTAGCCAGCACTTTGCTCGTACAAGATAATTGCACATTGGCGCCAATGATCATAGCCGATATCTACCGTGCCCTTACAACATGTAAAGCAGGGCACGACTTCTTTGAGGGATGCAACCTGATTCTGCAAATTTGGTTGATAGAACATTTATGTCGTCATCCTTCGTTCTCAAATTATGGGCCGTCTGAAAAGACGTGCCTTGAAGAATTCTATACGAGAACAAAAGGAGTTAAGCTTCCGGAGGGTGCAAAAGGTTGGATTTCATATTTGTGATCATTGACCGATAGCCAAATCGATTGGGCATACAGATGGTTGCCTCTCGATGAGGTGATATATATGCCGACATAAGGGTCACATTTCTTGATCATGGGCCTAAAAAGCATCCAGCATTATGCACCGTCCAGGGTACTACGACAGCTTGGGAGATATCTAGTTATACCGAAAGATGGGGACCTCAGTTTACAAGCAATAATGAGTAGTCCGGACGGAAAATTCCCGGAAGCAAAGATCCGACAGATTTGGAATCAGAGTCAAAGCATGAAGGTAGACACTTGTGTAGAAAACAGAGCTCAGGGAGAAGTATTGCCAGGGTATGCCGCATGGTATCGTCGGGGAATTGAGCATGATAGACAAATGAAAAGGCCTCACATTCAAGATTTGGCCGAGTAGTCTAAGGAATACAGAAATTGGGTGGCCAGAGAAAATGAGTATAGAGCCAAGATCAGCTTGCTAGAGAAATAGTTTCGAGATCTCCAATTCGAGAGTGGTTTACAGGCAGCATCTGACGAAGGAGAAAAGAAGCAGCTAAGAAAAGAGAATGAAATCTTAAAGGCTCAAGTTGCAAAAATGAAAATTGCATCTGAGACCCCATTTCGCCTAGCCCGAGATGAGAAATTGATTGAAAATCTTCGGCGCAAAGTGAATGACTATAGCTTCGATCTTGATAAAGCAGAAAAGGAGTTAGTCAGGGTTCGGAAACAACTGGCCAGAGATGCCGAGGAAAGAGCTAGAATGGTTCAACAATTACAAGATAAACACGAGGTTGAGGTAGGTCGATTGAGAAAGAAAGTCATTACAGCCGCAGTCAAAAGTAACAAGATAATCAAAGAGTTTGAAGAAGAAAGTGAACATTGTTACATGACTATGGCTCGATTAGAATTTGAGTTACAACAACTATAGAAACAAAACCAACAAACCTTAGACGCTCGTGCCAAAAAGATCAGCAGGCTGCTTCAAGAAAAAGGGGTCGTTCGAGAAAGAATCGTCAATATTGCTCAGTACATCACCAGAAAATGCCAATTGTATGAAGATATGTCCCAGGCAACATTCGCATCAGCTGAAAAGTTCTTTGTAAAGCAAGTCATGTCTGACCTAGATAAACTCCAAAGTGGATTGGCATATAGGCCCGCAGCAAGACCGAACGACGTCTCGCAGGCATTAGGAGCATTAATGTACTCATAGGGCATGCATATTGTATATGTATTCCTTTTGCATTAGTAGCACAACATCATTTTGTAATCAATATTTTTGAGTATCAATGAAGAGGTTCAAAAGAAAGTTGCTGTAATTCTTTTTCCGCTTTATACCATTTGTCTTGGCGATAGGCAAATATGTAGGAACGGGAAAGCAAAATTGAAAAATGAAAAATTGAAAATGAAAAAAAAAATAGAAAGAAGAAAAAAGAAAGAAGAGAGAAGAAAAAAGAGAAGAAAGAAAAAAAATGAGGAAAGAAAAAGAAAAGACAAAAGAGAATGAAAAAGAAGAGATGAATGTTGATTTAAAATGAAATAAATGCCGGAATGATGAAGAATGATCAAGGGCAAAAGTTGTGACTTCTTAATCATTTCATTTTACTCCTTCATGAACTAACTATTAAAAAGTGTTGTTGTTGATGAGTATCAGATTTCAGCTGGCAACTGGCATTCTGGCACATCATCATTACAACACATGATCAAAAGCTATGTCTAAGGCTGTGACTCAAGAGATTGAACCTACTATCATGGACCCAGTACAGGATGAAGAGGTTGTGGATGTTGCGAGTATGAAATAGGAGATGTATAAGCTAAATCAGCAAATGTCGTAAATGTACCAAGCCTGGTCCAGGGGCCAACCTTTTCCCACATATCAAGCCAATCCAGCATATGTCCCTTCCGCAAATCCTAATCCTGAACCACCCACCATGAACTCATCCTCCACATACCCAAATCACAAACACTACTATGCCACAACTTCACAGGCACCACCACCACTATCCAAACAGATTCCACCTCAACCACCACAAGTCGCCTTGGTATATGTGGCACCACCACCTATTGCTCTGCATAAATCGTCAAGTGAACCAGTGTTCCAGGTGCAAGACACACATTATTATCCGCCGGAGCCAACATTCAGGCAGCATAACTCCTATACCCCATTTATGGAGATGACGGAAGAAAAGCCCGTCAGGAACTTGGAGCAAGAAGAAATGGCACGGAAGATGAGAAGTTTAGAACAATCTTTCCGTAACATACAAGGGCTAGGAGGCCAAGTGAGTGTCGCATATAAAGATTTCTGTTTGTTTCCAGAAGTGCAGCTCCCGGTTGGATTCAAACTACCTAAGTTCGACATGTACGATGGACACGGGGATCCGGTAGTCCATCTCAGGGGTTATTGTAGCAAGATGCGTGGTGCAGGGGGAAGAGATGTACTGTTGATGGCGTATTTTAGCCAGAGTCTGAGTGGTTCTGTGCTGGAGTGGTATACACGTCAGGATCACACCAGATGGTTCATCTGGGACGATCTAGCTCAGTCATTTGCTAACCACTTCCAATACAATTTGGAGATAATTCCAGACAGGTTGTTGCTAACAAAGATGGAAAAGAAGCCCGGGGAAAGTTTTTGGGTGTACTACTTTAGATGGAGGGAACAAGCAGCACGAGTGGATCCTCCTATGAAGGAAACAGAAATGGTGGATTGTTTTCTACAGGCCTTAGAGCCTACTTACTATGGTCATCTGGTATCAGCTATTGGTAAAACTTTTAATGAAGTGGTGAAAATGGTGAGTTTCGTAGAGGAAGGATTGAAAACCAATAAAATCATGAGCTTTTCGTCTATCAAGGCCACAAACCAGGCGATATAAACCGGAAATAGGGATCTATCGGTTAAAACAAGAAGGAAGAGGTTGCAGTTGTTGAAAGTAGACCGTGGTATCGGGGCCAAAATACATACCATCACCCATCTCATCCATACCAATTATACCCACCAGCACCTTACAACCCACCTCCACCATATTCTCAAACCACTACCCCATATTACGCCATACCACATGCTCAACATTACCCACCGCCTCCATATGTATGGCGAGCCCAAACTCCACAAAATGTCTACCATACACTAAACACCTACCCACCTTCCAGAACATATAAAAATCCAAATAGACCTAGTTTCCGTCCCGATCCGAAAATGAGAAATAGAGCCCAAACAAAGAAAACATTCACTCCACTAGGGGAGTTTTACACCAGTCTTTATCATCGCTTGAAGGATTTTGGGATGCTAAGCCCAATTGAGCCAAAACTTCCAAACCCACCACCTAGAAACATTGACCAGTCTATCAGATGTGAATATTGCTTCGGGGCACCGTGGCATGATACTGAAAAGTGCTGGCACTTGAAATCTGCTATACAAGAGCTCATTGACACTAGGAGGATCGAGGTGCAGGCTCCAGAAACTCCTAATATTACTCAGAACCCATTACCAGCTCATCATGAGATGCACATGATAGAGTTAGAACAAGAAGAAAGCAGCAAGAAACCGTCCCAATCGGTGATGTTGATAAAAGACAATAGCAAAGTGGAAAAGGAGGTTGAGAAAGAGAAAGCGACAGCCGAGTTACCAGTGAAAAAGCCGCCAGTGGTTGAAACTATGAAATAGTGGTGCCAGGAGCTAAACCATTATTGACAGTAAAAGAACCATATGTGGAACCTGTAGTCATAAAATTAGTGGTGCAAATGCCAGTGGTAGATACCTTGGAACTACAACAAGGTCACAGTGATGTACAGGGGAAAGGAGGTTATAGGAGAGGTCAATGAAACACATGGCCTAACTCGTTCCGGGCGATGCTTTGCCCCAGAAGAGTTAAGGAAAACGAAAGTGGTGAAGGAGAATCATGTGAAGAAGGCGGTTTCTGATGAAGAAGCAGAAGAGTTTTTGAAAAAGATAAAAGCTCAAGACTATTTGATAGTAGAGTACCTGAGAAAGACGCATGCACAAATTTCATTGCTTTCATTGTTAATCCATTCAGAAGAGCATAGGAAGGCGTTATTGAAGATTCTGAATGAAGCACATGTCCCCGAGAAAATCTTAGTTTGCCATCTTGAAAAGATCACGAACAAAATTTTTTAGACGAACAAGATAACATTCTCGGATAATGAATTTCCAATTGAAGGGACGGAACACAACAAAGCACTTTATCTCACCGTCAAAAGCAAAGAATCTGTGGTGACTCGGGTCCTAGTAGACAACTGGTCAAGTGCAAACATTTGTCCACTCTCAACTCTGGGAAAACTGAAGATTAATCCTGATAGAACCATTGAAACAGTGTGAGTGTACGGGGCTTTGACGGAGGAAGCAAAAATACTTTGGGAGACATTGTGCTGGAAGTCACCATTGGACCGGTGGACTTTACCATGGAATTCCAGGTGTTAGACGTCACTGTTTCTTATAATCTATTATTGGGACGTCCGTGGATTCACGCGGCCAAAGATGTACTATCTTCCCTGCACCAGATGGTAAAATTCGAATGGGATTATAGCAGGAAATTACAGTGCATGGAGATAATGATGTATGCAATACCATAATGCCTTTTGAAGAAAATGAAGGGGACAAGGGCCTATGGGTGTATCCGGTAACGGATGATGTGGTAGTTAACAAGATATCCGATGGGGAGAGCATGCCAATTCCTGCAGTGGGACCTACAGCAGTAATGGTGGCTAAAGAAATGATCAGAAATGGGTTCTCGCCGAGAAAAGGTTTGGGGATAGCTTTACAGGGGATAACACAACTTGTCAACTTGTTGGGAAATAATGATACCTTTGGCCTGGGCTTTAAACCTACTTATACCGACATCCAAAAAACCAAAAGAATGAAAAAGAAAAGTTGGACCCTCCCAAAACCAATTCCAAAATTATCGGTCACCTTCACTAGGCCTGGTACACGAAGACATTTGACAACTGATGTTCCGAGATATGCTGAAATAAGGCAAGATGTGGAGCTTCTCGCAAGGTTTGAAATGTTGTTCAGGGATGTAAACATGTTGGAGATGGGTGAGGGGACGAGTAAGATGGATGTCCAGTTTGTGGGACACAACGTTGCACTTAATAATTGGGAAGCTACTCCTCTTCCGATCAGGAGGGAGTTGTGGTAGTTAGCCTTAAAAATATTTCATCTTTCCCAAAGCTGTTTTATTTTGTAATCCCACACCCCACTGAAATCAAATGTATCCAACCTCTATTATCCTTTTGAAAAATATCAATGAAATACAATTTCTTCTTCTTTCTTCACTTTTGCCTTATTTTTATTTTTCTTCTTTTTGTACAGTTCAATATTCGCTGATTCTGATGATATGTCATGCATGAAGGATTCCCGGCCCGGTCTTGACAATCGAATAGTTATACAAGAGATTGAAAATGAAAGTGAAATAGAATATGAAGATGAGGAAACACTAGAGGAAATCAGTAAAGATTAGAATCAATATGAGGAAAAACCCAAACCGAAGTTAAATGAGACAGAATCTATTAATTTGGGGAGTGAGGATAACGTCCAGGAAACAAAGATCAGTGTACACCTAGAGGCTTCCCTCAGAGAAGAGCAAATAAAGTTATTGCACAAATACAAGGACATATTTGCCTGGTCCTATGATGACATGCCCGGACTCAGCACTGATCTGGTGGTACATAAATTGCCCATTTATCCAGAATGTCGGCCTGTAAAATAGAAGTTGAGAAAGTTTAAAACGGACATCATCATGAATAAAAAGAGGTGAATAAGCAGTTTGAGGTGAAAGTCATACAAGTTACTAAGTACCCCACCTGGTTAGAAAATGTTGTGCCAGTTCCAAAGAAAGACGGAAAAACCAGGGTGTGTGTTGACTACAGAGACCTCAACAAGGCTTGTCCAAAGGATGATTTTTCATTGCCGAATATCCATATACTGATCGACAATTGCGCCAAGAATGAAATTGGCTCTTCTGTAGATTGTTATGCGGGTTATCATCAAATCCTAATGGACGAAGAAGATGCAGAGAAAACAACTTTTATCACGCCTTGGGGAACATACTGCTACAGAGTGATGTTGTTCTGGCTGAAGAATGCCGGAGCTACTTATATGAGGGCAATGACCACAATGTTTCATGATATGATGCACCGATAAATTGAAGTGTATGTGGATGATGTTATCATAAAGTCCAAAAAGCAATGTGATCATGTCAAAGACTTGAGGAAGTTTTTCCAAAGGCTCCGAAGATATAATCTTAAGCTCAATCAAGCAAAATGTGCTTTCGGGGTGCCTTCAGGGAAGCTATTAGGATTTATAGTAAGCCGGCGAGGCAGGGAAGATATTAGGATTTATAGTAAGCCGGCGAGGCATTGAACTAGATCCATCAATGATAAAAGCAATTCAGAATTTTCCTCTGCCGAAGAACAATAAGGAAGTAATGAGCTTACTAGGTAGGCTGAACTATATTAGCAGGCTCATTGCTCAGCTGACATCAACATGTGAGCCTATTTTCAAATTGTTGAAGAAAGATGCAGCGGTGAAGTGGACCGATGAATGTTAAGAAGCCTTCGATAAAATTAAGGAATATTTGGCTAATCCTCCAGAGTTAGTTCCTCCAGAGCTGGGAAGACCTTTGATCTTATATTTGACAGTGCTAGACAACTCTTTTGGTTGTGTGCTGGGGCAGCATGATGAGACTGGAAAGAAAGAACATGCTATATATTACCTCAGTAAAAAGTTCACATCTTACGAGGTAAAATATACTCAGTTAGAAAGAACATACTGTGCATTAACCTGAGTTGTTTAGAAATTGAAGCACTAGTTGTCAGCTTATACTACATATCTGATATCATGGTTAGATCCTTTGAAGTATATATTTCAGAAGCCCATGCCTACAGGAAGACTTGCTATATGGCAGATTCTGCTCACAGAATTTGACATCATTTATGTAACACGTACGACAATGAAGGCGTAAGCAGTTGTAGATCATGTAGCAGAGAATCGAGTGGATGATGAATATGAGCCGTTAAATACATATTTTTCGGATGAAGAGGCAATGAATGTTGAATAAATAGAACAAAGTGACAAGCCAGGTTGGAGAATGTACTTCGACGGAGCCGTCAACAGTAAAGGAGTTGGAATTGGAGCAGTACTTATTTCAGAAATGGGTCAGCATTATCCCGTTACCGCTCAGCTTCGATTTTTCTGTACTAACAATATGGCCGAATACGAAGAGTGTATATTGGGATTGAGGATGGCAATAGATATGGGTGTTCAAGAGATTTTGGTCATGGGTGACTCAGATCTTTTGATACATCAAATTGAGGGAGAATGGGAGACAAGCGATTTGAAATTGATACCTTATCAGCATTGTCTACATGACCTATCCCAGAGATTTCAATCTATAGAGTTCAAACACATCCCAAGAATGCACAATGAAGTAGTAGATACTCTGGGCACATTATCCTCTATGTTGCATCATCTAGATAAAGCCTATATAGATCCACTTCAGATACAGGTGTATGATCAAAATGCTTATTGTTTTGTTGTGGAAGGAGAGCTAGATGGATAACCGTGGTATCATGATATCAAGGAATATTTGAAGACAGGTAAATACCCAGAACAAGACACTAGAGATCTGAAGAGGGCTGTAAGACGCTTAGCAAATGGGTTTTTCCTCAGTGGAGGGATTGTATATAAAAGAACACCAGCCTTGGGTTTGCTGAGATGTGTGGATGCACAACAAGCTGACATGATTATGACTGAGGTACATGCGGGAGCTTGCATGCCTTATATGAGCGGGTATGTCTTAGCAAAGAAGATATTGAGAGCAGGAGATTATTGGCTCACCATGGAACGGGACTGTATTAGGTATGTGAAGAAGTGCCACCAATGTCAAGTACATGGAGATTTGATTCATTCCCCACCTTATGAATTGCATACGATGTCTACACCTTTGCCATTAGTTGCTTGGGGCATGGATGTCATCGGACCAATAGAGCCTGCAGCCTCTAATGGACACAGATTTATCTTGGTCGCGATTGATTATTTTATCAAATGGGTGGAGGCAAAGACATTCAAGGCGGTGGATTTCGTGCATGAAAATATGATATGCCGATTCGAAATTCCTAACGTAATTATCACAGACAATGGGGCAAATCTAAACAGTCACCTCATGGTGGAAGCATGTCAGAGATTTAAAATCATGCATCGTAACTCTACACCTTACATACCAAAGGCAAATTGAGCGGTAGAAGCTGCAAATAAGAATATAAAGAAGATTCTCAGAAAAATGGTGGAAGAGTCTAAACAATGGCATGAGAGGTTACCTTTCGCTCTTATGGGTTATCGCACAACAGTACATACTTCGATTGGTGCCACACCCTATTCATTGGTGTATGGAACAGAGGCTGTTACACCCGTGGTAATTGGGATACCATCCCTTCAAATCATAGCTAAAGCTGAGATCGACGATGATGAATGGGTAAAAGCCCGGTTGGAACAGTTGAATCTGATTGATGAGAAGAGGTTAGCAACAGTTTGCCATGGGCAATTATATCAACGAAGAATGGCTAGAGCATATAATAAGAAGGTGCGTCCTCGAATATATGAAGTAGGACAATTGGTATTGAGGCGTATCTTGGCGCATTGGGCTGAAGCGAAAGGCAAATTTCCACCAAATTGGCAAGGACCGTTCATGGTATCACGAGTGTTGTCCAATGGAGCCCAATATCTGGCAGTTGTTGAAGGAAAATGCGTAGAGACTGCTATCAATTCAGATGCAGTCAAGAGATATTATATATGATTCCTTTTCATTTGAATAATTGTATTTGTTGAGATTTTGGAATTGAAATGATGAAGGCATTTTATTCTCTATCCAAACACTTTATCCATTGACATCCCCGTTGAGCCTTGTTCGATATATTCTTTCATATCCCTCTCTCGGAAATGCTTATGATACAAAAGGAAAGTAGAAAAATGAAAAAATGAGAATGATGAAAAAAAGGAAAAAATAAAGAAAGCAAAATGCAAACAAAAGAAAAAGACAAAGAAATCGGGAAAAAAGTCAAACGAAACCATGAATTAATGGCATAGTCTGAACTACGTCTGACTTGATCCCGAAAGGGTACATAGGCAGCCTCACTGAGGTTCAGTCACAATAAAGGAAAAAATTCAAAAATTCCCCACATATTGAAATTGGGGCAGAAGTTATGTTTTATAATTCCAAGAGTTGTAAATATTTTTAAACCCTCGTAAATTTCGAGCCTTTATATCCTTTTTTAACCCATCCAAAAGCCACATTACGGTCCAAAGAAAGACCTTCTAATCAATTTCAAGAGAATAACAATACAATGAGAATAAAGGAAGAACAAGGCATGGACAATATCAGTGGCTCATAAAACAAAAGACAAAAGAATAAAATATATATAAAAATGAGAGAGTCTCATAGGTGAAAACCTTAATTGGCACCGTGAGGCGATGGTGAGGGTAAGAGAAATAAAATGAGAGAGTCTTATCAGTGAAATCCTTTACCGGCACTGTAAGGCGACGGTGAGTATTGAGAGAAATAAATGAGAGAGTCTTGTTGGTGAAAACCTTTAATAGCACCATAAGGCGACTGTAAGGACTGTTTTGGAAAAAGGAAAACAACAAAAAATAAGATCGGTTTGGGTCGTAAGGAAGTTGGAGTTGAAATAATGGCAATTCGATTGAACAGACTGGGTCGGAGTTTAAATACATGGCATGGTCAAAGGAATCAGCCAACATAACCCGATAAGTTCTGTCACTTCACCAAATCACCCTTACCCCTTTTTGAAATTCATTTGTTTCTGCATTTCACTGATCTAATAAAAAAAACCAATTTGTCCATTGAAAGCTAACTACCAGCTTCTCATGATAAGAGGTGAAATAACGCTGGATCGGAAAAGAAAAAAAAAGAGAGAAGGGAAAGAGGAAATAAAGAAGGATGGCGATCAGAGCCGAAGAAAAGAAAGAAAAAAAAAGGAGAAAAGCAAGGAAAATGAAAAAAAGAGTTTACAAAGGAAGTCAACTGAAAGGTCGTTTAGCGGAGGAAAAAGCAAAAAAGAGGAAGAAAAAAAAGGCAGGAGGAGCAAATGCCAGTTGTCAGCACTTTGCAACTAATAAAGATTGTTTTTGATTTAGACATGAACAAATTGTCACTAATCACTTTAAAGTGAATGTAACCAATGTGAATGAAAGAAAACATAAAAAGAAAGTTCAACAATAAAAGGATGAATCCATAGAAGAGGAATCACTCAATCAAGCAAGAAAATACCAAAAACAACAAAAAGGTATCATCTTTTTAAATTCACACCCCAGTCATAAAAATGAATGAATATTTTTCTACAATCGCATTTCATGCATCAGGCGCCCACCTGGATAACAAGGGAATACTTTTCTGCATTCGCATTTCATGCATCAGGCGCCCACCTGGATAACAAGGGAATATTTTTCTGCATTTTCATTTCATGCATCAGGCGCCCACCTGGATAACAAGGGAATATTTTTTTGCATTCACATTTCATGCATCAGGCGCCCACCTGGATAACAAGGGAATACTTTTCTGCATTCGCATTTCATGCATCACGCGCCCACTTGGATAACAAGGGAATACTTTTCTGCATTCGCATTTTATGCATCAGGCGCCCACCTGGATAACAAAGGAATATTTTTTCTGCATTCGCATTTCATGCATCAGGGCCCACCTGGATAACAAGGGAATATTTTTCTTCATTCGCATTTCATGCATCAGGCGCCCACCTGAATAACAAGGGAATATTTTTCTGCATTTACATTTCATGCATCAGGCGCCCACCTGGATATCAAGGGAATATTTTTCTGCATTCGCATTTCATGCATCAGGCGCCCACCTGGATAACAAGGGAATACTTTTTCTGCATTCGCATTTCATGCATTAGGCGCCCACCTGAATAACAAGGGAATATTTTTCTGCATTTGCATTTCATGCATCAGGCGCCAACCCGGATAACAAAAGAATATTTTTCTGCATTCGCATTTCATGCATCAGGCGCCCACCTTGATAACAAGGGAATATTTTCCATGGATGAGAATCACTCAATCAAGAAAACACCAAAAACAACAAGGAGGTATCACCTTTTTAAATTCACACCCTAGTTATCAAACTAAGGGAATACTTTTCCGCATTCGCATTTCATGCATCGGGCGCCCACCTGGATAGCAAGGGAATACTTTTCTACATTTGCATTTCATGCATTAGGCGCCCACCTGGATAACAAGGGAATACTTTTCTGCATTTGCATTTCATGCATCAGGCGCCCACCTGGATAACAAAGGAATATTTTTCTGCATTCGCATTTCATGCATCAGACGCCCACTTGGATAACAAGGGAATACATTGCTGCAATTTTTAATTTCTTATCAGGCGCCCACCTGTATAACAAGGGAATACATTTCTGCAATTTTTAATTTCTGTTCACGCGCCCACCTGTATAACAAGGGAATACATTTATGCAATTTTAACTTCTGTTCAGGCGCCCACCTGTATAACATGGGAATACATTTCTGCAATTTTAATTTCTGCAAACTTTGGTTTGTGTTAGCTAATATGAGTAACACCGTAACATGAAAAGCCCACACTGGGGTTGAGGAAAACTTTTGTTGTTTTTGGCAGGTATCAATTTGAAGGCAAGGAGTACCATGTAAAATCACAAAAAAAAAAAGGAAGCAAGAAAAAAAAAATCAACAAAAAAGAAGGATGGTAGCACATGAAATCAAGGAAAAAGAGACAAAGAAGGATAAGAAGACAGAAAGTAGATAGGAACAATTGTAATTTGTAGCATTATAGCTTAGAATAGCTTCTTTATTTTACACTTTTCACCCCTGGTGTAACAAGGAGTAGGTCAGTAGTCATAGCAATAGCAATGTAACAGCAAAGTCTTGGTAGTTTTAAACTACCAGACCTTCCCAAACTACACTGACTTGATTCCTGTTTAGCCCAGGATATGTAGGCAACCTCTGAAGCAGGGTGCGGTCAAAAGGTTTTCAAAATGTTTCTCACGAAATATGCCAATGGGTGAAATAACGCTGGATCGAAAAAGAAAAAAAAAGAGAAGGGAAAGAGGAAATAAAGAAGGATGGCGATCAGAGCCGAAGAAAAGAAAGAAAATAAAAAAAAGGAAGGAGAAAAGCAAGGAAAATGAACAAAAGAGTTTACAAAGGAAGTCAACTGAAAGGTCATTTAGCGGAGGAAAAAGCAAAAAAGAGGAAGACAATAAAGGCAGGAGCAGCAAATGCCAGTTGCCAGCACTTTGCAACTAATAAAGATATTTTTTGATATAGACAGGAACAAATTGTTGTGAGCACGTGATTTTTGTCCTATATGAGAATTACTCCCAAAAATTCAAAATAAAAGAGTTTTGTGTTGTTTGCAATATTTGTGAATTTTGTGTTATTTTTCTTGAATTGTTTGCATTTATCCGTGCATATTTATTTGTTTAAATAAATAAAAAATATAAAAATATATTGTATTTATATAAAATTCAAGTTTATAATTAGTAATAATTAAGTTTATTTTATAAAATCACAAAAATATGTATTTTGCATTTTTAGCCTATAATATCCAATTTGTGCGATTTTATTTTAATTAACGTCTAATTATTTTGTAATAATAATTATTATGAGTTAATTGGTGTTTTTAAGATAATTTTGGTTTTATAATTTAATCTTAACATTTTTTTTTAATTTATTTCATAATAAATAATTTTTTTTTATAGAGAAGACAAATTCGGAATTGGGCCTCTTCTTAAATTTTAAACTTGAGCCCAAACATATTCTACCCAACCCAAAACACCATAACCCAAACCCATGACCCACGACCCATTTATTATACTACTATACACTATTCAAAACACACCCTAAACCAAAAAATCCTAACACACACACACAAAAGCCCCCACAAAAATGTTTGACCGTATTTAAATTTTTCACTCTATATATTTTAGCTTTTGTTTAATTTTATATATATATATATATATATATATATATATATATATATATATATATATATATATATACAATCTACGACAAGAATGCGGTCGCATAATGCGCTGCAGAATTGACACCCAAAATCCCTGAGGAATTTATGCAATGGTTATGCGGTCCGCATTTTGATTATGCGACCGCATATTGGACCACATTTTTAACTTCAATTTAAAAAAAACTGATAATATTAATATTTTTTTTAAATTTTCGGTTGGTTTTAAATAATTGAAAATGAAAGTTGGAATAAAAGTCAAAAGTGGCTGAAAATTAAAAAAATCAAAAGTAAAAGAAAGTTGTTTTTTTTAAAGAAAAGAAAAGAAAGTGGCATTTTCTTTTAAATAAATAAAAGAAAGTGGACAATTAAAAATATAAAAATCATTAAAGTTGTGTTTTAAAAAATAAAAGATAAGCAAGGTGGGATTTCTTTTTATAAAATAATAAAAGCATTTAGTAAGTGGGATTTCTTTTAATTAAAAAAAGATAAAAAATAAAAAAATAATAAAAATAAAATCTGAAAATTTCGAAATTTTTTGCTATAAATAGAAGAGAAATTTGAGGATCATGAAGAGGAGAAAAAAATCCTAGAGAGCAAAAATCTGAAAAAATTTTAAGAGTGTTACCAAATAGTGAACAAAAGAAAAACAATACAAAAAAAAACGAAAAAAAAATCTAAAAAAAAAAAAGAGTGTTAGTTTTTATTTTACAAAGTCTTATTTTGAAACTCAATTCTGGGATGTTGATTTTTATTGCTTAAATCCGGATACTGGTATTCTTGATTGTACTGCTGTTGCTGTGATATTGCTGTGTTGTTATTTGCTGTGTTGATCACCAGGATTTCTTTTATTTTCAATATCAGGTACATATCTAATCATGTTTAAATGATAAGATGAATATATGAGAAAGATGAGAATTTTGTTGAAATTTTAAATAGATTCTATTTCTATCTTCTTTTACAGATTATGTTTTAATAAATTCCATATTAATATTCTGTAAGTTTTATGATAGCTTTAAATAATTAAGCCTTGTTGTAACAATAATAAATCACTTCTAAAAATGACTATTAAATAGTATAGTTATAAATGTGTTTATTAATGATTCAAATTGGTTAGGAAGAATGAATTACTCTTTTGTTAATTGAATTAATGAAATTTCTTTAATATCTTCTTTAATAAACTAAGTTGTTAATATGTAATTAAGTTCAATAAAAAATGCGAATTTTAATTATTTTGCGCAAATTAGGCATTTAGATACGATTTGAATTTTCAATAACACAAGAATTGTTTCTTTTCAAGTTTAATCATCTCAAAATATAGGTGTAAATAATTAAAATTGATTTTGGTTTTGGTAAATAGTTGTAAATAGTTAACATCAAGGGTTTAATTCAAAAATAGTAAAAAAATTAAAAAAAATATGAGTTTAAGTTAGTTGTAAGATAATTGGTTTAGTTTGTGTATATATATATATATATATATATATATATATATATATATATATATATATATATATTAGTTGTTGATTTTGCATTTTTATTTTTATATTTATTTAAGTAATGTTTATTTTTATTAAACATTTATCTAAATATAACAAATAATATATTTTTTAGCTTATAAAAAAAACGAATTTAAATAAAATTATAGCCAATTTATAATTGTTGTTTTTTCTAAAAATAAGCTTAGTTTTGAACAATTTGGAATAAAAAATAATTTTTACCATATAAGCTTTAATATGGCTATAATTTTCAATAGTTTTGAATAAATAATTTTATTAGTTTTTCTTTTTATATATTCAAGTTTTAATATTATTCTGAATTAGCTTCTTTTATTATTAAGTTATGAAATTTCGTATTTAATAAAATAATAATAAAATAATTTCGAAAAAAAAAAATATTTTCTGTTTAAACATATATTAAAATCTGTTTCATTAAGTTTTTGTCATAAATTAGATAAGTGTTGCATTTTTAATTTCTAGATTAATTAAGATATTTCTTTATTTATAAAAAAAACTAAAAAAAAATAGGAAATGTAGTCAATTTAGGATTATTTTGTTAATAAATGAGACGAGCCTCGCCAAATAAATCGCAAAAACTGTGAAGCCCTCATAAGTGTATATATTTAGAAATCCGAGATTGGCCGTTTATTAAATTTTCACGGCATTCTCAAAATAATAACGCGTTAATAGTTTTAAGCGCGTATTTAATAATTGTACCTCCCTAAACTCGGGTACACATTTATGTGACCCCAATCCAAATCCCAATGAAGTCGGAATATGTCAAAAATTGCGGACACATTTATGTGACGAAATTCGAGATATATTCTCACGACATTATAATTTTCTTCTAACAATTAAAACGGTTTAGAGTGGTAGTTTGCACATTAGTTCATATTTGTTAATAAATCAGATAATCAAGCCAAATATAACAGTTGAGCGACCGTGCTAGAACCACGGAACTCGGGAATGCCTAACACCTTCTCCCGGGTTAACAGAATTCCTTATCCGGATTTCTGGTACGCAGACTGTTAAATAGAGTCAAACCTTTCCTCAATTCAGGATTCAACCGGTGACTTGGGACACCATAAGTCTCTCAAGTGGCGACTCTGAATCTCTCAATAAATGAATCCCGTTTTGATTGTCCTTTAATTGGAAAAACTCCTTTTTATATTCGCGCCCTCGCGGGCCTGCGCCAAAAGGAGGTGTGACAGCTCTGGCGACTCTGCTGGGGACAATACACCCAGAACCACTGGTTCAAGGTTAGAAATTCGAGCTTAGAATAATTGTTGTATTTGGCTTTATTTATTATCTGATATTTTTTTTTATGTGCAAAATGATAACTTTACCGCTTTAATATTATTTGAACTGTATATATAAATTGTGCCGAAATCCTACTTCTTTTTGAGTTCTAAAAATGGTGCATACGTTCGCGTAGCCCACTTTTCAAAATTATTCCAAATAAGTGAGTGTTAGGGTAAGTGACAAGGCCGGGCAGACTTTAGTGCTCCCGTTACGTCACCCCCTCCTCAGCCCCAGTTGTCCACTCGGGTAAGCCAGGTTTAGAACAATAAACCCAGTTTTAAACCTAGAATAACAAAGCTTCATGCCGGATCCCTAGTAGGAACGTTTGTTTGCATCATGTTGCATTTGACTTAGGGGACTCAACACAGGGGTTGGGTCCATCTAGGACAGGTAACCTGAAATGAAAAGACCATCCTGCTACATGAGATTATGTGCATTTATTTGATTAGATCGGCATGCTGACCAACTTAAAATTGAATAACAATAAGTTTTGTCCAAACAATGTCAAAATCCTATTAGCGTTTCTTCAAAAATAATAGTATTTTTTGGGTGTTAAAAAGATTTTTTTTAAAACTCGATTTGTTTTCTTTGGCGAACTACGCGGGTTTGATTCTCACCGGGTGTGAGATACGTAGGCAACCCTTATCGGGTCCAACCTCTCCTTTTTTGCAAAAATAACAAAAAAAAATGTCAAAATTAATTTTCGTCGTAAATAAGTTGAGTGATACCGTGGTGCCATTCATAGAAACGGAGGATGACAAGGGACCATGGGTATACCAAGTCTTCGAAGGGGTTTCAGTGGACAAGGTTTCCGAAGGTGAGGACCTTGCTTTTCGCAGGATCTCAGCTTCAACCTTCATGATCGCCTCAGAAATGATGAACTGTGGGTTCATACCAGGAAAAGGTTTGGGAGCCAAACTCCAAGGTATCATTCAACCCGTTTCTTTGCCTGAAAATTTGGAGACATTCGAGTTAGGGTTCAAGCCGACGGTAGCAGATGTAAAGAGAGCTCACAAAATGAAAAAGAAAGTTTGGGTCCTTCCTAAGCCAGTTCCATGCCTCTCCCGGTCTTTTGTGAAAGCAGGTTTCAGGAGGATGTCAAACCCAAAGATCCTCGGACCGTCAATTGGGCCAGATGGAGATCTGGATAAGAGTTTTGAAAGGTTGTTCGCTGATGTTAACATGATCGAACCTGGAGAAGGTTCCAGTAATGCAGACGTACAGTATGTGGGGCCCAAGGTCAAAACCAACAATTGGACGGCTACTCCTTTTCCCATCTGGAAGAAGTCTTGGTAGTAGGCTTTGGATTTTCTTTTGTTTCCTGGATTATTCCAGAGTTGTAATCCAGTTTTGATTTATTTGTAATGTGAAACTCTGTTATCCCTCATTTTCAATAAAAACGAAAGTTTCCTTTATTTTCTTGATTTTTGATTTTTTTTGTTTCTTTTCATTTCTGAACAGTTGTGTTTTCGCCGGTTCCAATGTCATGGCATGCACAACGGATCTTCAACCTAGTCTAAGAAGTCAATCTGAATCTAAATTAATTATGCGCGAAGTCAATTATGAGGATGAATCGGAATACGAGGAAGATGAGGCTTTTGAAGAGATAAACAGGGAATTAACTCATTTTGAAGAAAAACCTAAGCCTAACTTAAACGATATTGAAGCTGTCAACTTAGGAGATGAGGATAATGTTAGGGAAACCAAAATCAGCATTCACATTGAGCCGAGTATCAGGGAAGAGCTAATCAAAACACTGTTTGAATTCAAATATATTTTTGCATGGTCGTATGATGACATGCCGGGGTTAAGCACGGATCTAGTGGTACATAAATTGCCCATTGATCCGGAATGTCCTCCTGTCAAGCAGAAATTGAGGAAGTTCAAAACGGATATGAGCGTAAAGATCAAAGAAGAAGTAACCAAGCAGTTGATAGCAAAGGTTATTCGGGTTACTCGATATCCCGAATGGTTGGCCAATGTGGTACCAGTGCCGAAGAAGGATGGGAAAATTCGGGTATGTGTCGATTATCGCAATCTGAACAGGGCAAGCCCAAAAGATAACTTCCCACTACCCAACATCCATATCTTGATAGACAATTGTGCGGGGCGAGAGATTGGATCCTTTGTGGATTGCTATGTAGGATACCATCAGATCCTAATGGATGAAGAAGATGCAGAAAAGACAGCTTTCATCACTCCTTGGGGAACTTATTGCTACAGGGTAATGCCGTTTGGTTTGAAGAATGCTGGGGCAACATACATGAGAGAAATGACTACTGTGTTTCATGACATGATACACAAAGAGATTGAGGTGTATGTAGATGATGTAATCATAAAATCCAGGCGACAGGAAGACCATGTAGCAGATTTGAGGAAGTTTTTTCAAAGGCTTCGGAGGTACGACATTAAGCTCAATCCAGCCAAATGTGCATTTGGGGTTCCCTTGGGAAAAATGCTAGGATTCATTGTCAGTCGGCGAGGTATTGAGTTGGATCCATCAAAGATCAAATCCATACAAGAATTGCCAGCACCAAAGAACAAAAGTGAAGTGATGAGTCTTTTGGGAAGATTGAATTACATCAGCCGATTCATTGCTCAGCTCACATCAACATGTGAACCTATTTTTAGGCTGTTAAAGAAGGATGCTGCAGTCAAGTGGACCGAAGAATGCCAAGAGGCTTTTGATAAGATAAAGGAGTATTTGTCAAACCCACCTGTGTTGGTTCCACCTGAACCCGGGAGGCCTCTGATTCTTTATCTAACAGTTTTGGACAATTCTTTCGGCTGCGTATTGGGGCAACATGACATCACCGGCAGAAAGGAACAGGCCATCTATTATCTCAGTAAGAAGTTCACTGCATATGAAGTTAAGTACACTCATCTTGAGAAGACATGTTGCGCCCTAACTTGGGTGGCACAGAAGTTGAAGCATTATTTGTCTTCCTACACTACTTATCTCATTTCACGTTTGGATCCGTTGAAGTATATTTTCCAGAAACCTATGCCTACAGGAAGGTTAGAAAAATGGCAAATATTACTTACAGAATTTGACATCATCTATGTGACGAGGACGACCATGAAAGCCCAAGCACTAGCCGATCACTTAGCTGAGAATCCTGTTGATAATGAATACGAACCTTTAAGGACGTATTTTCCAGATGAAGAAGTGTTGCAAATTGATGAGTTAGAATTAACCAAGGAGCCAGGGTGGAAGCTTTTCTTTGACGGAGCTGCAAATGCAAAGGGAGTCGGAATAGGAGCAGTACTTATTTCTGAAACAGGACATCATTATCCTGTTACGGCTCAAGTTGCGTTTCTATTGTACCAACAATATGGCTGAATACGAAGCATGCATTTTGGGGTTACGATTAGCTGTGGACATGGATGTCCGGGACGTCTTGGTCTTGGGAGACTCGGACCTTCTAGTACATCAGGTTCAAGGTGAGTGGGAAACAAGAGATTTGAAGCTTATCCCATGTCGCCAATGTTTGCATGACCTAACGAAGCGTTTCCGGTCAATAGAATTCAGACATATCCCAAGAATGCATAATGAGGTCGCCGATGCTTTGGCTACTCTAGCATCGATGTTACATCACCCGGACAAGATTCATGTTGATCCGTTATATATTCAAGTTCGGGATCAACATGACTATTGCAATGTGGTGGAGGAAGAAATTGATGGCGAGCCATGATTTCATGATGTCCAAGAATACCTCAGGATGGAAATATACCCAGAGCAGGCAACTGGAGATCAAAAGAGGGCTATTCGGCGGTTGGCAAACGGATTTTTCCTTAGTGGAGGAGTGTTGTACAAGAGAACCCCGGATTTGGGATTGCTAAGATGTATAGATGCGGGCCAAGCCACGACAGTGATGACAGAGGTGCATGCCGGAGTTTGTGGGCCACATATGAGTGGGTATGTATTGGCAAAGAAGATCTTACGGGCAGGATATTACTGGCTCACCATGGAGCGTGATTGTATAAATTTTGTGCGGAAGTGCCATCAGTGTCAGGTGCACGGAGATTTTATTCATTCTCCGCCAACGGAATTGCACACGATGTCAGCACCATGGCCATTTGCGTAGGGCATGGATGTTATTGGACCGATCGAGCCGGCAGCTTCCAACGGTCATAGGTTCATTCTAGTAGCCATTGATTATTTCACCAAGTGGGTGGAGGCGAAGACATTCAAGTCAGTGACCAAGAAAGCCGTGGTAGACTTCGTCCATTCCCATATCATCCGTAGATTTGGGATCCCAAAGATGATTATCACAGACGGTGTTAATCTTAACAGTGGTTTGATGAAAGAAGTGTGTCAACAGTTCAAGATTACACACCGTAATTCCACCCCATATCGTCCCAAAGCAAATGGCGCGGTTGAGGCAGCAAACAAGAATATAAAGAAGATACTGAGAAAAATGGTAGAAGGATCTAGGCAATGGCATAAAAAGCTACCATTTGCATTGTTGGGTTATCGCACTACGGTTCGCACTTCAATAGGTACAACTCCTTACTTGCTGGTATACGGAACTGAAGCAGTAATACCAGCAGAAGTTGAGATTCCATCCCTTCGAATTGTCACTGAAGCTGAGATTGATGATGACGAATGGGTCAAAACTCGATTAGAGCAGTTGAGCTTAATTGATGAAAAGAGATTGGCAGCAGTATGTCATGGCCAATTGTATTAGAAGAGAATGGCAAGAGCTTACAATAAGAAGGTACGCCCCAGAAAATTTGAAGTAGGGCAACAAGTACTGAAACGGATCCTCCCACATCAGGCCGAAGCAAAGGGAATGTTCGCCCCGAATTGGCAAAGGCCGCTTATTGTAACTAGAGTATTATCCAATGGAGCTCTATATCTGACCGATATTGAGGGAAGATGCACCGACATGGCTATCAATTCTGATGCAGTCAAGAGATATTACGTGTAATTTCTTTATGATTTTGGTTCATTTTATTTGTTTGTACTAGGTATATATCGGATAATGAAATGACGGAGGCGATTCTTTCTTCTATCCAAACACTTTTAACCCTTGTTTCCCCCTTTGAGCTGTGACGACCCGGCCCGTCGTCACGGGAATTACCACCCCGTTATGTTGAAATTATATGTTTTATGCTTTTATATCAGTGTTAAAGTCTATCGGGTGAGTTAGGAGTGAATTGGATTGAAAATGAGGCATATAGCCTTTGTGAAGGAAACTTGAATAAGGAAAGTCAACCCAAAGTTGACTATTTGGTTAGAGGGCTCGGAATCGGATTCTGATGATTCGGTTAGTTCCGGAAGGTGATTTGTGACTTAGGGGAGCGATCGGAATTGAATTTGGAGGCCCGTGTAGAAATAGGCTTGAATTGGCTAAGGTTGAATTTTGGCGAAATCCGAACGGTAGGTGAGATTTTGATCCGGGGGTCGGAATGGAATTCCGACAGTTGCAGTAGCTCCGTTAGGTGATTTTGGATGTTCCTGCAAAATTTCAGGTCATTCGGACGTCGTTTAGTCGGGTTTTTGATTGAATGTGTAATTCGGAATGTTTTAAGGAATTTAGGCTTGAATTCGATAAGAATTATGGGTTTTGATGTTGTTAGACGTGTTTTGAGGATTGGAGCAAGTTCGAATAAGGTATTAAGATGTGTTGGTATGTTTGGATGAGGTCCCGGGGGCCTCAGGGTGATTTCGGATGGTTAAACGGGAGAAATTGTGGAAGAATTGCAGGTTGGGATTCTGTTTCTGTTGTTTCCGCTCCTGCGGAATTTTGGACGCAGGAGCGAGTCCGCAGAAGCGGACGAGGGGCGCAGGAGCGGCTGGTTACGCAGAAGCGGAAGTCATTCCGCTGAAGCGGCATCGCTGGTGCGAGCCAGTGATCGCAGAAGCGGACGGGAAGAAAATGGGCATGGTCCGCAGAAGCGGACATTTGACCGCCTGGGCGAGTCCGCAGAAGCGGACTATGGTGCACGGAGGCGGATGTTTCCGCGAAGCGGAAGTTTCTTCGCGAGGCGGGCCCGCTAAGCGGCCCCTTGCTCGCGAAGCGGAATTGGCCGGCTAGGCCCGGAACCGCCGAGGCGACCCTTTGGTCGCGGATACGGACTCGTAGGAACGGAAATTCTTCCGCAGAAGCGAAAATCGCTGTAAGTTAAGTGTATCCGAAGTTAGAAAAATTTCAGAACATTTCACACATTTGGGTCTCGGCTTTAGAGGCGATTTGGGCGATTTTGAAGAGAAACTCAAGGAAATCATCAGGTAATCAACTATGGACTTAAACTATGATTAGTATTGGTAATATTATGCAATTATATCATGAAAATGGAGGAATTTGGGGTAATTTATGGAGGATTTAGCCCTAGGCTTGAACTTTAGAAAATCAAGGTTTTGAATGGGCAAATGGAGTCCGAATTTGGTAAAATTGATATGCTTAGACTCGTATTGAGATGAGGGTTCCGAATATGTGACTTTCGTGATTTTCGACAAGCGTACCGAAAGTCGGGTTTTGACAACTTTGGGAATTTTGATGTAAATTGAGTTGTATTGATTGGGTGTCGTCCCATTGGCCTAATTTGTTGTATTTATACTGTATTTGATCAGATTCTACGCGTGCGGAGCTTGATTCTCGTGGCAAGGGCATTGCGGAGTAGTCGTCGCGCCGTATTGAGGTGAGTAATAGATGTGGGTGATGACCAGCGGGTTCGAAACCCCGGTATACCACTTTGTGACGCTGTATAGCGGCGAGACACGCACACTCTCGAGAGTGCGGGGTCGATCATGAACTGGAGACTATATATTAGTCCGACCTGTTGATACTGTATTATTGGCTATTCTCGAGCCGTCAAACCTCCTTCTCGGATGGTTGCATATATATATATATTGTGATAATGGTCACTCTTGAGCCGAGGAACCCCCTTCTTGGGCGGTTGAGTATACATTGTGGGCTGTGAGCCAGTTATTGGATCCCGCGAGGATCGTTATCATTGTCTTATCATATAGACATGCTAGTTTACTACTAGTCCGCAGCTATTTTTGTTATTATGCTAATTCCAATCTCCGGAACTTGATATTACTGTTTTCCAACTGAAAAATGATAAAAGAGTTTTCAAAAACTACTTTTGAGCCTGCGAGGCTGTATCTGCATATTAGCTGACTAGTAGTGGATCGGGCTGCACGCCGCAGCAGGATATATGTTGGATCGGACTGCACGCCGCGAGAATATCTCTATGAGATGTGCTTGGGCTGTAGGAGCCCCTCTGGAGTCTGAACCCCCACAGTGAGCACGGGTACCCAAAATTGGAGTCGGGCTACGCGCCGTAGCGGTCATATCATGCATTGCATTGCATTTAGCTACATCTGCTAGCTGTTATGCTATTTATTGGTATTTGTTGGTACAGGTACAGTGAAGATTGATTCTATGACAGGGTAGCCGATTATAGCTTTACATAGTGCTTTATTGCGGATTTCTTATCTGCGCTGTCTTACCCTTGTTTATTACCACTGAGTCTGGCAGTACTCATTTTACTCCCTGCACCTTGTGTGCAGATCCAGGTACCTCTCGGCAGTGATCCAGTAGCTGTGCGAGGCGACATCTGTGGGATATACGAGGTAGCTGCAGAGTCCGCAGGACCCGATATTCCTTCCTACTGTCTTTTGATTTTGTATTGACATTTCTTTCCGCACTTGGTATCTTGTAAACCTTTATACACTCATGTTCGGTAGAGGCTCATGACTCTTGACCCTTCGGTCTATGGGAGTTAGTATATTTTGGGACTTGGTTTCCCCGTTGTTAGTATAAGTATTACTATTGTTTCATATTTTGAAATTCTTAAATGGGTTAAAGAGAGTTTCTAGCTCCGTTGTTGATGTTGATTGGTCAGGCTGGCTTAGCAATGTGCTGGGCGCCATCACGACCGGATTTGGGGTCGTGACAAGTTGGTATCAGAGCCTAGGTTTACTAGGCCTCACGAGTCTTGAGCCGGTTAGTAGAGTCTTGTGGATCGGTATGGGGACGCCTGTACTTATCCTCGGGAGGCTGCGAACCTTTAGGAAAACTTCACTTTTCTTGAACTCGGTCGTGCGATCTTGTTGTTCTGAGAACTGAACTTCTATATTCTATTCTCTCGCAGATGGCGAGAACGCGAGCATCGGGACGAGGTGGACGACCTCCATTGCCACCTGTTAGAGGCCGTGGGCGCGGTCGTGCTAGAGGTAGAAGTAGGGCAGCTGAGGCAGTGCCCAGCTGACCCGCCCGTTGTACCAGTTCAGGAGCAGCCCCCGGCGGTTGATGCTCCGGCAGCCCCGGTTCGGGGCCGGACTATATCTATTGCTATTCCCGGTCTTCGGGAGACTCTTGCTCAAATATTATCGGTGTGTTCGGTTTGGCTCGGGTAGTTTCGGCTACCGCCACCGTAGCGACATCTCGGCCGGGGGTGGTCGGCGGACCCTGCAGCTCGCACACCGACCCGGTTGTTCGGGGACTTCGGACGCCGGAGGCGGTCCCCGCTCGGTGGTTGCACCGGTTATTCCTCCGGCCGCACCAGCTCCGGCTCCGGAGCATATGGTTCAGGTTATGCCCGATGACGAGCAGCGTCGTCTCGAGAGATTTGGTAGACTTCAGCCACCCCATTTCGGTGGCGTTGAGGGCGAGGATGCCCGGGGTTTCTTGGATAAGTGTCAGAAGATAATGCGTACGGCTGGTATTCTTGAGTCCGGCGGAGTTTCATTTACTACATTTCAGTTCACCGGTCCCGCATTTGATTGGTGGGAGGAGTTTGATAGGCGTAGGCCTGCAGGAGCATCACCTCTCACATGGCAGCAGTTCTCACTCTCTTTCTAGAGAAATATGTACCTCGGTCTCGTCGCGAGGAGCTACGTCGCCGGTTCGAGTGGTTGATTCAGGGCGACATGTCCGTGACCCAGTATGAGCTTAGATTCACTCAGTTGGCTAGGCATGCCACATGGATGATCCCCACTGAGAGGGAGAGGATCGAGAGGTTCATTGATGGCCTCAACTACTCTATCCGTATTCTTATGACCAGCGAGCGAGTTCTATCATCATCGTTTGAGCAGGTAGCCGATATGGCACGCTCCATTGAGGCGGATCGTCGCCGAGAGAGAGAGGAGCGGGAGGCCAAGAGGCCTCGTGGTTCTGGTAGTTTCAGTGGTGCTCCATCTAGAGGGCATTCCCGGCAGAGCAGAGGTCGCTCATCTAGACCTTCTCATTCAGGCCGCCCAGAGCAGAGCGGAGGTTCTTATGGTCGTGGTCGACAGGGGTTTCGGCAGGGTCAGTCATCGCTTGGTGCCCTCCCAGCCCAGAGTGCAGCACCTACTTCTCCAGCACCGGGTGCATGTTATGAGTGTGGTGAGTTTGGCCACATGAGGAGACATTGCCCTCGACTACGTAGGGGCAGGACTCAGCAGAGGGATCAGCCCTCCTCTTCAGCACCATCTCAGTCTAGTAGAGGTGGAGGTCAGTCTTCTCGTGGACGCCCCAGGGCGAGGAGAGATCTGGTGGAGGCCAAGCGCGATTCTACGCACTTCCTGACAGGCGTGATGCAGTTGCCTCCGATGCAGTTATTACAGGTATCATTTCTGTCTGTCACAGAGATGCCTCTGTTCTATTTGATCCAGGGTCCACATATTCTTACGTGTCCTCTTATTTTGTACATCATTTGGGTGCGACTCGTGGTAGTCTTGATTTACATGTTCATGTATCCACCCCCGTGGGTGATACGATTGTTGTGGATCATGTCTATAGATCCTGTGTTATATCTATTGGGGGTCTGGAGACCCAGGCAGATTTGTTATTGTTGGGGATGGTGGACTTTGATGTTATATTGGGTATGGACTGGTTGTCTCCGTATCATGCGATATTGGACTCTCATGCTAAGACAGTTACGTTGGCCATTCCTGGTATTTCTCAGATTGAGTGGCGGGGTTCGACCGATTTCGTCCCTAGCCGTGTTATTTCGTTCTTAAACTCTCAGAAAATGGTTGAAAAAGGGTGTTTATCGTACTTAGCTTTTGTGAGAGATGTGGGAGCTGAGTCTCCTAGCATTGATTCTGTACCTGTTGTGAGGGATTTCCCAGATGTGTTCCCCTCAGACCTGCCGGGCATGCCGCCGGACAGGGATATTGATTTTGGCATTGACTTGGTGCCGGGCACTCAGCCCATATCCATTCCTCCTTATCGAATGGCACCAGCCGAGTTGAAAGAACTAAAAGAGCAGCTTCAGGAGCTTCTGGATAAGGGTTTCATCCGCCCTAGTGTGTCTCCGTGGGGTGCGCCGGTATTATTTGTTAAAAAGAAAGATGGTTCCATGCGAATGTGTATTGATTATAGGCAATTGAACAAAGTGACGGTGAAGAACAAGTACCCTCTACCGCGCATAGATGATTTGTTTGATCAGTTACAGGGTGCGAGGGTGTTTTCTAAGATCGATCTTCGTTCAGGCTATCATCAGCTGAAGATCAGGGACTCGGATATTATGAAGACTGCATTCAGGACCCGATATGGTCATTATGAGTTTCTGGTGATGTCATTTGGGTTGACCAACGCCCCAGCAGCATTTATGCATCTGATGAACAGTGTGTTCAGGCCTTATTTGGATTTATTTGTGATTGTGTTCATTGATGACATTCTAGTCTACTCCCGTACTCGGGAGGAGCATGCTCAGCATTTGAGTATTGTGTTGGAGAGATTGAGGGAGGAGAAGCTATATGCTAAATTCTCCAAGTGCGAGTTTTGGCTCGAGTCCGTAGCATTTCCGGGACACGTGGTGTCTCGTGATGGTATTCGAATGATTCGAAAAAGATAGAGGCGGTGCGAGTTGGCCTAGACCGTCCTCGCCTACCAGAGATCGGGAGTTTTCTTGGTTTGGCGGGATATTATCGCCGGTTTGTTCGAGGATTTTCATCCATTGCTTCTTCATTGACTAAATTGACCCGGAAGGGTGCACATTCGTGTGGTCGGATGAGTGCGAGGAGAGCTTTCGGAAGCACAAGATAGCTTTGACCACAGCTCCAGTGTTAGTATTGCCATCGACTTCAGGTTCATATACTGTTTATTGTGATGCCTCGAGAGTGGGGATAGGTTGTGTGTTGATGCGGGAAGGTAAGGTGATTGCTTATGCTTCTCGGCAGTTGAAGCCACATGAGAAGAACTATCATGTTCATGATTTGGAGCTAGCCGCCATTGTTCATGCATTGAAGATTTGGAGGCACTATTTGTACGGTGTGTCTTGTGAGGTGTATACCGACCATCGTAGTCTCCGGCACTTGTTCAAACAGAAAGACCTTAATTTGAGACAACGGAGATGGCTAGAGTTGCTCTGAAGGATTATGACATTACTATATTATATCATCCGGGTAAGGCCAATGTGGTGGCCGATGCTTTGAGCCGGAAGGCGGTCGGTATGGGGAGCTTGGCATATATTCCAGCTCTGAGGAGAGGCCATTTGCTTTATGATGTTCAGGTGCTAGCCAATCGGCTAGTGAGGTTAGATATTTCGGAGCCCAGCAGGGTATTGGCTTGTGTTGTATCTCGGTCATCTCTATATGATCGTATTCGTGAGCGCCAGTATGATGATCCACATTTGGCTGTCCTGAGGGACAGAGTTCAGCATGATGATGCTAGAGATGTCACCATTGATAGTGACGGCGTATTGAGGATGCATGGCCGGATATGCGTGCCCAATGTTGATGGCCTTCGTGAGTTGATTCTGGAGGAGGCCCATAGCTCGCGGTATTCTATCCATCTAGGAGCCGCGAAGATGTATCAAGATTTGAAACAACACTATTGGTGGAGAAAGATGAAAATGGACATTGTCAGACATGTAGCACGGTGCCTCAACTGTCAGCAGGTTAAGTACGAGCATCAGAGGCCCGGTGGTGTATTTCAGCGCATTGTTATTCCTGAGTGGAAATGGGAGAGGATCACTATGGACTTTGTTACTGGACTTCCTCGGACGGCGAGGAAGTTTGATTCTGTATGGGTGATTGTGGATAGACTGACCAAGTCAGCTCACTTCATTCCAGTTAGTACTACCTACTCATCGGAGCGGTTGGCATCGATCTTTATTCGAGAGATTGTTCGGTTGCATGGAGTTCTAGTGTCTATCATATCCGACAGGGGTACTCAGTTCACTTCTCAGTTTTGGAGAGCATTTCAGCGAGAGATGGGTACGCGGGTTGAGTTGAGTACAGCATTTCACCCCCAGACAGACGGACAGTCTGAGCGCACTATTCAGATCTTGGAGGATATGTTGCGAGCTTGTGTGATTGATTTTGGTGGTTCATGGGATGAGTTCCTACCACTTGCTGAGTTTGCCTACAACAACAGTTATCAGTCGAGTATTCAGATGGCCCCGTATGAGGCATTGTATGGCGGGCGGTGTAGATCCCCCGTGGGATGGTTTGAGCCTGGTGAGGTTAGATTGATAGGGACCTGAGTTAGTCCAGGATGCTCTGGATAGAGCAAAGTTGATCCAGGAGAGGCTTCGTACAGCACAGTCTCGTCGGAAGAGTTATGCGGACCGTAGAGTTCGAGAGTTGTCTTTCATGGTTGGTGACAGAGTATTGTTGAAGGTTTCACCTATGAAGGGTGTTATGAGGTTTGGGAAGAAAGGAAAGTTGAGTCCCATGTACATTGGTCCTTTTGAGATACTCAAGAGAGTTGGAGAGGTGGCATATGAGTTAGCCTTGCCGCCCAGCTTATCTAGCGTTCATCCGGTATTCTATGTGTCTATGCTCCGGAAGTACATTGGAGATCCGTCTCATGTATTAGATTTCAGCACCATTCAGCTTGATGGTGATCTATCCTATGATGTGGAGCCTATTGCCATTTTGGGACATCAGGTGAGAAAATTGAGGTCTAAGGAGATTGCATCAGTTAAGGTTCAGTGGAGAGGTGACTTCAGGTATGTTTCTTGACCCGCTCGAGGACGAGCGTTTGCTTAAGAGGGGGAGAATGTGACGACCCGGCCCGTCGTCACGGGAATTACCACCCCGTTATGTTGAAATTGTATGTTTTATGCTTTTATATCGGTGTTAAAGTCTATCGGGTGAGTTAGGAGTGAATTGGATTGAAAATGAGGCATATAGCCTTTGTGAATGAAACTTGAATAAGGAAAATCAACCCGGAGTTGACTATTTGGTTAGAGGGCTCGAAATCGGATTCTGATGATTCGGTTAGTTCCGGAAGGTGATTTGTGACTTAGGGGAGCGATCGGAATTGAATTTGGAGGCCCGGTGTAGAAATAGGCTTGAATTGGCTAAGGTTGAATTTTGGCGAAATCCGAACGGTAGGTGAGATTTTGATTCGGGGGTCGGAATGGAATTCCGACCAGTTGCAGTAGCTCCGTTAGGTGATTTTGGATGTGCCTGCAAAATTTCAGGTCATTCGGACGTCGTTTAGTCGGGTTTTTGATTGAATGTGTAATTCGGAATGTTTTAAGGAATTTAGGCTTGAATTCGATGCGAATTATGGGTTTTGATGTTGTTAGACGTGTTTTGAGGATTGGATCAAGTTCGAATAAGGTATTAAGATGTGTTGGTATGTTTGGATGAGGTCCCGGGGGCCTCAGGGTGATTTCGGATGGTTAAACGGGAGAAATTGTGGAAGAATTGCAGGTTGGGATCCTGCTTCTGTTGTTTCCGCTCCTGCGGAATTTTTGGACGCAGGAGCGAGTCCGCAGAAGCGGACGAGGTGCGCAGGAGCGGCTGGTTACGCAGGAGCGGAAGTCATTCCGCTGAAGCGGCATCGCTGGTGCGAGCCAGTGATCGCAGAAGCGAAGAGGAAGAAAATGGGCATGGTCCGCAGAAGCGGACACTCGACCGCTTGGGCGAGACCGCAGAAGCGGTAAACAGTGCGCAGAGGCGGATGTTTCCGCGAATGCGGATGTTCCTTCGCAGAAGCGGGCCCGCTTAAGCGGCCCTTTGCTCGCAGAAGCGGAAATGGCCGGCCAGGCCTGGAACCGCTGAAGCGACCCTTTGGTCGCGGATACGGACTCGTAGGAGCGGAAATTTTATCCGCAGAAGCGGAAATTGCTGTGAGTTAAGTGTATAAGAAGTTAGAAAAATTTCAGAACATTTCACACATTTGGGTCTCGGCTTTAGAGGCGATTTGGGCGATTTTGAAGAGAAACTCAAGGGAAATCATCGGGTAATCAACTATGGACTTAAACTATGATTAGTATTGGTAATATTATGCAATTATATCATGAAAATGGAGGAATTTGGGGTAATTTATGGAGGATTTAGCCCTAGGCTTGAACTTTAGAAAATCAAGGTTTTGAATGGGCAAATGGAGTCCGAATTTGGTAAAATTGATATGCTTAGACTCGTATTGAGATGAGGGTTCCGAATATGTGACTTTCGTGATTTTTCGACAAGCGTACCGAAAGTCGGGTTTTGACAACTTTGGGAATTTTGATGTAAATTGAGTTGTATTGATTGGGTGTCGTCCCATTGGCCTAATTTGTTGTATTTCTACCTGTATTTGATCAGATTCTACGCGTGCGGAGCTTGATTCTCGTGGAAAGGGCATTGCGGAGTAGTCGTCGCGCCGTATTGAGGTGAGTAATAGATGTGGGTGATGACCAACGAGTTCGAAACCCCGGTATACCACTTTGTGACGCTGTATAGCGGCGAGACACGTACTCTCTTGAGACTATATATTAGTCCGACATGTTGATACTATATTATTGGCTATTCTCGAGCCGTCAAACCTCCTTCTCGGATGGTTGCATATATATATTGTGATAATGGTCACTCTTGAGCCGAGGAACCCCCTTCGGGCGGTTGAGTATACATGTGGGCCGTGAGCCACTTATTGGATCCCGCGAGGATCGTTATCATTGTCTTATCATATAGACATGCTAGTTTACTACTAGTCCGCAGCTATTTTTGTTATTATGCTAATTCCAATCTCCGGAACTTGATATTACTGTTTTCCAACTGAAAAATGATAAAAGAGTTTTCAAAAACTACTTTTGAGCCTGCGAGGCTGTATCTGCATATTAGCTGACTAGTAGTGGATCGGGCTGCACGCCGCAGCGAGATATATGTTGGATCGGACTGCACGCCGCAGGAATATCTCTATGAGATGTGCTTGGGCTGTAGGAGCCCCTCCGGAGTCTGAACCCCCACAGTGAGCACGGGTACCCAAAATTGGAGTCGGCTACGCGCCGTAGCGGTCATATCATGCATTTGCATTGCATTTCGCTACATCTGCTAGCTGTTATGCTATTAATTGGTAATTGTTGGTACAGGTACAGTGAAGATTGATTCTATGACAGGGTAGCTGATTATAGCTTTACATAGTGCTTTATTGCGGATTTCTTATCTGCGCTGTCTTACCCTTGTTTATTACCACTGAGTCTGGCAGTACTCATTTTACTCCCTGCACCTTGTGTGCAGATCTAGGTACCTCTCAGCAGTGATCCAGTAGTTGTGCGAGGCGACATCCGTGGGATATACGAGGTAGCTGCAGAGTCCGCAGGACCCGATATTCCTTCCCACTGTCTTTTGATTTTGTATTGACATTTCTTTCCGCACTTGGTATCTTGTAAACCTTTATACACTCATGTTCAGTAGAGGCTCATGACTCTTGACCCTTCGGTCTATGGGAGTTAGTATATTTTGGGACTTGGTTTCCCCGTTGTTAGTATAAGTATTACTATTGTTTCATATTTTGAAATGCTTAAATGGGTTAAAGAGAGTTTCTAGCTCCGTTGTTGATGTTGATTGGTCAGGCTGGCTTAGCAATGTGCTGGGCACCATCACGACCGGATTTGGGGTCGTGACATGAGCCTTATTGATTCTTTCATATCCCTCTCTTGGAATCAATAACGGAAATAGAAAAGAAAAGAAAAAAATAATAAATAGATAAAAGAAAGTCACAAGAGATTTAAATGAATCAAGGAACTATGTTTGACCTGATTCCTCAAATAGGATACGTAGGCGCCTCACGGCTCGGTCATAGAGGGAATAAAAGTTAATCCTTCCCCAAATAAGAAACTGGGGCAGAAGTTATGTTGTTTTATGAAAAAAAAAATAAAATTCCGAGAGTTGTAATGTCTTACCCATTCAGAGTTATTGTGAATTTTTGATATTCTTTTCTTTTTAAGACCCACACAAAAAACCCATATGAGATGTCCGAAAAAGACCTCCCGATCGGTATCCAGGAAATGCCCAGTCAAGCAAGTAAAAACCAAGAGTAACACGTTGATCCCCAACAGAAAGGGAATAAGCTGAAGGAATTGATAGCCAGAAGAATCCCCAAGTGAAGAGAACATTATCGGTGCCTTTCCAATCTCCAACGAAAGCTGAGAAAAAATAAAATGAGAGAGTCTTATCGGTGAAAACCTTCATAGGCACCATAAGGCGATGAAAGCTGAGAAGAAACAAAAATGAGAGAGTCTTATCGGTGAAAACCTTCACGGGCACCATAAGGCGACGGGAGTTGAGAGAAGTGAGAGAGTCTCATTAGTGAAAACCCCTCGAAGGGCACTATGAGGCGACAAGATAGAGTGGCACAAAGGACCCGCATTTGACAAAGAGTCGTGCATCTGTTCGTCCTCAGCAAATGAGACCATCAGAAGATGGATTGATACAAATAGACTGGGTTGATTAATCCGGAATGCACGACGTGATCGTTGGGACCGGTTATACCATTCAGATAAGTTCCTTTTTGTTTTTCTCTACATTTGTTCAGAAAGTTTATTTCTTTTTCTATATTTTCAGTTTTCTTTGTTTAAAGGTTTTTATCCAAGTCTATTTTGAGAAAGACTTTTCAGAGCTTACTATCAGTTTCCGAATTGGTGCGAAGCAAAACGAGGGTAGGACAGACCAAATTGGTCTGGAATGTCAGGAAATAGAGAAGACCTGAAAGATGCAGTAGAAAAATCATGGACCAAGTTCCAAAAGAATCCCCTGTGAATTTTCAAGATGCGCAAATAACTCCGACAGATTATCAACCGATTCTCAAGATGATCGGACAACACAAAGCGGAGAAGGAAAAAGGAAAATGCATCCCTAGCTGATGACATTTCTTTTTCCAGCGATATTAAAGGAAAGTCAAACCTTTTGAAGAAAGTGATTTTGAGTCTCACCAGCAAGTTTTCAAACACAGAAAAGGGAAGGGATAAATGGAAAAACCATCCCCCAGCAGAAATATCATTACCAGCAAGTAACATCATCCCCGACAAGTTTCGGGAACTTAGAACAGAAAAAGGAAAAGCCATCCCCGGCAGGAGTGGCACGACCATTCACCGCATTTTAAACTAACAAATTTCTTTGATTTGAAGCAAGTGAAAGGAAATGTCGATGATAGAAGAATGACATACCGCAAAGAATATTACCAAAACTGGGGCAGAAAATTTTCGCCATTGTCGAAAATTTTCTCAAAGAAAACAAGGAAATCAATTAGAGAGATTTTAATAGGGAGAAATCAGGAGCCCGCCTGTAGAATGGAGGTGTTATCTTTAAGTGGAGAAATCAGGAGCCCGCCTGTAGAATGGAGGTGTTATTTTTAAGTTGAAGAAATCAGGAGCCCGCCTGTATAATGGAGGTGTTATTTTTAAGTTGAAGAAATCAGGAGCCCGCCTGTAGAATGGAGGTTGTTATTTCAAGATGAAAAAGTCGGGATGCCCGCCTGTAGAACAGAGGTGTTATTTTCAAATTGAAGAAGTCAGGATGCCCGCCTGTAGAATGGAGGTTGTTATTTTGAAGTTGACGAAGTCAGGATGCCCGCCTGTAGAACAGAGGTGTTATTTTCAAATTGAAGGAGTCGGGATGCCCGCCTGTAGAATGGAGGTTATTATTTTGAAGTTGAAGAAGTCATGAGCCCGCCTGTAGAATGGAGTTTGTTATTTCAAGATGAAAAAGTCAGGACAAATTGAAGAAGTCAGGATGCCCGCCTGTAAAACGGAGGTGTTAATTGCAAGTTATCACAATCAGGAGCCTGCAATCAGGAGCCCGCCTGTAGAATGGAGGTGTTATTTTGAAGAAATCAGGGGCCGGCCTGTAATGGAGGTGTTATTTTGAAGAAATCAGGAGCCCACCTGTAAAATGGAGGTTGTTATTTTTAAGTTGAAGAAATCAGGAGCCCGCCTGTAGAATGGAGGTGTTATTTTTAAATTGAAGAAATCAGGAGCCCGCCTGTAGAATGGAGGTTGTTATTTTAAGTTGAAGAAATCAGGAGCCCGCCTGTAGAATGGAGGTGTTATTTTTAAATTGAAGAAATCAGGAGCCCGCCTGTAGAATGGAGGTGTTATTGTTATTTTGAAGAAATCAAGAGCCCGCCTGTAGAATGGAGGTGTTATTTTTAAATTGGAGAAATCAGGAGGAGCCCGCCTGTAGAATGGAGGTTGTTATTTTTAAGTTGAAGAAATCAGGAGCCCGCTTGTAGAATGGAGGTTGTTATTTTAAGTTGAAGAAATCAGGAGCCCGCCTGTAGAATGGAGGTGTTATTGTTATTTTGAAGAAATCAGGAGCCCGCCTGTAGAATGGAGGTGTGAAATCAGGAGCCCGCCTGTAGAATGGAGGTGTTATTTTGAAGAAATCAGGAGCCCGCCTGTAGAATGGAGGATGTTATTTCAAGTTGAAGAAATCAGGAGCCCGCCTGTAGAATGGAGGTGTTATTTTTAAGTTGAAGAAATCGGGAGCCCGCCTGTAGAATGGAGGTGTTATTTTTAAGTGGAAGAAATCAGGAGCCCGCCTGTAGAATGGAGGTGTTATTTTCAAATTGAAGAAGTCAGGATGCCCGCCTGCAGAATAGAGGTGTTATTTTCAAATTGAAGAAGTCGGGATGCCCGCCTGTAGAACGGAGGTGTTAATTGCAAGTTATCACAATCAGGAGCCCGCCTGTAAAACAGAGGAATACATTTCAAGGTCGAAACAGAATTCAATAATACCAAGGGTTACAACAAGAACCCCCTGCATAATGGAGGTTGTTATCAAAGTTGAAGAAGTCAGGAGCCCGCCTGTTGAATGGAGTTTGTTATTTCAAGATGAAAAAGTCAGGACAAATTGAAGAAGTCAGGATGCCCGCCTGTAGAACGGAGGTGTTAATTGCAAGTTATCACAATTAGGAGCCCGCCTGTAAAACAGAGGAATACATTTCAAGGTCGAAACAGAATTCAATAATACCAAGGGTTACAACAAGAACCCCCTGCATAACAAGTCTTAAATCGAGGAAGCAGTATCACCCAGCAGAAGGATAAATTGAAGATATAGATAAGAGTTTACAGTTCATAAATCATAATTTAGTCTAGCTTCTTATTTTGCTTTTGCATGGTGTAATAAGGAGGTCAGCAAGCAGTAACCGCAACAACAGCAAAAAAAAAAAAAAAAATCGCAGTTTCATTGGTAGTCCCAGCTACCAAAACTTTCCGAACTACATTGACCCGATTCCCTTTTAGCCAGGGATATGTAGGAAACCTTTTGAAGCAAAGGTTCGGTCAAAATTTTGAAAAAAAAATGCTTCTCACGGAGTGCTCAAACGGGCAAAAATCGCTCGTATCCGCTCACTCGTCTTTGCACAGAAACTCTTCGTGTTTACGCGCAAAGAGAGGCAGCTGGGAGCACGTGATTTTTGCCCTATATGAGAATTACTCCCAAAAATTCAAAATAAAAGAGTTTTGTGTTGTTTGCAATATTTGTGAATTTTGTGTTATTTTTCTTGAATTGTTTGCATTTATCTGTGCATATTTATTTGTTTAAATAAATAAAAAATATAAAAATATATTGTATTTATATAAAATTCAAGTTTATAATTAGTAATAATTAAGTTTATTTTATAAAATCACAAAAATATGTATTTTTGCATTTTTAGCCTATAATATCCAATTTGTGCGATTTTATTTTAATTAACGTCTAATTTTTTTGTAATAATAATTATTATGAGTTAATTGGTGTTTTTAAGATAATTTTGGTTTTATAATTTAATCTTAACATATTTTTAATTTATTTCATAATAAATAATTTTTGTTTTATAGAGAAGACAAATTCGGAATTGGGCCTCTTCTTAAATTTTAAACTTGAGCCCAAACATATTCTACCCAACCCAAAACACCATAACCCAAACCCATGACCCACGACCCATTTATTACACTACTATACACTATTCAAAACACACCCTAAACCAAAAAATCCTAACACACACACACAAAAGCCCCCACAAAAATGTTTGACCATATTTAAATTTTTCACTCTATATATTTTAGCTTTTGTTTAATTATATATATATATATATATATATATATATATATATATATATATATATATATATATATATATATATATATATATATATATATATGATTTAATTTTTTTAAAGTAAATTATTACTATTCATATTATTGCTATTATTATTAATTTTTTTTTATTAATTTTTTTTTTAAAAAATAATTTATTTTTTATTAAAAAAAACTGAAAATATTAATATTTTTTTTAAATTTTCGGTTGGTTTTAAATAATTGAAAATGAAAGTTGGAATAAAAGTCAAAAGTGGCTGAAAATTAAAAAAATCAAAAGTAAAAGAAAGTTGTTTTTTTTAAAGAAAAGAAAAGAAAGTGGCATTTTCTTTTAAATAAATAAAAGAAAGTGGACAATTAAAAATATAAAAATCATTAAAGTTGTGTTTTAAAAAATAAAAGATAAACAAGGTGGGATTTCGTTTTATAAAATAATAAAAGCATTTAGTAAGTGGGATTTCTTTTAATTAAAAAAAGATAAAATAAAAAATAAAAAAATAAAAAAATAATAAAAATAAAATCTGAAAATTTCGAAATTTTTGCTATAAATAGAAGAGAAATTTGAGGATCATGAAGAGGAGAAAAAAATCTAAGAGAGCAAAAATCTGAAAAAATCTTAAGAGTGTTACCAAATAGTGAACAAAAGAAAAACAAAATAAAAAAAACGAAAAAAAAATCTAAAAAAAAAAGACTGTTAGTTTTTATTTTACAAAGTCTTATTTTGAAACTCAATTCTGGGATGTTTATTTTTATTGCTTAAATCCGGATACTGGTATTCTTGATTGTACTGATGTTGCTGTGATATTGCTGTGTTGTTATTTGCTGTGTTAATCACCGAGATTTCTTTTATTTCCAATATCAGGTACATATCTAATCATGTTTAAATGATAAGATGAATATATGAGAAAGATGAGAATTTTGTTTAAATTTTAAATAGTTTCTATTTCTATCTTCTTTTACAGATTATGTTTTAATAAATTTTATATTAATATTCTGTAAGTTTTATGATAGCTTTAAATAATTAAGCCTTGTTGTAACAATAATAAATCACTTCTAAAAATGATAATTAAATAGTATAGTTATAAATGTGTTTATTAATGATTCAAATTGGTTAGGAAGAATGAATTACTCTTTTGTTAATTGAATTAGTGAAATTTCTTTAATATCTTCTTTAATAAACTAAGTTGTTAATATGTAATTAAGTTCAATAAAAATGCGAATTTTAATTATTTTGCGTAAATTAGGCATTTAGATACGATTTAAATTTTCAATAACACAAGAATTGTTTCTTTTCAAGTTTAATCATCTCAAAATATAGGTGTAAATAATTAAGATTGATTTTGGTTTTGGTAAATAGTTGTAAATAGTTAACATCAAGGGTTTAATTCAAAAATAGTAAAAAAATTAAAAAAAATATGAGTTTAAGTTAGTTGTAAGATAATTGGTTTAGTTTGTATATATATATATATATATATATATATATATTAGTTGTTGATTTTGCATTTTTATTTTTATATTTATTTAAGTAATGTTTATTTTTATTAAACATTTATCTAAATATAACAAATAATATATTTTTTAGCTTATAAAAAAACGAATTTAAATAAAATTATAGCCAATTTATAATTGTTGTTTTTTCTAAAAATAAGCTTAGTTTTGAACAATTTGGAATAAAAAATAATTTTTACCATATAAGCTTTAATATGGCTATAATTTTCAATAGTTTTGAATAAATGATTTTATTAGTTTTTCTTTTTATATATTCAAGTTTTAATATTATTCTGAATTAGCTTCTTTTATTATTAAGTTATGAAATTTCGTATTTAATAAAATAATAATAAAATAATTTCGAAAAAAAAATATTTTCTGTTTAAACATATATTAAAATCTGTTTCATTAAGTTTTTGTCATAAATTAGATAAGTGTTGCATTTTTAATTTCTAGATTAATTAAGATATTTCTTTATTTATAAAAAAAACTAAAAAAAAATAGGAAATGTAGTCAATTTAGGATTACTTTGTTAAAAAATAAGACGAGCCTCGCCAAATAAATCGCAAAAACTGTGAAGCCCTCATAAGTGTATATATTTAGAAATCCGAGATTGGCCGTTTAGTAAATTTTCACGGCATTCTCAAAATAATAACGCGTTAATAGTTTTAAGCGCGTATTTAATAATTGTACCTCCCTAAACTCGGGTACACATTTATGTGACCCCAATCCAAATCCCAATGAAGTCGGAATATGTCAAAAATTGCGGACACATTTATGTGACGAAATTCGAGATATATTCTCACGACATTATAATTTTCTTCTAACAATTAAAACGGTTTAGAGTGGTAGTTTGCACATTAGTTCATATTTGTTAATAAATCAGATAATCAAGCCAAATATAACAGTTGAGCGACCGTGCTAGAACCACGGAACTCGGGAATGCCTAACACCTTCTCCCGGGTTAACAGAATTTCTTATCCGGATTTCTAGTTCGCGGACCATTAAATAGAGTCAAACCTTTCCTCAATTCGAGATTCAACCGGTGACTTGGGACACCATAAATCTCCCAAGTGGAGACTCAGAATATCTCAATAAATAAATCCCGTTTTGGTTGTCCTTTAATTGGAAAAACTCCTTTTTATACCTAGCGCCCTCGCGGGCCTGCGGAAAAAGGAGGTGTGACAATTATCACTAATCACTTTAAAGTGAATGTGACCAATGTGAAAGAAAGAAAACATAAAAAGAAAGTTCAAGCAATAAAAGGAGGAATCCATAAAAGGGGAATCACTCAATCAAGCAAGAAAATACCAAAAACAACAAAAAGGTATCATCTTTTTAAATTCACACACTAGTCATCAAACTGAAGGAATATTTTTCTGCATTCGCATTTCATGCATCAGGCGCCCACCTGGATAACAAGAGAATACTTTTCTGCATTCACATTTCATGCATCTGGCGCCCACCTGAATAACAAGGGAATATTTTTCTGCATTCGCATTTCATGCATCAGGCGCCCACCTGGATAACAAGGGAATACTTTTCGGCATTTGCATTTCATGCATCAGGCGCCCACCTGGATAACAAGGGAATAGTTTTTCTGAATTCGCATTTCATGCATCAGGCGCCCACCTGGATAATAAGGGAATATTTTTCTGCATTCGCATTTCAAGCATCAGGCGCCCACCTGGACAACAAGGAAATATTTTTCTGCATTCGCATTTCATGCATCAGGCGCCCACCTGGATAACAAGGGAATATTTTTCTGCATTCGCATTTCATTCATCAGGCGCCCACCTGGATAACAAAGGAATACTTTTTCGCATTCGCATTTCATGCATCAGACGCCCACCTGGATAACAAGGGAATATTTTCCGCATTCGCATTTCATGCATCAGGCGCCCACCTGGATAACAAGGGAATAAGTAGATAGGAACAATTGTAATTCGTAGCATTATAGCTTAGAATAGCTTCTTCATTTTACACTTTTCATGCCTGGTGTAATAAGGAGTAGGTCAGTAGTTATAGCAAAAGCAATGCAACAACAAAGTCTTGGTAGTTTTAAACTACCGGACCTTCCCGAACTACACTGACCTGATTCCTGTTTAGCCCAGGATATGTAGGCAACCTCTGAAGCAGGATGCGGTCAAAAGGTTTTCAAAATGCTTCTCACGGAATATGCCAATGGGAAAAAATTGCTCATTACTGCTCACTTGTCATTGCACTGAAACTCTTCGTGTTCCCGAGCTAAGAGGGGCAACTGTGAGCACGTGATTTTTGCCCGAAGCAATAAAATTCTAAAATTAAAATAAATAATATTTTTGTGTGCAATTATATGTCTAATTGAAATAAGATACATTTGTGTGTGTGAACAATTAAAAATAAAAATTAGAAAATGAAAAATATAGGTTAAGTATAAATATCACAATTAAAGGAATTAAAAGAAAATTAGCAAAAAATACAATAATACCGGAAATAAAGGAAAAATAGCAGAAAAATGTCATAAAATATCAGAAAATTTGGAAAAAATAGGAAATTAAAAGAAATTGAATAATTGAAAAGAATATAAAAGGAGAAAATGATATACAAAAATAAAATACCAAGGAAATAATTAAAATACAAGGAAAATACACAAAAATATATAATTGGGCCAAATATACAAACCCAATGCAATTGGCCCAAAATAGATAAGAGGATCCGGTCCAGTTCTTTAAGTAACATTGATCTCAGCCGTCCATTTATCAAATCCAACGACTGAGAATCAATCCGGAAATTAATTAATTCAATAGGGTTTTATGATCAAATCTGAGCCGTTCATTTAGTGAGATCTGACAGATGAAAGCCAACCTTTATTTTTTAATCAAACACCGTCGTTTTGGGGAATTCAATCCTGGCCATTGATACTCAATGATCCAACAGCAAGGAACCCATCAAACGTAACGAGTATAAAAGCCTGGTCTCTCAAGAGATCGGCTATTTCTCATCTCCCATAACCCTAGCCGCCCTAAGTGCTTCATCTTCTTATTCTTCTCTTCTCACCGGCCATGGAGACTGGCCGCCTCTCATGGCCATTTCTAGCCATCTTCAACTCCCAAACTTCTCTTTTCTTGCTTCCCTACCCCAGACCATCATAGATAACCAAAGAAAAACCAAAAACCCCAATTTCTTGAAAATTCGGTCACCAGATTTCTTCTCCGGTGACCACTGTTCTATGACACCAGCTCCCAAGTTAATACCATAAAACCACCGTTTCTTGATCTATCACCCCATATAAGCCACTTCTTTCGAATCATACCCAAACTTCTCGAATCATATGTCGCCGGAACCCTAATTTCAGCCGACTCAAAACCAAACCTCAAAACCAAAACCCTCTCTTTAACACCCTGAACCCATCTCTGTTAGTAAAAGACAATAAAAGACTTCAGATTTGAAGTCTGAGAAGAAACTGGAAAAATAAAGAAAAAGAGAACAAGAAAAAGAAAAGAAAAATGGGGAACAGCTCAGGAGACAAATCCTGCGAGCTAAGTTGCCGACCCTTTTATTTTCTATTTTTTCTATTTTGATTTGATTAATGTGTTTGTGTTCTTCTCTGTTATTTTCTGATTACATGTTAGAGTTTACTTGATTTCTCTTCATCTTCATCTCTTTTATGTTTTGATTCAGCATGCTTTTGTATTTAAGTTTTGATTTAGTCGTTTAATCAGTTGCATGTTTTAGATTAGTTTCTTTCTTTGATATGTTTTCTATTAATAAAATTGTTCTCTTTTGATAACATGCTTCATTGGTCTCTTTGATAATCCTGTGTATTACACTTGATTAAATATACTCGAGTATTTTAGGGTTTCTGTTAGTCTTTGACATGAGAGATATTCTGATTATGCCTTTTGTGCTAAATTGATATGCGATGCTTGAAATCTGGATTATGAAGTTGTTTGATTGAAATTCAACAATATTCAAATTTTCCCTCTGAGTTTTGGTTAAATGGCAAATGATTCTGATTTTGTGGCTATGTGTGCAATTTAATATCAAAAGGTTGTATCTATAATAATTTCGTGTTAGTTGAGTGCTATTAAGCCTAATATGCCTAGGGGATATTGGTGATAGCTGTAATATATAAGTAATTAGATAATTGGCTAATTCTGAAAGTATGTTAAGTAGTTTAACTGGCTAAAATTGAAAATAACATAAAATGGTTACAATTGAAATAAGTAATAGAGTGGTCAGTATTGAAACTGGCCAACTCTGTGATTCTTTAGGCTTAAATTTAAATGGCTAGTTCTGAAAATGGCCAATTTTGTAATAATCTGAAACTGGCTAAGGTCTTAATCTAATTCTAAGTGGCCAATGAATGATAATTGACTAATTTTGCAAAGCCAAGTCCAAACACTGGACTGGCTAAACTTTAAAAGGTTTAGAGTTAGGTAAATAAGTAGTCTAGTCCTGTAAATTAACTATAATACAGAAAATGAAAAGAAAAGAGGCTAAAATTAAAATAAAATTAATACCTAATCTGGCCAAGTCTTAAAGATTGATATAAATACTGGCCAGTAATTAAATAAGAGTTAAAACAGAAAACCTAGACCTAGACAAGGTCGGGTAAATAGCAGTTGCCATTAAGGGTATAATAGGAATAGAAAATGGCATAATTGTGGATTTAATAGAGCCTATAAGGACATTTAAGACATTTAGACCTAGTATTTCTGCAATATTGCACAAAACTAAGGGTATAATAGACCCAAATAAAAGGCAACTCTGTAAATAACCTTAGCAAGTGGGGGTATACTAGTAATACACCCCAAAAAGAATCAAATAGAACCTTCTAGCATATGCTGGAAGGTAAATTCAAATCTGAAAAGGGTATTGAAGTGTAACAATTGAAAGAATTCAAGGAAGGGAATTAGAAATAACTTTTCAAAATTCCCCCCAAAATTTTCACTAACTTTATCTATAAATAGACCCTGTTAAAGCCTGATTAAGGGCTGGATTTTTGAACAAAAATTCAGAGATATACTAATATAAGGATATAGAGCAATTCTGCCTGGGTTAGTCGAAGCTATATTCTGAAGCTGTAGGAAATCTCTGGCTGTTTTACTGGTTTTTCTACTATCTTCTTTTGGATATTGCTTTGCTGTTTCTAGGATTCAAATTTGATTGCTGAGATTTATTTGTGTTGCTATGATTCAATTTCTTCCATTGCTGTTGCATTGTTCGGTGTGATCTATCTGCTATTTCTTGCCTTCATCTTCCCTTAGACTCATTGGTTTCTATTGCTGAATCAGGTACACGACTTGAACCATGTAATTGCAATTGGAATTGAAGTTGGTGAAAACAAACAAATCTATTTGTTACAAGTTCTGTTAATGTTTTTCTGATTTGAATTTTCGTAGTTAGATTATAACTTAGCTAGAATTGTAATTTGTGTAGGAAGTGTTGTATAATTAACTCATATGAGATACGGATAAACTGAATACAATGTAATAGTGTAGAAATTAACTCATCTGAGATACGGATTAACTCATTCGCATTTCATGCATCTGGCGCCCACCTGGATAACAAGGGAATATTTTTCTGCATTCGCATTTCATGCATCAGGCGCCCACCTGGATAATAAGGGAATACTTTTCTGCATTCGCATTTCATGCATCAGGCGCCCACCTGGATAACAACGGAATATTTTTTCTGAATTCGCATTTCATGCATCAGGCGCTCACCTGGATAACAAGGGAATATTTTTCTGTATTCGCATTTCATGCATCCAGGCGCCCACTCGACAACAAGGAAATATTTTTCTGCATTCGCATTTCATGCATCAGGCGCCCACCTGGATAACAAGGGAATACTTTTTCTGCATTCGCATTTCATGCATTAGGCGCCCACCTGGATAACAAAGGAATATTTTTCTACATTCGCATTTCATGCATCAGGCGCCTATCGGGATAACAATGGAATATTTTTCTGCATTCGCATTTCATGCATTAGGCGCCCACCTGGATAACAAAGGAATATTTTTGTCACGACCCGGATTTTCCCCCAATATCGGGATCGTGATGGCGCCTACTCGTGGTAGCTAGGCAAGCCGCTCGCTGTATTCATACTATCCTGTTTTTAACACAATTTTAATTAAATAAATGCGGAATACTTTATCAAATAGAAATAACTAATTACAAAGTGAAAATCATACTGAAATCCTCTACCCAAGACGTGGAGTCACCAACTCACGAACTACTATGGAATACTACACATAAAAGTCTGAAGGAAATATAACATAATTCTGTTTGTCTCGGAACAAAGAGACTACAGATAATAACATAATTAAAGAGAGAGACGCTGGGCCTGCGGACGTCTGCAAGCTACCTCGGTCTCAAATGTGATCAACTCCCACGCAATCAATTTACCGCTGCTGCTGCTGCTCTTGATCGTAACCTGGACCTGTGCAAAAACGCACAGAAGTGTAGCATCAGCACAACCGACCCCATGTGCTGGTAAGTGCCTGGCCTATCCCGGCGAAGTAGTGACAAGCCTAGGACCAGACACCCACATAAACCTGTGCAATTCAATATATATGTATACCACCGAATAACAAGAAATAACCAGGTAATAACACAATAAGGAATATCTCAAAGAATTCAACAATTAACAACAGTTAATAAATTCACAAGGAAAAACAAAGTATAATGGAAACACAAGTAATATCAATTCAAGAAATAGCAAGCAATTGCACGGCATCACCCTTCGTGCTTTTACTCTCATCCTCACCAAATAAACAAATAAAGTACAAGGCATCACCCTTCGTGCTTTTACTCTCATCCTCACATCCATAGTACGGCATGATCCTTCGTACATGGTTCAATAACAGGGCACGGCATGATCCTTCGTGCATAATCAATAAATAAACATGGCACGGCATTAACCTTCGTGCATAAATAAATAATCATGGCACGGCATCACCCTTCGTGCATTATCACTCTTCCTCACCCAAATAACAATCACAGTTAAGGGCAAAGAAAGAAAACAGTAATTCATAAACCGTCCCATCAAGGGCAATCAATAATTATCTTCACAACAAGTCCCAACAAGGGAGAACAATAACAATTCATCCGTAATATATCTCAAAATAATCATTTTCCAACGACTCACGGTCACACTAGACGCTAGTGTATGGTTGCTCGTCACCACAGCCCATACACCGCACTCGATCACATAACACATAACACATAATCCTATTCCCTCAAGCTAGGATAGAACAAACACTTACCTCGAATGCTTATGAACAATTCACTCCGTGGAAATGTCTTTTCTTTCAATTTGGCTCCAATCCAACCGTATCTATACACAATTGATTTAATATCATCAATTCTACTCAACAAACTAATTCTTAAGACCAAATACAACTTTTACAACATTCTGCCCGAAATAGTGAATTTCAACCCCGGGCCCACATGGTCGGAATTCGGGGTTAGGACCAAAATCCGGTTACCCATCCCCCCCACGAGTTCATGTATAAAATTTGTTTCAAAATCGGACCTCAATTCGAGGTCTAATTCCCCAATTTATGAAAAACCTATTTTCTAACAAAAACAAGAATTTTACCATGAAAATCTTTGATTCCTTATGAAAAACATGATTAATGATGTTAGGAATTCAAAGAATTAAGTAAAAAGTGACTTACAATCGTTTTGATGAAGAAGAAATCCTTGAAGAATCGCAAATGGGTGTTTTGGTTTTGTAAAAAGTGAAGAAATGACTGAAATTCGTGTTTTTCAGGTCTCCGTGTTCGCATTTGCGAACATGGGTTCGCAATTGCGAACCCCGACCAATTTCTGGAGTTTGAAAAATAAGCTAAGGCTGGGAAGTTCGCATTTGCGAACACTTGTTCGCATTTGCGATCACTGGCAGACAAAGGGATGTTCGCATTTGCGAACTAATGTTCGCATTTCCGAACACATGCTGCATAAGGCAGTGTTCGCATTTGCGAACAATGGATCGCATTTGCGAACCAAGGCAGTATGGGGAATGTTCGCATTTGCGAACTTTTGTTCGCATTTGCGAACATAGGCAGCACTGGGGACCTTCGCAAATGCGAACAATTGTTCGCATTTGCGAACAAGGCTGGGCCAAAGGGGCTTCGCATTTGCGATGAAGGTTCGCATTTGCGAGCCTTGCCTTACACTGTCCCCTTCGCAATTGCGAGAAATTCTTCGCAATTGCGAAGCCAACAACTGGGTGAAAAACCAGTAGTTCAAAAATTCAGAATTTCATCCAACGGCCTATCAAATCTTTACCCGAGCCTCCCGGGCTCCAAACCAAACATGTACATAACCTCAAAAACACATTATGGACTTGTTCGTGCGATCACATCGCCAATATCACTTCGTTTTAATCAAATCAAGCCTCAAACTCATGATTTTCATACTTTTGATTTTCAAAACTTCTTAACTTGGAACTCAAGGTCCAAAACATCTCAAACGACATCCAAATGTCACCAAACTTTACAGAAATCACATATATAATATTTAAGACTTGTACCGGGCGTCGGAACCAAAATACGAGCCCGATACCAAGGTCAATTAATTTATTTCCTTTAATAATTACATCAAAAACAATTTCACATAAAAATTCATAACTTGGGCTCTAGGCCTCGGAATTCGACTCCGGACGCATGTCCAAGTCCCATATTTTTCTACGGACCTCCCGGGACCATCCAATCTCGGGTCCGGATCCGTTTACCAAAAATGTTGACCGAAGTCAACCATATCAATATTAATATCATTTTTATCCATATTTCTCATAGAATTCATATTTTCTATCACAAAATCTTTCCGGCTACATGCTCGGATTGTGCACGTAAATCGAGGCAACATAGAATGAGGTTTTCAAGGCCTCGGAAGCTCGAAATGATTAATTAAATAAGTGATGACCCTTTGGGTCGTCACAATCTCCACCTCTAAAACAACCGTTCGTCCTCGAACGGACAAAAGAAAGAAGTACCGAGTCAGGAAACAAGTGTGGGTAACGGCTCCGCATATCAGACTCGGACTCCCAGGTCGATGCCTCGGGAGGCTGACCTCTCCACTGAACACGCACAGAAGGATAACTCTTCGACCTCAACTGTCGAACCTGCCGGTCTAGAATAGCCACCGGCTCCTCCTCGTAAGATAGATCATTGTCCAATTGGACAATACTGAAGTCTAACACATGAGTGGGATCGCCGTGGTATCTCCGAAGCATAGATACGTGAAAAACTGGATGCACGGCTGATAAGTTAGGCGGCAAAGCTAATCTGTAAGCCACCCCTCCCACTCTGTCTAAAATCTCAAATGGACCAATATACCTAGGGCCGAGCTTGCCCTTCTTTCCGAACCTCATCACGCCCTTCATAGGCGATACTCGGAGCAATACTCGTTCACCAACCATGAAATCTACATCTCGAACCTTACGATCCGCATAAGTCTTCTGCCTGGACTGAGCTGAACGCAATCTCTCCCGAATAGTCTTGACCTTATCCAAGGCCTCCTGAACTAAGTCCGTACCCAACAACCGAGCCTCTCCCGGTTCAAACCATCCAATTGGTGATCGATATCGCCTACCATACAACACCTCATACGGAGCCATCTGGATGCTAGACTGGTAACTGTTATTATAGGCGAACTCTGCTAATGGCAGAAACTGGTCCCACGAGCCTCCGAAATCAATAACACAGGCTCGAAGCATGTCTTCTTGAATCCGAATAGTCCTCTCGGACTGGCCATCCGTCTGAGGATGAAATGCTGTACTCAACTGAACCTGGGTGCCTAACTCCTGCTGGACCGCTCTCCAGAACCGCGAGGTAAACTGCGTACCCTGATCAGAGATAATGGATACTGGCACCCCATGGAGACGAATAATCTCCCTAATGTAAACCTCCGCTAACCTCTCCGACGAGTAGGAGACAGACATTGGAATAAAGTGTGCTGATTTGGTCAGCCTATCAACAATGACCCAAATAGCATCAAATTTCCTCCGAGTCAAAGGAAGTCCAGTAATGAAGTCCATTATGATCCGCTCCCATTTCCACTCGGGAATTTCAATCCTCCGGAATACACCACCAGGTCTCCGGTGCTCATATTTCACCTGCTGACAATTTAGACACCGAGCGACATACGCAACGATATCTTTCTTCATTCTGCGCTACCAATAGTGTTGCCGTAAGTCCCGGTACATCTTCGCGGTGCCTGGGTGAATAGAGTACCGCGATCTGTGGGCCTCTGCTAAGATCAACTCTCGAATCCCTTCGACATTGGGTACACAAACTCGACCCCGCAATTTCAATACCCCATCATCATCTAGGTTTACCTGTGTGGCACCTCCCCGCTGTACTGTATCTCTCAACTCACGCAAATGAGGATCATCAAATTGCCTCTCACGGATACGCTCTAATAAAGAAGAACGAGCGACCGTGCAGGCTAACACTCTGCTAGGCTCAGAAATGTCTAATCTCACGAACCGGTTGGCTAAGGCCTGGACATCTAGAGCTAATGGTCTCCGATTGACCGGAATATATGCAAGACTACCCATGCTGGCATACTTTCTACTCAATGCATCGGCCACCACATTGGCCTTACCCGGGTGATATAATATAGTAACATCATAGTCTTTTAGCAACTCTAACCATCTCCGCTGTCGTAGATTCAACTCCTTCTGTCTTGAACAAGTACTGTAGGCTTTTGTGATCAATGTACACCTCACATGTCACACCATATAGATAATGCCTCCGGATCTTTAAGGCATGAACCATTGCTGCCAACTGAAGATCATGAACTGGATAATTATTCTCATGTATTTTTAGCTGTCTCGAAGCATAAGAAATAACATTACCATGCTGCATCAATACCTCTCCAAGTCCTGTACGGGACGCATCACAGTAAACTGTATAAGGCCCTGAACTAGTGGGCAAAACCAACATCGATGCTATAGTTAGAGCTGTCTTGAGCTTCTGAAAGCTCGCCTCACACTCATCTGACCACCTGAACTAGGCACCCTTCTAGGTCAACCTGGTCATCAGGGCTGCAACAGAAGAAAACCCCTCTACAAACCAACGGTAGTAATCTGCTAACCCCAAGAAACTTCGGATCTCGGACACTGAAGCTGGTCGAGGCCAATTCTTAACTGCCTCAATCTTCTTCGGGTCCACCTGAATACCCTATGCTGATACAATGTGACCCAGAAATGCTACCGAACTCAGCCAGAACTCACATTTAGAAAATTTGGCATATAGCTGGTTATCTTTCAGAGTCTGAAGAACCACTCCGAGGTGCTGCTCGTGCTCTTCCTGGCTGCGGGAGTACACCAGGATGTCATCTATGAAGACTATCACGAACGGATCTAAGTAAGGCTTGAATACCCGATTCATCAACTCCATGAATGCTCCTGGGGCATTGGTCAACCCGAAGGACATGACCAAGAACTCATAATGCCCATATCTAGAGCGAAAGGCTGTCTTAGGAATGTCAGCCGCCCTGATCTTCAGCTGATGGTAGCCTGACCTCAAGTCTATCTTAGAGAATACCCTCGCTCCCCGGAGCTGGTCAAACAAATCATCAATCCTCGGCAGTGGATATTTATTTTTGATAGTCACCTTGTTTAACTGCCGGTAATCAATACACATCCGCATCGAGCTATCCTTCTTCTTTACAAATAACACAGGTGCTCCCCAGGGGTAAACACTGGGCCTGATAAAGCCCTTCTCAAGAAGGTCCTGCAACCGATCTTTCAACTCTTTTAGTTCCGGCGGGGCCATACGATAGGGTGGAATAGAGATGGGCTGAGTACCCGGTGCCAGATCAATACAGAAATCAATATCCCTGTCGGGTGGCATGCCCGGCAGGTCCGAAGGAAAAACCTCAGGAAACTCCCGTACAATAGGGACTGACTCAATGGAAGGAACTTCTGCGCTGGAATCACGAACATAAGCCAAATAAGCTAGACACCCCTTCTCGACCATACGTCGAGCCTTAACATAGGAAATAACGGTGCGAACGGAGTGGCTTGAGGTACCTTTCCACTCTAGTCGGGGTGATTCCGGCAAGGCTAAGGTCACCGTCTTAGCATGGCAATCAAGAATAGCATGGTATGGGGACAACCAGTCCATCCCCAATATGACATCAAAATCTACCATATCCAAAAGCAACAGATCAACACGGGTCTCAAGACCCCCAAATATAACTACGCACGAACGATGCACCCGATCGACTACAATAGAGTCACCCACTCGTGTAGCCACATAAACTGGAATATCCAGAGCATAGCTGGGCACAGCCAAATACGGTGCGAAGTAGGAAGACACATAGGAATATGTAGATCCAGGGTCAAATAATACTGAAGCACCTCTGCCACACACAAGAATAGTACCTGTAATCACGGCATCTGATGCCTCTGCCTCTGGCCTGGCTGGTAAAGCATAGAATCGGGGATCTGCACCTCCCCTCTGAGCTACGTCTCTAGGACGGCCATCAACTGGCTGACCTCTACCTCTGGCCGGACGGTCTCCACCTCTACGGTCTCGACCTCCACCTCTATAATCTCTACCCCCACTTCTGGCTGGCTGGGCAGGCTGAGGGTCAGCTGGGGCCTGTATCATAGGACGAGGACCTCGCCGCTGAGAGTTGCCCGCTGCTAAAGGGCAATACCTGATAAAATGACCCGGGTCACCACAACCGTAGCAACTCTTAGACTGATAGGGCTGCTGGCCCTGACGACCTGAATGGCCTCCACGAACACTCTAAAGAGGCTGAGCATTAATAGGAGACTGGTCTGAATAATGCCCACGAAAACCACGATCACCTGATCCACCCTGTGAAGCCTGAAGGGCGGAATGAAAAGGCCTGGAGGACTGGCCTCTATCAAAGGATTCTCTGCTACCAGAGGAAGAAGCACCAAACCTACCCGAATGACGAGGCCTCTTATCCGAAGAATAACCGCCTCCCCTAGCAAGAGCCATCTCAACTCTGCGTGCTGCATTGGCCGCCTCCTGAAATGATATGTCACTCCCCACGCCCATAGCCATCTGGAGTCTAATCGGCTGATTAAGCCCATCTATAAATCTGCGGACCCTCTCCCGCTCCGTGGGAAGTATCACCACTGCATGACGAGCCAAGTCGATAAATCTCGTCTCATACTGTGTAACTGTCATAGTGCCCTGATGGAGGCACTCAAACTGCCTCCGAAGTACATCCCTCTGAGTAGCAGGGAGAAACTTCTCCATAAATAGTTCCGCAAACTGGTCCCATGATAAAGCTGGGGACCCTGCTGGTCGAGTCAAGCAATAATCTCTCCACCAAGTCTTGGCGGATCCTGCAAGTCTGAAGGTACAGAAGTCAACTCCGTTTGTCTCCACGATCCCCATAGTCTTGAGAATCTCATGGCAACCGAATAAAAAGTCCTGAGGATCCTCTGATGCGGCTCCACTGAATGTAGTGGTAAATAGCTTGGAGAACCGATCAAGCCTCCATAACGAATCAGAAGTCATGGCCGCTCCATCACCTGCATGAGCTGTGGTACCTGACTGAGTGGCCACAACTGGCTGAACTACTGGTGCCTGAGGCTGAGGAGCTACTGGCTCCGGAGTACGAGCAATAGGAGTCTGGGCCCCTCCTCCAGCCTGAGAAGCGGCTGGTGCAACTGATAATAAACCCGCTCTGGCAATGCTGTCCATAAATCCCGCTATTCTGACCAAAGCATCCCGAAGATCTGGGGTAAATAAAGCCTCTCCTGGGACCTGAGCTGGGCCCACTGGAGCTGCTGGGACTGGAACCTCATCGTCAATCTCAATATGAGGCTCCACCTCTGGGGTAGCTGCCTGGGGCTGAGCTCTACCCCTACCAAGGCCTCTGATACGGCCTTGGCCCCTGCCCCTCACGGGAGCTGTCTGGGGCTCGGGCTGCTGGTCAGCGGACGAAGAAGCGCGTGTCCTCACCATCCGCGAAAGGACAGAATAGAAATTCAATCAATAATTGAGGAACAAGTCGCACGACAAGAAAGAACAAATGAGAGACTCTTTCCTAACTCAATAGACTCTGGAGGACAAGTACAGACGTCTCCGTACCTACCTCTCAAACTCTACTAAGCTTGTTCGTGAGTGGTGAGACCTATGTAACCTAGGGCTCTGATACCAACTTGTCACGACCCGGATTTTCCCCCAATATCGGGATCGTGATGGCGCCTACTCGTGGTAGCTAGGCAAGCCGCTGTATTCATACTATCTTGTTTTTAACACAATTTTAATTAAATAAATGCGGAATACTTTATCAAATAGAAATAACTAATTACAAAGTGAAAATCATACTGAAATCCTCTACCCAAGACGTGGAGTCACCAACTCACGAACTACTATAGAATACTACACATAAAAGTCTGAAGGAAATATAACATAATTCTGTTTGTCTCGGAACAAAGAGACTACAGATAATAACATAATTAAAGAGAGAGACGCCGGGCCTGCGGACGTCTGCAAGCTACCTCGGTCTCAAATGTGATCAACTCCCATGCAATCAATTTACTGCTGCTGTTGCTCTTGATCGTAACCTGGACCTGTGCAAAAACGCACAGAAGTGTAGCATCAGCACAACCGACCCCATGTGCTGGTAAGTGCCTGGCCTATCCCGGCGAAGTAGTGACAAGCCTAGGACCAGACACCCACATAAACCCGTGCAATTCAATATCTATGTATACCACAGAATAACAAGAAATAACCAGGTAATAACACAATAAGGAATATCTTAAATAATTCAACAATTAACAACAGTTAATAAATTCACAAGGAAAAACAAAGTATAATGTAAACACAAGTAATATCAATTCAAGAAATAGCAAGCAGTTGCACGGCATCACCCTTCGTGCTTTTACTCTCATCCTCACCAAATAAACAAATAAAGTACACGGCATCACCCTTCGTGCTTTTACTCTCATCCTCACATCCATAGTACGGCATGATCCTTCGTACATGGTTCAATAACAGGGCACGGCATGATCCTTCGTGCATAATCAATAAATAAACATGGCACGGCATTAACCTTCGTGTATAAATAAATAAACATGGCACGACATCACCCTTCGTGCATTATCACACTTCCTCACCCAAATAACAATCACAGTTAAGGGCAAAGAAAGAAAACAGTAATTCATAAACCGTCCCATCAAGGGCAATCAATAATTATCTTCACAACAAGTCCCAACAAGGGAGAACAATAACAATTCATCCGTAATATATCTCAAAATAATCATTTTCCAACGACTCACGGTCATACTAGACGCCAGTGTATGGATGCTCGTCACCACAGCTCATACACCGCACTCGATCACATAACACATAACACATAATCCTATTCCCTCAAGCTAGGATAGAACAAACACTTACCTCGAATGCTTATGAACAATTCACTCCGTGGAAATGTCTTTTCTTTCAATTTGGCTCCAATCCAACCGTATCTATACACAATTGATTTAATATCATCAATTCTACTCAACAAACAAATTCTTAAGACCAAATACAACTTTTACAACATTCTGGCCCGGAATAGTGAATTTCAACCCCGGGCCCACATGGTCGGAATTCGGGGTTAGGACCAAAATCCGGTTACCCATCCCCCACGAGTTCATGTATATAATTTGTTTCAAAATCGGACCTCAATTCGAGGTCCAATTCCCCAATTTATGAAAAACCTATTTTCTAACAAAAACAAGAATTTTACCATGAAAATCTTTGATTCCTTATGAAAAACATGATTAATGATGTTAGGAATTGAAAGAATTAAGTAAAAAGTGACTTACAATCGTTTTGATGAAGAAGAAATCCTTGAAGAATCGCAAATGGGTGTTTTGGATTTGTAAAAAGTGAAGAAATGACTGAAATTCGTGTTTTTCAGGTCTCTGTGTTCGCATTTGCGAACATGGGTTCGCAATTGCGAACCCCGACCAATTTCTGAAGTTTGAAAAATAAGCTAAGGCTGGGAAGTTCGCATTTGCAAACACTTGTTCGCATTTTCGATCGCTGGCAGACAAAGGGATGTTCGCATTTGCGAACTAATGTTCGCATTTGCGAACACATGCTGTATAAGGCAGTGTTCGCATTTGCGAACAATGGTTCGCATTTGCGAACCAAGGCAGTATGGGGAATGTTCGCATTTGCGAACTTTTGTTCGAATTTGCGAACATAGGCAGGCACTGGGGACCTTCGCAAATGCGAACAATTGTTTGCATTTGCGAACAAGGCTGGGCCAAAGGGGGCTTCGCATTTGCGATGAAGGTTCGCATTTGCGAGCCTTGCCTTACACTGTCCCCTTTGCAATTGCGAGAAATTCTTCGCAATTGCGAAGCCAACAGCTGGGTGAATGTCACGACCCAAACCCTGGTCGTGATGGCGCCCAACACAGTGCTAGGCAAGCCCGACCATATTATCCCTTAAACCAGCCAATTATTAAATAACTTAAACTCAAACAGTAATTAATCATATCAGGTGATAACCGAAACGTAAAACATACAAAATACGGTCCCAAACATATCGTGGTGTCACGAGACTGAGCCTCTACAGAATAGCATCCTAATACAACCAAGTCTAGGCAAATAGGAAATCAACAAGATGATAAAGAAGGAGAAAACAAGCTTTGCGGACGCTGGCAACTACCTAGTAATCTCCGCAAAAGTAGACAAGGATCAGCAGCTACAATGTCTCAACTGCTCTCGGGCACCTGTGGATCTGCACAGAAAGTGCAGGGGAGTGGGGTGAGTATATTTCAACTCGGTGAGTAACAATAATAAATAATAACTGAAAGTAAGAACTCCTGTGCTATCACTTAGCAGTTCTAAGGCAACCTTCACGAGTACGTCATCACTATAGTAGTACTCTAACCTCCAATCTACGTTTATCTCTACAAGATTCCACACCTGAACTAACCCTCACTCGTACCCCTACGGTGTACGACCATCTCAACATATAAAGACACATACTTATGTCTATAATGTATAAGTATTTAAGTAGATAGTAGGGTATGATTAAGTAAAATGCTGCGGCGTGCAGCCCGCTCCAATACATATACCGCTGCGGCGCGCAGCCCGCTCCATTTTACGTCGACGGCGCTCACTGGGGGTGTATACAGACTTCGGAGGGGCTCCCTAGGCCCAAGCACTATAATACTGCGGCGTGCAGCACGATCCACACAAATATTACTGCGGCGTGCAGTCCGATCCAATATATATATGTATATATCTCTATACTGCTGCGGCGTGCAGCCCGATCCCATCATATACACCGGTGCTCACTGAGAATGTGTGCAGACTCAGACTCCGAAGGGGCTCCTACAGCCCAAGCGCAATAATACTGCGGCGTGCAGTCCGTCCCACATGTATGTTACATGTATATCACATGTATATTACTGCGGCGTGCAGCCCGATCCAATGTAGGTATATATATATAATACCTCATAATGGGTCCTCGACCCTATCCCAATCAATATATGCTTGGCCTCTCGGGCCCAATATAATATATCACAGTGGGTCCTAGACCCTGTCTCAGTCAATATAAACTTGGCCTTTCAGGCCCACTCAGCTAGAACAGGGAATTCCACCCTAGATAATCTCTCTCAATGTACACATCTAGTACGGGCTCATATTATGCTATACAGCTAGAGCTACGGCTGAGTGTATGTTTCCAATCACGATATAAGGGTCACCTAGCTCTATAGGTTCCCTAATACTCTACAGATCGGCACAAGGCCCCAAACATGGCTATTAGCCCAATTGTACAGTTATAGTCTCAGTAACAGTCATCCAACACAGTATTCTATTAGCCGGGAAGGACTAAGTCCGAACCCCCAATCCCAATGTCACCACGCCCGTCATAGAACGTGTGTCTCATCTCAATATAGCATTGTAAAGTGCTAGTACGGGGTTTCAAACCCTCAGTGCATTGTTTACTACTACCACTCACCTCGAACCGGTAGAAGCTTCAATCCGCCTTGCGCTTGCCTCGCAAATCAATCTCCTCGGATGCCAAATTTGCTCAAAATCATAGAGAATGCATCAATATACGCTAATTTCACGAAATTCATTCGAAATAACCCAATTTATATCAAAACCCACAAGTTGTCAAAACCCGACTTTTGGTACACTTGTCGAAAAATTACAAAAATCACATATTCGGAATCCTCATCTCGATACGAGTCTAAGCATATCAATTTTACCAAATTCGGACTCCATTTGCCCATTCAAAACCTTGATTTTCTAAAGTTCAAGCCTAGGGTTAAATCTTCCATAAATCACCCCAAATTCCTCCATTTTCATGATATAATTGCATAATATTACCAATACTAATCATAGTTTAAGTCCATAGTTGATTACCCGATGATTTCCCTTGAATTTCTCTTCAAAATCGCCCAAATCGCCTCTAAAGCCGAGACCCAAATGTGTGAAATGTTCTGAAATTTTTCTAATTTCTGATACACTTAACTTACAGCGATTTTCGCTTCTGCGGAAGAATTTCCGCTCCTACGCGTCCGTATCCGCGACCAAAGGGTCACTTCAGCGGTTCCAGGCCTAGCCGGCCAATTCCGCTTCTGCGATATACGGACCGCCTCTGCGCGTCCGCTTCTGCGGAGATCCTCTCGCTCCTGCGGGTTTTACCGCTTCTCCGACTAGGCGTCCGCCTCTGCGGACTCGCCTATTTCTACACCGGACCTCCAAATTCAATTCCGATTGTTCCCCTAAGTCACAAATCACCTCCCGAAACTAACCGAATCATCCGAATCCGATTCCGAGCCCTCTAACCAAATAGTCAACTCCGGGTTGACTTTCCTTATTCAAGTTTCCTTCACAAAGGCTATATGCCTCATTTTCAATCCAATTCACTCCTAACTCACCCGATAGACTTTAACATTGAAATAAAAGCATAAAACATACAATTTCAACATAACGGGGTGGTAATTCCCGTGACGACGGGCCGGGTCGTCATATTCTCCCCCTCTTAAGCAAACGCTCGTCCTCGAGCGGGTCAAGAAACATACCTGAAGTCTCAAACAAGTGAGGATATCCGCTCCGCATCTCCCGCTCGATCTCCCAAGTGGCCTCCTCCACGGGTCGACCTCTCCACTGAACCTTAACTGATGCAATCTCCTTAGACCTCAATTTTCTCACCTGACGTCCCAAAATGGCAATAGGCTCCACATCATAGGATAGATCACCATCAAGCTGAATGGTACCGAAGTCTAATACATGAGACGGATCTCCAATGTACTTCCGGAGCATAGACACATGGAATACCGGATGAACGCTAGATAAGCCTGGGCGGCAAGGCTAACTCATATGCCACCTCTCCAACTCTCTTGAGTATCTCAAAAGGACCAATGTACCCGGGACTCAACTTTCCTTTCTTCCCAAACCTCATGACACCCTTCATAGGTGAAATCTTCAACAATACTCTGTCACCAACCATGAAAGACAACTCTCGAACTCTACGGTCCGCATAACTCTTCTGACGAGACTGTGCTGTACGAAGCCTCTCCTGGATCAACTTTGCTCTATCTAGAGCATCCTGGACTAACTCAGTCCCTATCAATCTAACCTCGCCAGGATCAAACCACCCCACGGGGGATCTACACCGCCTGCCATACAATGCCTCATACGGGGCCATCTGAATACTCGACTGATAACTGTTGTTGTAGGCAAACTCGGCAAGTGGTAAGAATTCATCCCACGAACCACCAAAGTCAATCACACATGCTCGCAACATATCCTCCAGGATCTGAATAGTACGCTCAGACTGCCCGTCTGTCTGGGGGGTGAAATGCTTTACTCAACTCCACCCTCGTACCCATCTCTCGCTGAAATGCTCTCCAAAACTGAGAAGTGAACTGAGTGCCTCTGTCAGATATAATAGACACTGGGACCCCATGCAACCCGACAATCTCCCGAATAAAGATCGCTGCCAACCGCTCCGATGAGTAAGTAGTACTAACTGGGATGAAATGTGCGGACTTAGTCAGCCGATCAACAATCACCCATACAGAATCAAACTTCCTCGCTGTCCGAGGAAGCCGAGTAACAAAATCCATGGTGATCCTCTCCCATTTCCACTCGGGAATAACCATACGCTAAAGAACACCGCCCGGTCTCTGATGCTCATATTTGACCTGCTGGCAATTGAGGCACTTAGCTACATGCCTAACAATATCCATCTTCATTCTCCTCCACCAGTAGTGCTGTCTCAAGTCTTGGTACATCTTTGCGGCACCTGGGTGAATAGAGTACCGCGAACCTGTGTGCCTCTTCAAGTATCAACTCCCGCAAACCATCAACATTGGGCACACATATACGGCCCCGCATTCTCAAAACACCATCACTGTCGATAGTCACATCTCTAACATCATTATGCTGCACTCTGTCCTTAAGGACAAGCAAATGTGGGTCATCATACTGTCGCTCCCCGATGCGATCATATAAGGAAGATCGAGAAACAACACAAGCCAACACCCGACTCGGCTCCGAAATATCTAATCTCACTAGCCGATTGGCTAGAGTCTGAACATCATAAGCAAATGGCCTCTCCCTAACTGGGATGAAAGCTAAGCTGCCCATGCTAACCGTCTTCCGACTCAAGGCATCGGCCACCACATTGGCCTTCCCGGATGATACAAAATAGTGATATCATAGTCCTTAAGCAACTCCAACCACCTCCGCTGTCTCAAATTAAGGTCCTTCTGTCTGAATAAGTGCTGAAGGCTGCGATGATCCGTGAACACCTCACAGGAGACACCATACAGGTAATGCCTCCAAATCTTCAAAGCATGAACTATGGCCGCTAGCTCCAAATCATGAACAGGGTAGTTCTTCTCGTGGGGCTTCAACTGACGAGAAGCATAAGCAATGACCCTACCCTCCTGCATCAACACACAACCAATGCCCACTCCTGAGGCATCACAATATACAGTATAAGAATTTGACGTTGTCGGTAGAATCAAGACTGGTGCTGTGGTCAGTGCTGTCTTGAGCTTCCGAAAGCTCTCCTCGCACTCCTCGGACCATAAGAAAGGAACACCCTTCCGAGTCAATCTAGTCAAGGGTGAAGCAATAGAAGAGAACCCCTGAATGAATCGGCGATAATACCCTGCCAATCCCAGAAAGCTACGGATCTCAGTAACTGAGGTCGGTCTGGGCCAACTCTGCACTACCTCGACCTTCCTCGGATCTACCTGAATACCATCACAGGACACCACGTGCCCTAAGAATGCCACGGACTCAAGCCAGAACTCACATTTGGAGAACTTGGCATACAGCTTCTCCTCTCTCAATCTCTGCAACACAATACTCAAGTGCCGAGCATGCTCCTCCTGGCTACGAGAGTAGACTAGTATGTCATCAATGAATACGATCACAAATGAATCAAGATACGGCTTGAATACACTGTTCATCAGATGCATAAATGCTGCTGGGGCGTTGGTTAGCCCAAAAGACATCACAAGGAACTCATAGTGACCATATCTGGTCCGGAATGCAGTCTTCATAATGTCAGACTCTCTAATCTTCAGCTGATGGTAGCCTGAACGAAGATCAATCTTCGAGAACACCCTAGCTCCCTGGAGCTGATCAAATAAATCATCAATACGAGGAAGAGGATACTTATTCTTCACTGTTACTTTGTTTAGCTGCCTATAGTCAATACACATCCTCATAGATCCGTCCTTCTTCTTAATAAACAGGACCGGTGCACCCCACGGCGACACACTCGGCCGAATGAACCCCTTATCTAGGAGTTCCCGGAGCTGCTCCTTCAATTCCTTCAACTCAGCTGGTGCCATACGATACGGAGGAATAGAAATAGGCTGAGTGCCTGGCACCAAATCGATACCAAAATCAATATCCCCTGTCCGGCGGCATGCCCGGCAGGTCTGAGGGAAACACATCAGGAAAGTCTCGCACAATGGAAACAGAATCAATACTGGGAGTCTGGGCCTTGACCTCCCACACAAATGCTAAATAAGAGAGACACCCCTTCCCAACTATTCGTTGGGCCTTGAGGAAAGATATTACCCTGCTAGGTACATACTCAGCCGTGCCTCGCCACTCGATCCTCTGAATGCCCGGCATAGCCAAGGTGACTGTCTTAGCATGATAGCCCAGAATAGCATGACATGGAGATAGCCAGCCCATGCCCAATATAACATCAAAATCAATCATACTGAGAAGCAACAGGTCTACTCGGGTCTCCAGACCTCCAATAGTGACCAAACAAGACCGGTATACGTGGTCCACAACAATAGTATCCCCTACCGGGGTAGATACATGCATTGGCAGCTCAAGACTCCCTCGGGTCGTGCCCAAATGAGGAGCAAAATATGTAGACACATAAGAATAAGTAGAACCGGGATCAAACAATACCGAGGCATCTCTGTGGCAGACTGAAATAATACCTGTAATGACAGCATCAGAAGCAACGGCCTCAGATCGGCCCTGAAAAGCATAGCATCTAGCCTGTCCGCCTGATCGGCCTCCCCCTCGAGAGCGACCCCTAGCTGTCTGACCCTCACCCCTAGCTGGCGGGGCGGGTGCTGAAGTAGAAGGACCAGATGACGAGGGCTGCCCCCTCTGCTGATAAGATCTGGAAACAAGGCGGGGACACTCCCTACGGTGGTGCCCAAACTCTCCGCACTCGTAGCAACTCCCCGGTGCTGGGTACTGAGACTGATAAGGACCTCTGGCGCTGGAGTGACCAGCCGATGAACTAGGCCGAGATGAACCCTGAGCGGATGGGGCCTGTGAAGAACTCTGAGCTGGCATGGCACTGAGAGCTGGCTGGCTCTGGTGCGAACCCTGATAATCCTGTCTAGGAGACCATCTGCGACGATCTGAGCGTCCCGACTGTGAAGACCTGAAAGAGCGACCTCGGCTCTGCTGACTCTGGCCTCTGGTCTGAGTGCCACTGGAACTAGCTGCTCCTCGAGGCCTCTTGGCCTCCCTCTCATCCCGCTCCCTGCGACGATCTGTCTCAATATCGCGAGCAATATCCACATCATCCTTAAATGTACGACTCAAAACCCTCTCCCGAGTCATCAGAATCCGAATGGGATAAATGAGGCCGTCCACGAAGCGTCCAATCCTCTCTCTGTCGGAATGAACCAACCACGGTGCATATCTGGACAACTCTGTAAACCTGATCTCATACTCTGACACTGACATGTCCCCCCGACGGAGACCCTCAAACTGCCTACGCATCTCCTCTCTCTGAGATCGAGGCACCCATTTCTCCAAGAACATAGTGGAGAACTCCGACCATGATAGTGGTGCTGCCCCGGCTGGCCTGCGGCGCTCATAAGCCTCCCACCAAGCGAAGGTCGGCCCCCGAAACCGAAAGGTAGTGAAAGATACCCCACCGGACTCCAATATCCCCCGCCGTACGAAGCATCCGACGGCACTTATCCGAAAAACCTCGGGCGTCCTCGCCGGAGCACCAGTGAACACCGGAAGAGATAACCTGGTGAACCTCGCGAGACGATCGTCGCTCATCGTCCGTCATAGCCGGGACCCCGTCCCCCCGAATCCGATTTGTCGGCCGAACAGAACCACAGGTCGAACCGGAGGAACCTCTCGGTGTCCGTAAGCCCCGCACCGCCGGCTCCGGAGTGCGTATCGCGGGGGTCCGATGACCACCCCCGATCCCCCGATGCAGTTTGCCGCAGTAGTAACCGAAACCGCCCGTGCTAGGCCGCGTGCATTGCTAGTATCCGAGCCGTGGTCTCCCGTAGACCCGAATAACAATGGGCACGACCGGTGCCCGATCCGGTGCCGCCGGCACCTCTCGCAATCGGGGGCCGTGGGTCGACCGGCACCGCCTCGCCGCCCTAACTCCGCCACGACCACGACCGCGTCCACGGCCTCTAGCAGGTGGTAGTGGTGGTCGTCCTCCACGTCCGGATGACCGAGTTCTCGCCATCCTGCGAGAGAATAGAATGTCAAAGTTCGGTTCAAGTCAAAAGTAATCGCACGACAAGAATTCCAAGAATTGAAACTTTTCCTAAAAAGGTTTGCGGCCTCCCGAGGATAAGTACAGGCGTCCCCGCACCGATCCACGAGACTCTACCAACCGGCTCACGACTCGCGAGACCTATTAACCTAGGCTCTGATACCAACTTGTCACGACCCAAACCCTGGTCGTGGTGGCGCCCAACACAATGCTAGGCAAGCCCGACCATATTATCCCTTAAACCAGCCAATTATTAAATAACTTAAACTCAAACAATAATTAATCATATCAGGTGATAACCGAAACGTAAAACATACAAAATACGGTCCCAAACATATCGTGGTGTCACGAGACTGAGCCTCTACAGAATAGCATCCTAATACAACCAAGTCTAGGCAAATAGGAAATCAACAAGATGATAAAGAAGGAGAAAATAAGCTCTGCGGACGCTGGCAGCTACCTCGTAATCTCCGCAAAAGTAGACAAAGGATCAGCAGCTACAATGTCTCAACTGCTCTCGGGCACCTGTGGATCTGCACAGAAAGTGAAGGGGAGTGGGGTGAGTATATTTCAACTCAGTGAGTAACAATAATAAATAATAACTGAAGGTAAGAAATCCTGTGCTATCACTTAGCAGTTCTAAGGCAACCCTCACCAGGTACGTCATCACTATAGTAGTACTCTAACCTCCAATCTACGTTTATCTCTACAAGATTCCACCCCGAACTAACCCTCACTCGTACCCCTACGGTGTACGGCCATCTCAACATATAAAGACACATACTTATGTCTATAATGTATAAGTATTTAAGTAGATAGTAGGGTATGATTAAGTAAAATGCTGCGGCGTGCAGCCCGCTCCAATACATATACCGCTGCGGCGCGCAGCCCGCTCCATTTTACGTCGACGGCGCTCACTGGGGGTGTATACAGACTTCGGAGGGGCTCCCTAGGCCCAAGCACTATAATACTGCGGCGTGCAGCACGATCCACACAATTATTACTGCGGCGTGCAATCCGATCCAATATATATATGTATATATCTCTATACTGCTGCGGCGTGCAGCCCGATCCCATCATATACACCAGTGCTCACCGAGAATGTGTGCAGACTCAGACTCCGAAGGGGCTCCTACAGCCCAAGCGCAATAATACTGCGGCGTGCAGTCCGTCCCACATGTATATTACATGTATATTACATGTATATTACTGCGGCGTGCAGCCCGATCCAATGTAGGTATATATATATAATACCTCATAATGGGTCCTCGACCCTATCCCAATCAATATATGCTTGGCCTCTCAGGCCCAATATAATATATCACAGTGGGTCCTAGACCCTGTCTCAGTCAATATAAACTTGGCCTTTCAGGCCCACTCAGCTAGAACAGGGAATTCCACCCTAGATAATCTCTCTCAATGTACACATCTAGTACGGGCTCATATTATGCTATACGGCTAGAGCTACGGCTGAGTGTATATTTCCAATCACGATATAAGGGTCACCTAGCTCTATAGGTTCCCTAATACTCTGCAGATCGGCACAAGGCCCCAAACATGGCTATTAGCCGAATTGTACAGTTATAGTCTCAGTAACAGTCATCCAACACAGTATTCTATTAGCCGGGAAGGACTAAGTCCGAACCCCCAATCCCAATGTCACCACGCCCGTCATAGAACGTGTGTCTCATCTCAATATAGCACTGTAAAGTGCTAGTACGGGGTTTCAAACCCTCAGTGCATTGTTTACTACTACCACTCACCTCGAACCGGTAGGAAGCTTCAATCCGCCTTGCGCTTGCCTCGCAAATCAATCTCCTCGGATGCCAAATCTGCTCAAAATCATAGAGAATGCATCAATATACGCTAATTTCACGAAATTCATTCGAAATAACCCAATTTATATCAAAACCCACAAGTTGTCAAAACCCGACTTTTGGTACACTTGTCGAAAAATTACAAAAATCACATATTCGGAATCCTCATCTCGATACGAGTCTAAGCATATCAATTTTACCAAATTCGGACTCCATTTTCCCATTCAAAACCTTGATTTTCTAAAGTTCAAGCCTAGGGTTAAATCTTCCATAAATCACCCCAAATTCCTCCATTTTCATGATATAATTGCATAATATTACCAATACTAATCATAGTTTAAGTCCATAGTTGATTACCCGATGATTTCCCTTGAATTTCTCTTCAAAATCGCCCAAATCGCCTCTAAAGCCGAGACCCAAATGTGTGAAATGTTCTAAAATTTTTCTAACTTCAGATACACTTAACTTACAGCGATTTTCGCTTCTGCGGAAGAATTTCCGCTCCTACGCGTCCGTATCCGCGACCAAAGGGTCGCTTCAGCGGTTCCAGGCCTAGCCGGCCAATTCCGCTTCTGCGATATACGGACCGCCTCTGCGCGTCCGCTTCTGCGGAGATCCTCTCGCTCCTGCGGGTTTTCCCGCTTCTGCGACTAGGCGTCCGCCTCTGCGGACTCGCCTAAGCGGCTACCCTTCCGCTTCTGCGATCCTTCACCCCATGGCCCTTGGCCGCTTCTGCGGCTCACCTTCCGCTCCAGCCGAATCATCAGAATCCGATTCCGAGCCCTCTAACCAAATAGTCAACTCCGGGTTGACTTTCCATATTCAAGTTTCCTTCACAAAGGCTATATGCCTCATTTTCAATCCAATTCACTCCTAACTCACCCGATAGACTTTAACATTGAAATAAAAGCATAAAACATACAATTTCAACATAACGGGGTGGTAATTCCCGTGACGACGGGCCGGGTCGTCACATTCTCCCCACCAGCAGTTCAAAAATTCAGAATTTCATCCAACGGCCTATCAAATCTTTACCCGAGCCTCCCGGGCTCCAAACCAAACATGTACATAACCTCAAAAACACATTATGGACTTGTTCGTGCGATCACATCGCCAATATCACTTCGTTTTAATCAAATCAAGCCTCAAACTCATGATTTTCATACTTTTGATTTTCAAAACTTCTTAACTTGGAACTCAAGGTCCAAAACATCTCAAACGACATCCAAATGTCACCAAACTTTACAGAAATCACATATATAATATTTAAGACTTGTACCGGGCGTCGGAACCAAAATACGAGCCCGATACCAAGGTCAATTAATTTATTTCCTTTAATAATTACATCAAAAACAATTTCACATAAAAATTCATAACTTGGGCTCTAGGCCTCGGAATTCGACTCCGGACGCATGTCCAAGTCCCATATTTTTCTACGGACCTCCCGGGACCATCCAATCTCGGGTCCGGATCCGTTTACCAAAAATGTTGACCGAAGTCAACCATATCAATATTAATATCATTTTTATCCATATTTCTCATAGAATTCATATTTTCTATCACAAAATCTTTCCGGCTACATGCTCGGATTGTGCACGTAAATCGAGGCAACATAGAATGAGGTTTTCAAGGCCTCGAAGTTCGAAATGATTAATTAAATAAGTGATGACCCTTTGGGTCGTCACAATTTTTCTGCATTCGTATTTCATGCATCAGGCGCCCACCTAGATAACAAGGGAATACTTTTATGCATTCGCATTTCATGCATCAGGCGCCCACCTGGATAACAAGGTAACACAAAAGTTTTTAATTTCTATTCAGGCGCCCACTTGTATAACAAGGGAATATTTTTCTGCATTGCATTTCATGCATCGAGCGCCCACCTGGATAACAAGGGAATACTTTTCTGCATTGCATTACATGCATCAGGCGTCCCACCTGGATAACAAGGGAATATTTTTCTGCAATCACATTTCATGTATCAGGCGCCCACCTTAATAACAAGGGAATACTTTTCTGCATTCGCATTTCATGCAGCAGGTGCCCACCTGGATAAAAAAGGAATATTTTTCTGCATTCGTATTTCATGCATCAGGCGCCCACCTGGATAACAAGGGAATACATTGCTGCAATTTATAATTTCTGTTCAAGCGTCCACCTATATAACAAGGGAATACATTTCTGCAATTTTTAATTTCTGTTCAGGCGCCCACCTGTATAACAAGGGAATACATTTCTGCAATTTTAACTTCTGTTCAGGCGCCCACCTGTATAACATGGGAATACATTTCTGCAATTTTAATTTCTGCAAATTTTGGTTTGTGTTAGCTAATATGAGTAACACCATAACATGAAAAGCCCACACTGGGGCAGAGGAAGAGTTTTGTTGTTTTTGGTAGGTATCTATTTGAAGGCAAGGAGTACCATTGAAAATCACAAAAAAAGAAAGAAAGGAAGCAAGAAAAGAAAAATCAACAAAAAAGAAGGATGGTAGCACATGAAATCAAGGAAAAAGAGACAAAGAAGGATAAGAAGACAGAAAGTAGATAGGAACAATTGTAATTCGTAGCATTATAGCTTAGAATAGCTTCTTTATTTTACATTTTTCATCCCTGGTGTAATAAGGAGTAGGTCAGTAGTCATAGCAATTGTCAATGCAACAGCAAAGTCTTGGTAGTTTTAAACTACCAGACCTTCCCGAACTACACTGACCTGATTCCTGTTTAGCCCAGGATATGTAGGCAACCTCTGAGGCAGGGTGCGGTCAAAAGGTTTTCAAAATGCTTCTCACGGAATATGCCAATGGGCGAAAATCTCTCATTACTGCTCACTTGTCATTGCACTGAAACTCTTCGTGTTCCCGAGCTAAGAGGGGCAACAGTGAGCACATGATTTTTGCCCGAAGCAATAAAATTCTAAAATTAAAATAAATAATATTTTTGTGTGCAATTATATGTCTAATTGAAATAATATACATTTGTGTGTCTGAACAATTAAAAATAAAAATTAGAAAATGAAAAATATAGGTTAAGTATAAATATCACAATTAAAGGAATTAAAAGAAAATTAGCAAAAAATACAATAATACCGGAAATAAAGGAAAAATAGCAGAAAAATGTCATAAAATATCAGAAAATTTGGAAAAAATAGGAAATTACAAGAAATTGAATAATTGAAAAGAATATAAAAGGAGAAAATGATATACAAAAATAAAATACCAAGGAAATAATTAAAATACAAGGAAAATACACAAAAATACAGAATTGGGCCAAATATACAAACCCAATGCAATTGGCCCAAAATAGATAAGAGGATCCGGTCCAGTTCTTTTAGTAACATTGATCTCAGCCGTCCATTTATCAAATCCAACGACTGAGAATCAATCCGGAAATTAATTAATTCAATAGGGTTTTATGATCAAATCTGAGCCGTTCATTTAGTGAGATCTGACAGATGAAAGCCAACCTTTGTTTTTTAATCAAACGTCATCGTTTTGGGGAATTCAATCCTGGCCATTGATAATCAATGATCCAACAACAAGGAACCCATCAAACGTAATGAGTATAAAAGCCTGGTCTCTCAAGAGACCGGCTATTTCTCATCTCCCATAACCCTAGCCGCCCTAAGTGCTTCATCTTCTTATTCTTCTCTTGTCACGACCCAAACCCTGGTCGTGAGGGAGCCCAACACAATGCTAGGCAAGCCCGACCATTTATCCCTTAAACCAGCCAATTGTTAATCAAATTAAACTTAAACAGTAAATGATCATATCAGGTGATAACCGAAACGTAAAACATACAAAATACGGTCCCAATCATATCGTGGTGTCACGAGACCGAGCCTCTACAGAATAGCATCCTAATACAATCAAGTCTAGGCAAATAGGAAATCAACAAGATGATAAAGAAGGAGAAAACAAGCCTCTGCGGACGCTGGCAGCTACCTCATAGTCTCCGCAAAAGTAGATAATGATCAGCAGCTACAATACTTCAACCGCTCTCGGGCACCTGTGGATCTGCACGGAAAGTGCAGGGGAGTGGGGTGAGTATATTTCAGCTCAGTGAGTAATAATAATAAACAATAACTGAAGGTAAGAACTCCTGTGCTATCACTTAGCAGTTCTAAGGCAACCCTCACAGGTACGTCATCACTATAGAAATGCTCAAATCTCCAATCCACGTTTATCTCTACAAGATTCTACACTGATCCAACCCTCACTCGTACCCCTACGGTCTACGGCGATCTCAACATATAAAGACACATACCTATGTCTATAATGTATAAGTATTTAAGTAGATAATAGGATATGATTAAGTATAATGATGCGGCGTGCAGCCCGCTCCAATACATATACCGCTGTGGCGTGTAGCCCGCTCCATTTAACGTCGACGGCGCTCACCTGGGGGTGTATACAGACTTCGGAGGGGCTCCCTAGGCCCAAGCACTATTATACTGCGGCGTGCAGCCCGATCCACACATGTATTACTGCGGCGTGCGGTCCGATCCAATATATGTATGAATATATATTTATATTGCTGCGGCGCACAGCCCGATCCCATAATATACACCAGTGCTCACTGAGAATGTGTGCAGACTCAGACTCCGAAGGGGCTCCTACAGCCCAAACGCAATAATATTGCGGCGTGCAGTCCGTCCCACATGTATATTACATGTATATTATTGCGGCGTGCAGTCCGATCCAATATATATACTGCTGCGGCGTGCAGCCCGATCCAATATAGGTATATATATATATAATACCTCATAATGGGTCCTCGACCCTATCCCAGTCAATATGTGCTTGGCCTCTCAGGCCCAATATAATATATCACAGTGGGTCCTAGACCCTGTCTCAGTCAATATAGACTTGGCCTTTCAGGCCCACTCAGCTAGAACAGGGAATTCCACCCTAGATAATCTCTCTCAATGTACACATCTAGTACGGGCTCATATTATGCTATACAGCTAGAGCTACGGCCGAGTGTATGTTTCCAACATGATATAAGGGTCACCTAGCTCTATAGGTTCCCTAATGCTCTACAGATCGGCACAAGGCCCCAAACATGGCTATTAGCCCAATTGTACAGTTATAGTCTCAATAACAGTCATACAACACAGTATTCTATTAGCCGGGAAGGACTAAGTCCGAACCCCCAATCACAATGTCACCACGCCCGTCATAGAACGCGTGTCTCATCTCAATATAGCACTGTGAAGTGCTAGTACGAGGTTTCAAACCCTCAGTACATTGTTTACTACTACCACTCACCTCGAACCGGTAGAAGCTTCAATCCGCCTTGCGCTTGCCTTGCAAATCAATCTGCTCGGGTGCCAAATCTGCTCAAAATCATAGACAATGCATCAATATACGCTAATTTCACGAAATTCATTCGAAATAACCCAATTTATACCAAAACCCACAAGTTGCCAAAACCCGACTTTTGGTGCGCTTCTCGAAAAATTATAAAAGTTACATATTCGGAACCCTCGTCTCAATACGAGTCTAGGCATATCAAATTTACCAAATTCGGACTCCATTTGCCCACTCAAATCGGCAATTTATCAAAACCCTGGCTTAGGCTAAATTTCCCCACAGTTTGATCCAATTTTCGTGAATTAAAGGAGGATTTCATGATAAAAACGCGTAAAGGAACCATAAAACTCACCTCCGATGATAACCCGATGTTCTCCCAGCAATAACTCGCCCAAATCGCCCAATTCGCCTTCAAGAACCGAGCCCCAAATGTTTTGCAACTTATGAAATTTTAACCCTTCTGTTATTTTTAACACATGCCCGATTTCCGCTTCTGCGGACAAAAATCCGCCTCTGCGAGGCCGCCCCCGCGACCAAATGGTCGCTTCTGCGAGATTCCACCAAATCACCCAGCTCCGTTTCTGCGGCTGGGTCTCGCACCTGCGCGACCGCTTCTGCGGATACCCCTCCTCTTCCGCGATCTCCCCCAGCTGCCCGCCTTCCGCTTCTGCGACCCATGACTCGCAGAAGCGAGTCCGCTGCTGCGACTGACGTCCGCTTCTGCGGAACCTCCTCGCCAAACCCATTTTCACTTCTGCGATGAATTCTCCGCTTATGCGGTCCCGCTCCTGCGGTTCCCAATCCACAGGAGCGAAAATGCTGCTGCAATTCATGACAGCAGCTCCCAAACTCCAATTTCCTCCCGTTTAGCCATCCGAAAACACCCCGAGGCCCCCGGGACCTCATCCAAACACACCAACACATCTTAATACCTTATTCGAATTTGTTCCAATCCTCAAAACACGTCTAATAACATCAAAACCCATAATTCACATCGAATTCAAGCCTAAATTCCTTAAAACATTCCGAATTACACAATCAATCAAAACCCGACTAAAAGATGTCCGAATGACCTGAAATTTTGCAGGCACATCCAAAATCACCTAACGGAGCTACTGCAACTGTTGGAATTCCATTCCGACCCCGGATCAAAATCTCACCTACCGTTCGGATTTCGCCAAAATTCAACCTTAGCCAATTCAAGCCTATTTCTACACCGGCCTCCAAATTCAATTCCGATCGCTCCCCTAAGTCACAAATCACCTCCCGGAACTAACCGAATCATCCGAATTCGATTCCGAGCTCTCTAACTAAATAGTCAACTCCGGGTTGACTTTCCTTATTCAAGTTTCCTTCAAAAAGGCTATATGCCTCATTTTCATTTCAATTCACTCCTAACTTCCCCGATAGACTCTAACACCGATATAAAAGCATGAATTATGTAATTACAACATAACGGGGTGGTAATTCCCGTGACGACGGGCCGGGTCGTCACATTCTCCCCCTCTTAAGCAAACGCTCGTCCTCGAGCGGGTCAAGAAACATACCCGAAGTCTCAAATAGCTGAGGGTATCTGCTCCGCATCTCCTGCTCAACCTCCCAAGTAGCCTCCTCTACGGGTCGACCTCTCCACTGAACCTTGACTGATGCAATCTCCTTCGACCTCAACTTCCTTACTTGGCGACCCAAAATAGCAATAGGCTCCACATTATAGGATAGATCACCATCAAGCTCAATGGTACTGAAGTCTAATACATGGGACGGATCTCCGATGTACTTCCGGAGCATAGACACATGGAATACTGGATGAAAGCTGGACAAGCTGGGTGGCAAGGCTAACTCATATGCCACCTCTCCAACTCTCCCGAGTATCTCAAAAGGACCAATGTACCTGGGACTCAACTTCCCTTTCCTCCCGAACCTCATGACACCCTTCATGGGTGAAACCTTCAGCAATACTCTATCACTAACCATGAAAGACAACTCTCGAACCCTACGGTCTGCATAACGCTTCTGGCGAGACCGTGCTGTGCGAAGCCTCTCCTCGATCAACTTTGCTCTATCCAGAGCATCCTGAACTAACTCAGTCCCAATCAATCAATCCTCACCAGGCTCAAACCATCCGACGGGAGATCTACACCGTTCTGCCATACAATGCCTCGTACGGGGCCATCTGAATACTCGACTGGTAGCTGTTGTTGTAGGCAAACTCAGCAAGTGGTAAGAACTCATCCCACGAACCACCAAAGTCAATCACATATGCTCGCAACATATCCTCCAGGATCTGAATAGTACGCTCAGACTGCCCGTCTGTCTGGGGGTGAAATGCTGTACTCAACTCAACCCTCGTACCCATCTCTCGCTGAAATGCTCTCCAGAACTGGGAAGTGAACTGAGTGCCTCTGTCAGATATAATAGACACTGGGACCCCATGCAACCTGACAATCTCCCGAATAAAGATCGCCGCCAACCGCTCCGATGAGTAAGTAGTACAAACTGGGATGAAATGTGCGGACTTGGTTAGCCGATCAACAATCACCCATACAGAATCAAACTTCCTCGCTGTCTGAGGAAGCCCAGTAACAAAATCCATGGTGATCCTCTCCCATTTCCACTCGGGAATAACCATACGCTGAAGAACACCGCCCGGTCTCTGATGCTCATATTTGACCTGCTGGCAATTGAGGCACTTAGCTACATGCCTAACAATATCCATCTTCATTCTCCTCCACCAATAGTGCTGTCTCAAGTCTTGGTACATCTTTGCGGCACCTGGGTGAATAGAGTACCGCGAACTGTGTGCCTCCTCAAGTATCAACTCCCGCAACCATCAACATTGGGCACGCATATACGGCCCTGCATCCTCAGAACACCATCACTATCGATAGTCACATCTCTAACATCATTATGCTGCACTCTGTCCTTAAGGACAAGCAAATGTGGGTCATCATACTGTCGCTCCCCGATGCGATCATATAAGGAAGATCGAGAAACAACACAAGCCAACACCCGACTCGGCTTCGAAATATCTAATCTCACTAGCCGATTGGCTAGGGCCTGAACATCATAAGCAAATGGCCTCTCCCCAACTGTGATGAAAGCTAGGCTTCCCATGCTAACCGCCTTCCGACTCAAGGCATCGGCCACCACATTGGCCTTTCCCGGATGATACAAAATAGTGATGTCATAATCCTTAAGCAACTCCAACCACCTCCGCTGTCTCAAATTAAGGTCCTTCTATCTGAATAAGTGCTGAAGGCTGCGATGATCCGTGAACACCTCATAGGAGACACCATACAGGTAATGCCTCCAAATCTTCAAAGCATGAACTATGGCTTCTAGCTCCAAATCATGAACAGGGTAGTTCTTCTCGTGGGGCTTCAACTGACGAGAAGCATAAGCAATGACCCTACCCTCCTGCATCAACACACAACCAATGCCAACTCCCGAGGCATCACAATATACAATATAAGAATCTGAAGCTGTCGGTAGAATCAAGACTGGTGCTGTGGTCAGTGCTGTCTTGAGCTTCTGAAAGCTCTCCTCGCACTCCTCGGACCATAAGAAAGGAACACCCTTCCGAGTCAATCTAGTCAAGGGTGAAGCAATAGAAGAGAACCCCTGAACGAATCGGCGATAATACCCTGCCAATCCCAGAAAGCTACGGATCTCAGTAACTGAGGTCGGTCTGGGCCAACTCTGCACTGCCTCGACCTTCCTCGGATCTACCTGAATGCCATCACAGGACACCACGTGCACTAAGAATGCCACGGACTCAAGCCAGAACTCACATTTGGAGAACTTGGCATACAGTTTCTCCTCTCTCAATCTCTGCAACACAATACTCAAGTGCCAAGCATGCTCCTCCTAGCTACGAGAGTATACTAGTATGTCATCAATGAATACGATCACAAATGAATCAAGATACGGCCTGAATACACTGTTCATCAGATGCATAAATGCTGCTGGGGCGTTGGTCAGCCCAAAAGACATCACAAGGAACTCATAGTGACCATATCTGGTCCGGAATGCAGTCTTTATAATGTCGGACTCTCTAATCTTCAGCTGATGGTAGCCTGAACGAAGATCAATCTTCGAGAACACCCTAGCTCCCTGGAGCTGATCAAATAAATCATCAATACGAGGCAGAGGATACTTATTCTTCACTGTTACTTTGTTTAGCTGCCTGTAGTCAATACACATCCTCATAGATCCGTCCTTCTTCTTAACAAACAGGACCGGTGCACCCCACGGCGACACACTCGGCCGAATGAACCCCTTATCTAGGAGTTCCTGGAGCTGCTCCTTCAATTCCTTCAACTCAGCTGGTGCCATACGATACGGAGGAATAGAAATAGGCTGAGTGCCTGGCACCAAATCGATACCAAAATCAATATCCCTGTCCGGCGGCATGCCCGGCAGGTCTGAGGGAAACACATCAGGAAAGTCTCGCACAATGGGAACAGAATCAATACTGGGAGTCCGGGCCTCGACCTCCCGCACAAATGCTAAATAAGAGAGACATCCCTTCCCAACCATTCGTTGGGCCTCGAGGAAAGATATTACCTTGCTAGGTACATACTGAGTCATGCCTCGCCACTCGATCCTCTGAATGCCCGGCATAGCCAACGTAACTGTCTTAGCATGACAGTCCAGAATAGCATGACATGGAGATAGCCAGTCCATGCCCAGTATAACATCAAAATCAATCATGCTGAGAAGCAACAGGTCTACTCGGGTCTCCATACCTCCAATAGTGACCAAACAGGACCGGTATACGTGGTCCACAACAATAGTATCCCCTACCGGGGTAGATACATGCACCGGCAGCTCAAGACTCCCTCGGGTCGTGCCCAAATGAGGAGCAAAATATGTAGACACATAAGAATAAGTAGAACCTGGATCAAACAATACTGAGGCATCTCTGTGGCAGACTGAAATAATACCTGTAATGACAGCATCAGAAGCAGCGGCCTCAGATCGGCCCTGAAAAGCATAGCATCTAGCCTGTCCGCCTGATCGGCCTCCCCCTCGAGAGCGACCCCTAGCTGTCTGACCCTCACCCCTAGCTGGCGGGGCGGGTGCCGAAGTAGAAGGACCAGATGACGAGGGCTGCCCCCTCTGCTGATAAGATCCTGGAAACAAGACGGGGACACTCCCTACGGTGGTGCCCAAACTCTCCGCACTCGTAGCAACTCCCCGGTGCTGGGTACTGAGACTGATAAGGACCTCTGGCGCTGGAGTGGCCAGCTGATGAACTAGGCCGAGATGAACCCTGAGCGGATGGGGCCTGTGAAGAACTCTGAGCTGGCATGGCACTGAGAGATGGATGGCTCTGGTGCGAACCCTGATAACCCTGTCTAGGAGACCATCTGCGACGATCTGAGCGACCCGACTGCGAAGACCTGAAAGAGCGACCTCGGCTCTGCTGACTCTGGCCTCTGGTCTGAGTGCCACTGGAACTAGCTGCTCCTCGAGGCCTCTTGGCCTCCCTCTCATCCCGCTCCCTGCGACGATCTGTCTCTATGTCGCGAGCAATATCCACAGCATCCTCAAATGTACGACTCAAAACCCTCTCCCGAGTCATCAGAATACGAATGGGATAAATGAGGCCGTCCACGAAGCGCCCAATCCTCTCTCTGTCGGAATGAACCAACCACGGTGCATATCCGGACAACTCTGTAAACCTGATCTCATACTCTGACACCTGACATGTCCCCCTGACGGAGACCCTCAAACTGCCTACGCATCTCCTCTCTCTGAGATCGAGGCACCCATTTCTCCAAGAACATAGTGGAGAACTCGGGCCATGATAGTGGTGCTGCTCCGGCTGGCCTGCGGCGCTCATAAGCCTCCCACCAAGCGAAGGCTGGCCCTTGAAACTGAAAGGTAGTGAAAGATACCCCACTAGACTCCAAGATCCCTGCCGTACAAAGCATCTGACGGCACTTGTCTAGAAAACCTTGGGTATCCTCGCCCGGAGCACCAGTGAACACTGGAGGAGATAACCTGGTGAACCTCTCGAGACGACGCTGCTCATCGTCTGTCATAGCTGGGACCCTGTCCCCCTGAATCTGATCTGCTGGCTGAACCGGTACCACAGGCTGAACTGGAGGAGCCTCTAGTGTCTGTAAGCCCTGCACTGCTGGCTCTGGAGTGCGTACCGCGGGGGTCCGATGACCACCCCCGATCCCCGATGCAGCTGCTGCAGTAGTAACTGAAACCGCCCGTGCTAGGCCAGTGCAGACTGCTAGTATCCGAGCCGTGGTCTCCTGTAGACCCGAATAACAATGGGCACAGCCGGTGCCCGATCCGGTGCCGCCGGCACCTCTCGCAACTAGGGGCCGTGGGTCGACTCGGCACCGCTCACCGTGCTCTAACTCCGCCACGACCACGACCGCGTCCACGGCCTCTAGCGGTGGTAGTGGTGGTCATCCTCCACGTCCGGATGATCGAGTTCTCGCCATCCGCGAGAGAATAGAATGTCAAAGTTCGGATCAAGTCAAAAGTAATCGCACGACAAGAATTCCAAGAATTGAAACTTTTCCTAAAAAGGTTTGCGCAGCCTCCCGAGGATAAGTACAGGCGTCCCCGCACCGATCCACGAGACTCTACCAACCGGCTCACGACTCGCGAGACCTAGTTAACCTGGGCTCCGATACCAACTTGTCACGACCCAAACCCCGGTCGTGATGGCGCCCAACACAATGCTAGGCAAGCCCGACCATTTATCCCTTAAACCAGCCAATTATTAATCAAATTAAACTTAAACAGTAAATGATCATATCAGGTGATAACCGAAATGTAAAACATACAAAATACGGTCCCAAATATATCGTGGTGTCACGAGACTGAGCCTCTACGGAATAGCATCCTAATACAATCAAGTCTAGGCAAATAGGAAATCAACAAGATGATAAAGAAGGAGAAAACAAGCTCGGCGGACGCTGGCAGCTACCTCGTAATCTCTGCAAAAGTAGACAAGAATCAGCAGCTACAATGTCTCAACTGATCTCGGGCACCTGTGGATCTGCACAGAAAGTGCAGGGGAGTGGGGTGAGTATATTTCAACTCAGTGAGTAACAATAATAAATAATAACTGAAGGTAAGAACTCCTGTGCTATCACTTAGCAGTTCTAAGGAAACCCTCACAGGTACGTCATCACTATAGAAATGCTCAAATCTCCAATCCATGTTTATCTCTACAAGATTCTACACTGATCCAACCCTCACTCGTACCCCTACGGTCTACGGCCATCTCAACATATAAATACACATACCTATGTCTATAATGTATAAGTATTTAAGTAGATAATAGGATATGATTAAGTATAATGCCGCGGCGTGCAGCCCGCTCCAATACATATACCGCTGCGGCGCGCAGCCCGCTCCATTTAACGTCGACGGCGCTCACTGGGGGTGTATACAGACTTCGGAGGGGCTCCCTAGGCCCAAGCACTATTATACCGCGGCGTGCAGCCCGATCCACACATGTATTACTGCGGCGTGCGGTCCGATCCAATATATGTATGAATATATATTTATATTGCTGCGGCGCACAGCCCGATCCCCTAATATACACCAGTGCTCAATGAGAATGTGTGCAGACTCAGACTCCGAAGGGGCTCCTACAGCCCAAGCGCAATAATACTGCGGCGTGTAGTCCGTCCCACATGTATATTACATGTATATTACTGCGGCGTGCAGTCCGATCCAATATATATACTGTTGCGGCGTGCATTCCGATCCAATATAGGTATATATATATAATACCCCATAATGGGTCCTCGACCCTATCCCAGTCAATATGTGCTTGGCCTCTCATGCCCAATAAACATCTCATAGTGGGTCCTTGACCCTATCTCATCTCAATCGGTATAGACTTGGCCTTTCAGGTCTGCTCAGCCTAGAACAGGGAATTCCACCCTAGATAATCTCTCTCAATGTACACATCTAGTACGGGCTCATATTATGCTATACAGCTAGAGCTACGGCCGAGTGTATGTTTCCAACATGATATAAGGGTCACCTAGCTCTATAGGTTCCCTAATGCTCTACAGATCGGCACAAGGCCCCAAACATGGCTATTAGCCCAATTGTACAGTTATAGTCTCAGTAACAATCATACAACACAGTATTCTATTAGCCGGGAAGGACTAAGTCCGAACCCCCAATCACAATGTCACCACGCCCGTCATAGAACGCGTGTCTCATCTCAATATAGCACTGTGAAGTGCTAGTACGGGGTTTCAAACCCTCAATACATTGTTTACTACTACCACTCACCTCGAACCGGTAGAAGCTTCAATCCGCCTTGCGCTTGCCTCGCAAATCAATCTCCTCGGGTGCCAAATCTGCTCAAAATCATAGAGAATGCATCAATATACGCTAATTTCACGAAATTCATTCGAAATAACCCAATTTATACCAAAACCCACAAGTTTCCAAAATCCGACTTTTGGTGCGCTTCTTGAAAAAATTATAAAAGTTACATATTCGGAACCCTCATCTCAATACGAGTCTAGGCATATCAAATTTACCAAATTCGGACTCCATTTGCCCACTCAAATCGGCAATTTATCAAAACCCTGACTTAGGCTAAATTTCCCCACAGTTTGATCCAATTTTCGTGAATTAAAGGAGGATTTCATGATAAAAACGCGTAAAGGAACCATAAAACTCACCTCCGATGATAACCCGATGTTCTCCCAGCAATAACTCGCCCAAATCGCCCAATTCGCCTTCAAGAACCGAGCCCCAAATGTTTTGCAACTTATGAAATTTTAACCCTTCTGTTATTTTTAACACAGGCCCGATTTCCGCTTCTGCGGACAAAAATCCGCCTCTGCGAGGCCGCCCCTGCGACCAAATGGTCGCTTCTGCGAGATTCCACCAAATCACCCAGTTCCGCTTCTGCGGCTGGGTCTCGCACCTGCGCGACCGCTTCTGCGGATACCCCTCCGCTTCCGCGATCTCCCCCAGCTGCCCGCCTTCCGCTTCTGCGACCCATGACTCGCAGAAGCGAGTCCGCTTCTGCGACTGACGTCCGCTTCTGCGGAACCTCCTCGCCAAACCCATTTTCGCTTCTGCGATGAATTCTCCACTTCTGCGGTCCCGCTCCTGCGGTTCCCAATCCGCATGAGCGAAAATGCTGCTGCAATTCATGACAGCAGCTCCCAAACTCCAATTTCCTCCCGTTTAGCCATCCGAAAACACCCCGAGGCCCCCCGGACCTCATCCAAACACACCAACACATCTTAATACCTTATTCGAACTTGTTCCAATCCTCAAAACACGTCTAATAACATCAAAACCCATAATTCACATCGAATTCAAGCCTAAATTCCTTAAAACATTCCGAATTACACAATCAATCAAAACCCGACTAAACGATGTCCGAATGACCTGAAATTTTGCAGGCACATCCAAAATCACCTAACGGAGCTACTGCAGCTATCGGAATTCCATTCCGACCCCCGGATCAAAATCTCACCTACCGTTCGGATTTCGCCAAAATTCAACCTTAGCCAATTCAAGCCTATTTCTACACCGGGCCTCCAAATTCAATTCCGATCACTCCCCTAAGTCACAATCCACCTCCCGAAACTAACCGAAACATCAGAATTTGATTCCAAGCTCTCTAACTAAATAGTCAACTCCGGGTTGACTTTCCTTATTCAAGTTTCCTTCAAAAAGGCTATATGCCTCATTTTCATTTCAATTCACTCCTAACTTCTCCGATAGACTATAACACTGATATAAAAGCATGAATTATGTAGTTACAACATAACGGGGTGGTAATTCCCGTGACGACGGGCCGGGTCGTCACATCTCTTCTCACCGGCCATGGAGACTGGCCGCCTCTCATGGCCATCTCTAGCCATCTTCAACTCCCAAACTTCTCTTTTCTTGCTTCCCTACCCCAGACCACCATAGATAACCAAAGAAAAACCAAAAACCCCAATTTCTTGAAAATTCGGTCACCAGATTTCTTCTCCGGTGACCACAGTTCTATGACACTAGCTCCCAAGTTAACACCATAAAACCACCGTTTCTTGATCTATCACCCCATATAAGCCACTTCTTTCGAATCATACCTAAACTTCTCGAATCATAAGTCGCCGGAACCCTAACTTCAACCGACTCAAAACCAAACCTCAAAACCAAAACCCTCTCTTTAACACCCTGAACCCATCTCTGTTAGTAAAAGACAATAAAAGACTTCAGATTTGAAGTCTGAGAAGAAACTGGAAAAATAAAGAAAAAGAGAACAAGAAAAAGAAAAGAAAAATGGGGAAAAGCTCAGGAGACAAATCCTGCGAGCTAATTTGCCGACCCTTTTATTTTCTATTTTTTCTATTTTGATTTGATTAATGCGTTTGTGTTCTTCTCTGTTATTTTCTGATTACATGTTAGAGTTTACTTGATTTCTCTTCATCTTCATCTCTTTTATGTTTTGATTCAGCATGCTTTTGTATTTAAGTTTTGATTTAGTCGTTTAATCAGTTGCATGTTTTAGATTAGTTTCTTTCTTTGATATGTTTTCTATTAATAAAATTGTTCTCTTTTGATAACATGATTCATTGGTCTCTTTGATAATCCTGTCTATTACACTTGATTAAATATACTCGAGTATTTTAGGGTTTCTGTTAGTCTTTGACATGAGAGATATTCTGATTATGCCTTTTGTGCTAAATTGATATGCGATGCTTGAAATCTGGATTATGAAGTTGTTTGATTGAAATTCAACAATATTCAAATTTCCCCTCTGAGTTTTGGTTAAATGGCAAATGATTCTGATTTTGTGGCTATGTGTGCAATTTAATATCAAAAGGTTGTATCTATAATAATTTCGTGTTAATTGAGTGCTATTAAGCCTAATATGCCTAGGGGATATTGGTGATAGCTGTAATATATAAGTAATTAGATAATTGGCTAATTCTGAAAGTATGTTAAGTAGTTTAACTGGCTAAAATTGAAAATAACATAAAATGGTTACAATTGAAATAAGTAATAGAGTGGTCAGTATTGAAACTGGCCAACTCTGTGATTCTTTAGGCTTAAATTTAAATGGCTAGTTCTGAAAATGGCCAATTTTGTAATAATCTGAAACTGGCTAAAGTCTTAATCTAATTCTAAGTGGCCACTGAATGATAATTGACTAATTTTGCAAAGCCAAGTCCAAACACTGGACTGGCTAAACTTTAAAAGATTTAGAGTTAGGTAAATAAGTAGTCTAGTCCTGTAAATTAACTATAATACAGAAAATGAAAAGAAAAGAGGCTAAAATTGAAATAAAATTAATACCTAATCTGGCCAAGTCTTAAAGACTGATATAAATACTGGCCAGTAATTAAATAAGAGTTAAAACAGAAAATCTAGACCTGGACAAGGTCGGGTAAATAGCAGTTGCCATTAAGGGTATAATAGGAATAGAAAATGGCATAATTGTGGATTTAATAGAGCCTATAAGGACATTTAAGACATTTAGACCTAGTATTTCTGCAATATTTCACAAAACTAAGGGTATAATAGACCCAAATAAAAGGCAACTCTGTAAATAACCTTAGCAAGTGGGGGTATACTAGTAATACACCCCAAAAAGAATCAAATAGAACCTTCTAGCACATGCTGGAAGGTAAATTCAAATCTGAAAAGGGTATTGAAGTGTAACAATTGAAAGAATTCATGGAAGGGAATTAGAAATAACTTTTCAAATTTCCCCCAAAATTTTCACTAACTTTATCTATAAATAGACCCTGTTAAAGCCTGATTAAGGGCTGGATTTTTGAACAAAAATTCAGAGATATACTAATATAAGGATATAGAGCAATTCTGCCTGGGTTAGTCGAAGCTATATTCTGAAGCTGTAGGAAATCTCTGGCTGTTTTACTGGTTTTTCTACTATCTTCTGCTGGATATTGCTTTGCTGTTTCTGGGATTCAAATTTGATTGCTGAGATTTATTTGTGTTGATGTGATTCAATTTCTTCCAATGCTGTTGCATTGTTCGGTGTGATCTATCTGCTATTTCCTGCCTTCATCTTCCCTTAGACTCATTGGTTTCTATTGCTGAATCAGGTACACGACTTGAACCATGTAATTGCAATTGGAATTGAAGTTGGAGAAAATAAACAAATCTATTTGTTACAAGTTCTGTTAATGTTTTTCTGATTTGGATTTTCGTAGTTAGATTATGACTTAGCTAGAATTGTAATTTGTGTAGGAAGTGTTGTATAATTAACTCATATGAGATACGGATAAACTGAAAATAATGTAATAGTGTAGTAAGTAGATTAGTATAGCAGTGGTAATCAAAATCACTTAGATAATTAAAATAGGTTAATCATTAATCTGATATAAAAATAAAAACCCATACAAGTAGATAGTTAATAACATTAACATGCAGTAGTTAGTTTAATTCAGTAATAATAGGATTAATCTGAATAGTGTTAGTAGTAAATGAAACACTGTCGTCAAATGATATTCTGAAGTGATGTCACATATCGATAGTTAATACAGTTTAACGTTTAAACTTTCCATTAGTTCTCTGAAATTGGAAAATAATCGAGATGAGCATGTTCAAATGATAATATTAATTAGTTTTAGATACTAAATGATTAGATTCAGTAGTTTAAATAGCTGTCAAACATAAAAACAAAAATAGCCTGTTAATTAGACTTTATTCACATTGGTCATTTAAAGTTTGAACTAGTTATTGTAGTTTCTGTATTTCATTTCTTCTCATTGAATAAAATAGTCTGAATTCATATTAACTTCTGAATATTGATCCTTTGTGCGTACAGTGATTTCTGACTTTTCTTTCTATTTTCTGATTGTGTCATATCTGGGCCTAACAAGTTACAAAGGTCCAGAGATATATAACTATGATGCTGGGCTAACGCTGAACGTGTTTCAGCATGTTCCTAGGGCTTCAGTTCCTAGGAACATAAATTGACTTATCAAGTACAAGCCCAGAATGTCCAAGCCCGTGTAAATAAAATAAGGCTTGGATTTAAGTTCTGAAAAAACAAAGAACTAGGGGAAAAACCAAAAATAGAATAACATAGTATATGCATGTTAGGACTGGACTGTAAAATTAAATCGGGATGAGCCTCGCATTGAAAACAAAACAGCGGAGCCCCCAAATAAACGAATAAGTTATAGACTCGGGAAGGCTGCTAGATAATTTCACACCCTTTCCAAAAGATTAAAGATGCCGATAGACGATTTAGGCATGACTTAAAATATACTTTCCCTAATACGAGTGCACATTTGATGTGACTCAAATCGTAAATCCCGGCGAAGCCGAAACGTGTTAAAAGTCACAGGCGTACTGGTTGCGGTGTGACTCGAAATACATTTTCGCGATGTCGCAATTCGTAAAATATTCAAGTTGCAACACGTACATATTGTTAAGAGACATGTAATAAATCATATAAAACCAAGAATGATAGTTGAGCGACCGTGCTAAAACCACAGAATCCGGGAGTGCCTAACACCTTCTCTCGGGTTAACAGAATTCCTTATTTGGATTTATCATTGCGCAGACTGATAAAAACAGAGTCAAATTTCTCGGGTTCGAGATTAACCGGTGACTTGGGACACCATTATTTTCCCAAGTGGTGACTCTGAAATTGTAAATAAAATCTCAAACCGATTGTCCTTTATTTGGAAAAACTCCTTCCTCGTTGTTATTATATCCTTCCCGGGTTATTTATAATATCGAGGTATACCTTATTCTCTTGATCGGGAATTAAACAAAATGGTAGAAACAAGGGAGGTGTGACAAGGACTTCTAATCCTAAAGGGGAGTAATGGGATAGAGGCATATATGGGGTTTGAAAGGACAAAATTCTAGTAGCGACAACCAAAACAAATAGCAAATAAGGGGATTGACAAACAAACATGCAAGGCTCACATAAAACCCCGTAAATCAGATAACACTTAGTTTAGAATGCCTTCCACATACTGGTTTGGTTTCAAAATTAAAACTTAAGCGGTGGACTAACCAGTTTAACACATAGAATTAGATTAAAAAAAGTCTCAGTTAGGCAACTCGGGTCTAATTGTTAGAACTTGTGGCATATTAAACGAGTTATTTAGAAAGCACTAATTTTAGATAAGAGCGTAATGCATAAGAATTTAAACAGGAAGTTGAAAATTGCAGAAGTTCAAAAATGACTTTGGAATCTGTAGATTTGTTTGAGTGAAAATACAGTAGAGTTGTAAAAAATGCCAAAACAACTTTAAAGAAAGAGTAAATTAAATGACAGTTTCAAAACATAGCTTCAGGACATGAGCTAAAAATTTAAAAGAGTTGCAGAAATTTTAAAAGCATTGCAGGCTCATAAGAGTTTTATATTGAAAATGTGGAACTGTAATGTTAAAACCAGTTACCCAATTATTATTACTTAAACAAATTAAGCGAGACGGACTTGTCCTGAATTTTAGAACTTATTACAGAGGGGGTAAATAGACGACATGTTTGGTTATCCTATAGTTTTGCCTAACGCATATGCATTTCTTATAGACATGATTTCTATATGCAACTTCTTACATGATATAGAGTCCTATCGACAGGGTTTCTAATGATTTGCAAGATGATAAAGCATTAAACCTTATAGGCAGATTTTCTAGATGATGAAAACGTCAACATTATAGGTATGGTATCAAAGTGACTGAATTACGACATTAAATTTATAGGCATTGTGTCTAACCGACTGAATTACGATATTAATCATATAGGCATGGTATCTAAGTGATTGAATTATGACATTAATCCTATAGGCGTGAGATCTACCCTCAATTACATGCAATAAAATAAACCCCTCCCACACCCTTTACCAATACTCCCTGAGTTCTTTTTACAAGATTATTCCAGAATCAGGAGACAAAAAGGAAAAAATTAAAAATACATCACAGCCTACAGCTAGATCTGAGAAGCCAAATTCAATGTCATTACCCAATAATGTGTTTCACCAATTCCGAATACCATATTTCCAAATCCTTCTCTTATATAAAATATTTTAGAGTTCCAAGGAATCTCAAAGGCTCCAGGCAGTGCTTACACTCTAGGTAATAATTAGAACAGAATAGTGCAGTACGGAATAGCCAGCCATAAAGCATCCAAGTTCGGAGGGAACTCCAGGGTCCCAAAGCATGGCTTACCAAAGGGGGGCAGGACTTAGAACTAGGATTAAGTGCAGAATGAGAGAAGGAACCATAGCAGAGGGTGGTCATACCCAGCCATGGCATAGACTGGCACACTCCTGATCCTCTGCTTGGGCCAAACAATTAGGAGTAGACTTTAGATGTCAGACTTGGTCTTAGATGGTGATTAGGACACTACCAGACTTGATTCAAGGCTCTGCACATAAAGCGGAAGAGGGAATGGAAATTGATTTGAGTAGAGGCTCCAAGGAACCCGATCCTAAGTCATGGGTGGCAATAATAGGATGCTACCATGAATCATAACTGCACTCACACACAAGAGGGGACCAAAGAGAAGGGACTCACATAGACATGCGTTTTCAGAAATACAAGGAAAGGTAAGAGAGCATAACAAACTATGGGTGCAGAAGCATAAAGAAGGAGAGCATAGCAGACTAGGATGAACACATAGTGCAAAAGAGCATGGCATAAATTAAACACATAGTTTAGTGGGTATTATTTAACTATAGAAACATACCAGTTGTAAGTTTAGGACAGAAATCAACAAACGCAAACAAATAGCCAGCAGTCGATGGGATCAAATCCTGCGCAAGTATTGTGAGTTCAAAAGGAACTCAAGAATGCTCCAAACAGTAAAGAGAAAGGGAGCAGGGTGAAAGTGAGAAGTGTTCGAAAATATGTTCTTAATTCTAAAGTCTGTGCATGTTCATGCAAAAGTGCAGAAAAAGAACACTTTTTATAGTGCAAAAAATGAGTAAACAAAAAGGGCAAGGAAATAAAATTTCAGTCAATCAAATGGGATCTCCCTTATTCAAAAGGATTTAATATTAAACGGAAATGAGTAATTAAGGAAAGGAAAATAAGGAAAACATTTTTCAGAGTAGCATAATAAGGGTAAGTACCTAGAGTTTATTTAAGGCAAGAATCCTATGGTACACGGTTTTGAGAAATAAGGAAAGTAAATCATTCAAACTGCCAGAAATTTTAAAAGTCTTTAAATGAACTTAGTCGGGAGAAGGAGGAAAGTTGTTAAGTTGTAAAAATCAGTAACAAAATTAATCAAGCCTTAGTAAAAGGAGATTGAAAGCAATCATAAGCTAACAGAATCAATTCAGAAGAAAACCTTCATATATAAACATGTTAGCATCGAACAGAAGAGATGGCCATAAGAGGTTTCAAATTATAAACAAAGGAGAGATTCCAGTTCAGTTCTAGGGTTTCAAATTCGAGTAGGGTACAGAAAAGAGAGGGCAAACCATCGAATAGACTCAGAGAGTATCATGAGAAAGCACATAGATATAATGGCCAGTTTGAAGCAATAGAGCAAAAACAAAGCATGTTCAGGAAAAACTCAAGCAAGTTCAAGAGAGAATAGAGGTGACATAGAACTTAAGAAACAATAGACGAAATAGTTTTAGAACTCAAACAAAAAGTCCAGTGAAGGCAAATAAAAACTCAGTAAGAAAATTGTAGAGGAACACATAAGCCAAGCATATGAGAGCATGATGTAGAAACAATAGAAGAGATAATAGAGCGCAAGTAGAAGAACATGCATAATAAATAAAAACATAAGAACATAGGAGAAAATATGCACAAGCGAAAACACATAAGAACAAAGCGTATACTGGAAGATTCACATAAAGAAAGAAGAAAGAAGCAGAAATCATTTTAAAATTTTTGGAAACCATAAATTGAAACTGGCTAATTTTGAAAAGAAAAATAAGGGGAAAAAGCTTTGAAACCTCGAGTACAACACAGATCTAAGTAAAATAAATAGGGAAATAACCTCGAACAACTTTCAGGGTTTCTTAGAAACCCTTGAAACTAGAAGGCTTGGAAAGGATCTAGCCTGTAACAAGTCTGGGCCATATCTAGGCTTTTGATGCTCGGACACATCGGGCATAGACGGAGAAGCCACCAGATCACAAATCAAAGGAGGATCTGAATAGACTTCATTGAGGTTGAACCTTGAATACCTCAAATAGACGTTATTTGGGGTGAAGGAAAGTGAGCACATGATGTCCATGGCATGAAAAGTCATGGACTCCCGTGGGATTTGGCCGGAGAAGACGATAAAAATGACCGGAGAAGAACCAGAAGGTTCTAGAGAGAAGGAGGAGACGAAGAGACCAAGAGAGAGACAGGTCTCTATGAAAATGAGAGGCCGAAGGGGGGGTCGTTACTCTTTAATTTAGGTAATATAATCTGGGTCATTCATCTTATTTGATCAACGGCTCAAATCAAATAAAAAATGGGTCGGCATCCGAATTGGGTATGGGTAATGATAGGTTAATTAGAATATGGGTTGTCTAAAGTGGGGTTAAATTTGGGGTTCAACTGGACTATGTTTGCAATATATTTTGGCTAGCATTTTAATAACCACTTTTACCCTTTTATTTTATAAAAATAGTAGAAATGATTTGAGAAACAAAAACATAAAACTAATTAATAATATATAAATATTAATCTAAAAATATTAGAAATGATTTTACAATTATAAAAAATGATTAATTATAAAATCGGCTATAATTCAATTTCATGCAATTCAACTTTAGAAATTTCGAATAAATTTGTAAAAATATGTAAAAATTATATTAATTATATTTAATTGTAAATATGAGAATTAAATATGTTATTTGCCAAAAATGATATTTAGTTTTGGATTTTCTACTATTAAAAATAGACAATAAATTAATTCTAAAAATGTCACGACCTGGATTCCCCACCATCGGGATCGTGATTGCGCCTACTCGGGGTAGCTAGGCAAACCAATTTACTTTCCATCTTTTCATTAACATATTCAACCTGTTCTCAATATAATAACCATAATAACAATAACAATAATAATAATAATAATAATAATAATAACAACATTAAATGCGGAAGTCTACTTCATAAATGTGAATATAAGTGTGAAATACTCAACATAAATCCTCTACCCAAGATGTGGAGTCACAAACTCACGAACTACTAAGAATAACTACACATAATGGTCTGAAAGAAATAAATAGTAATTGTTCGTCTCGAAACAATGAGACTACAGCAATAATGAAAACTATAAGAAGAGACGTCGGGCCTGCGGACGCCGGCAAGCAACCTCAGCCTCAAAAGTATGACAATCCTGCTAGTGAACTACTGCCGTTGCTGTTGCTCAAAACTGGACCTGTGCAAAAACGCACAGAAGTGTAGTATCAGCACAACCCGACCCCATATGCTGGTAAGTGCCCGACCTATCCTGCTGAAATAGTGACAAGCTTAGGACTAGACACTCACTTAAACCTATGCAGTTCTATATACATATGTACCACAAATAATAGAAATATCGAGCAACACAAATAGCAAGGGAAGGAACATGCTAGGGGAGCACAATCGAATATACATAATTAATCACTAAGGTAAAAATAGAGTGCAACAAAACAGTTATCACAAAACAAGAAATTGAATGGTTGCACGGCATCACCCTTCGTTCTTTTACTCTCATCCTCACCAAATAATCAATTAAAAGTGCACGGCATCGCCCTTCGTGCTTTTACTCGCATCCTCACCAAATAAGCAAATAAAAGTTCACGTCATAACCCTTCGTGATTTTACTCTCACCCTCACATTCATGGCCCGGCATGATCCTTCGTGCATGATTTAATTAACAATGGCACGGAGTGTTCCTTCGTGCATAATTAGTAAAACAGGGCACAGAATGATCCTTCGTGCATAAATAGTAAAACATGGAACAGAATGATCCTTCGTGCGAATATAATTAAAAATGGCATGGCATCACCCTTCGTGCTTTAGCACTCTTCCTCACCTAAATAATAGTCACAATCAATGGGCAAGAAGAACGAAATAAACAACAAATACCTTCCCGGCAAGGGAGTAACAATAGTCATAACAATATCCCGACAAGGGAGCAATAATAACAGCACAACAAGGTCCCGGCAAGGGAACAATACACAACCTTCACAACCCGACAATGGCTCAATAATATAACTTAGGAAAGTTCCACATTAGCTCACACCATATATCAATAAACGGCTCATGGTCATGCTAGACTCTTGTGTATAGATGCTCGTCACCACTCCTATACACCGAACTCAATCATTTAGCAATTAGCAAGCTATTATACTCTCTCATATTCCCTCAAGCTAGGATAGATCAAACAATTACCTTAAAGCCTTAATGTCCACTTAACCTTCAACTATTGGTTTACCTCATAACTCAACCTCCAACTCGCTCGAATCTAATTACAATTGGTTCAATTACTTTAGTAAAACTATATGAATTTGTTTTAATGTATAAAAATAGTTTTCCCAAGGTTTTACTCAAAAATTCCCAAAATGCCCCGGGCCCACGTGGTTAAAACTCGGGGTTCGGACCAAAATCCGGTGACCCATTCCCTCACGAGTTCAAATATATGATTTGTTTTGACAGCCGACCTCAAATCAAGGTCCAACTCCCCAATTTATGAAAAACCTAGGTTCTACCCAAAAAAATCAATTTCAACCATGAAAATCTTTGATTTCATATGGAAAACATGTTTAATGATGTTAAGAATTTAAATAATTGAGTGCAAATCGACTTACAAGTGATTTGGAATGATATTGCTCTTGAAAAATCATCTATGGGGTTTTGGGTTTTGAAAGAATGGTGAAAAGAGGCTCTAAATTCGATTAAGTATAAAATCATTGCGAACATGACAGTCATGGCTTCAGACTTCACATTTGCAAAGTCTTTGTCGTATTTGTGACCCCCGTCCAAAATGGCCTGACTTCGCATTTGGGATGTACTTGTCGCATTTGTGACCCTCGTTCAAATGGCCTAACTTTCCATTTGCGAAGTATTTGTCGCATTTGCGACCCCCATTAAATGGCCTAAGTTTTGCATTTGCGACCCCCATTAAATGGCCTAAGTTTTGCATTTGCGAGACTTGAGATAGCATTTGCGATCCCTGTCCAGACCACCAGCTTTGCATTTGCGATTGATTCTTCGCATTTGCAAAGATATCAGCTGGGGAAAAATACCAGCTGTAGTTTATTTCAAAAATTGCTCTCACGACCGATCCAATTTTCACCCGAGCGCTCGGGGTCCTAATCAAAACATGCACACAACCTCAAAAACATACCACGAACTTGCACGTGCTATGAAATCGTTAATATAACATCGTTTTCATATAATCAAGCCTCAAATTCATGATTTCCTCTTTTAAACTTCATAAACTTTCAAACTTGGAACTCATAGTTCAAAACACGTCAAACGACGTTCAATTTCTGTCAAACTTTGCAGGAAGTGCTTAAACAATATATAAGACTTGTACCGAGCGTCGGAACCAAAATACAATCCGATACCATGGTCTTTTAATCAATTTTTATTTTCATTTTCCTTAATAATTTCAGAAAAACAATTTAACAGAATAATTCATATCTCGGACTCTAGGCCTCGAAATTCGACTTCGGCCGCATGCCCGAGTCCTATATTTTTTACGGACCCTCCGAGACTGTCTGAACTCGGGTCCGGGTCCGTTTACAAAAAATGTTGAAGAAGTCAAATATATCAATATTAATATCAAAATTCTTTAAATTTTTCATAGAATGCACATATTCTAACATAAAATTTTCCGGCTACGCATCCAAACTATGCATGTAAATCGAGGCAGCATAAAATAAGGTTTTCAAGGTCTCAAAAGCACGGAACAGGTGAGGAAAACAGGTGATGACCCTTTGGGTCGTCATATCCTCCACCTCTAAAACAATCGTTCATCCTCGAACGGACAAGAGAAGGAAGTACCTGAGTCGGAGAAAAAATGTGGGTAACGTCTCCGCATATCAGACTCGGACTCCCAGGTCGATGCCTCAGAAGGCTGACCTCTCCACTGAACACGAACGAAAGGAAAACTCTTCGACCTCAACTGTCGAACTTGCCGGTCTAGAATAGCTACCAGCTCCTAGTCATAAGATAGATCCTTGTCCAACTGGACAACACTAAAGTCTAACACATGTGTAGGATCATCGTGATACCTCCGAAGCATAGATACATGAAAAACCGGATGTACGGCTGATAATCTAGGTGGCAGTGCAAGTCTATAAGCCACCTCTCCCACTCGATCCGGAATGTCAAATGGACCAATATACCTAGGGCTGAGTTTGCCCTTCTTTTCGAATCTAATCACGCCCTTCATAGACGACACCCGGAGCAATACCCGCTCGCCAACCATGAAATCCACATCTCGGACCTTACGGTCTACATAACTCTTCTCTCTGGACTGTGCTGAATGCAACCTCTCTTGAATAGTCTTGACCTTATCTAAGGCCACCTGAACTAAGTCTGTACCCAATAACCGAGCCTCTCCCGGCTCAAACCATCCAACTAGAGACCGACATCGCCTACCATACAACGCCTCATATGGAGCCATCTAAATGCTACACTAGTAGCTGTTGTTGTAGGAAAACTCTACTAATGGTATAAACTGGTCCCACGAGCCCCCAAAATCAATGACGCAAGCTCGAAGCATGTCCTCTAGAATTTGAATAGTTCTATCGGACTGACCGTCCGTCTGAGGATGAAATGTTGTACTCAACTGAACTTGGGTGCCTAAATCCTGCTGGACCGCACTCCAGAAGCGTGAGGTAAACTACGTACCCCGATCTGCGACAATGGACACCAGCACTCCATGAAGGCAAACAATCTCCCGAATGTAAATCTCCGCTAACCTCTCAGATGAGTAGGAGACTGATACAAGAATGAAATGTGCTGACTTGGTCAGCCTATCAATAATGACCCAAATAACATCGAATTTCCTCCGAGTCAATGAAAGTCCAGTAATGAAGTCCATTGTAATTCGCTCCTATTTCCACTCGGGAATTTCTATTATTTGGAACACACCATCAAGCCTCTGGTGCTCATATTTAACTTGCTGACAATTTCGACACCAAGCAACATACGCAACAATGTCCATTTTCATCCTATGCCAACAATAGTCTTGCCGCAAGTCCTGATACATTTTCGCGGCACTCGGGTGAATAGAATACTAAGAACTATGGGCCTCCGCTAAGATCAACTCTCGTATCCCATCAACGTTGGGCACACAAACTCGCCCTTGCAATCTCAATACTCCGTCATCATCTAAGGTTACATTCGTTGCACCTCCCCGCTGCACAGTGTCCTTCAGGTCACGCAAATAGGGATCATCGAACTGTCTCTCACGGATACGCTCCAATAGAAAAGAACGAGCGACCGTACAGGACAACACCCAGCTAGGCTCTGAAATATCTAATCTCATGAATCGATTGGCTAAGTCCTGAACATTTGGAGCAAGCAGTCTCTAGTTGACCGGAATATAAGCGAGACTACCCATGCTGGCAGACATTCTACTCAACGCATCAGCCACCACATTAGCCTTACCTAGGTGATATAAGATAGTAACATCATCATCTTGCAGCAACTCTAACCATCTCCTCTGTCGCATATTTAACTCTTTTTGCTTGAATAAGTACTGGAGACTCTTGTGACTTGTGTATACCTCACACGCCACACCATATAGATAATGCCTCCAAAATTTTAAGGCAGGAACAACCGCTGCCAACTCAAGGTCATGAACCAGATAATTCTTCTCATGGATTTTCAACTGTCTCGAAGCTTATGCAATAACCTTGCCATCTTGCATCAATACCGCTCCAAGACTAGTACGGGATGCATCACAATAGACAATGTAAGGCCCTGAACCCGTGGGCAAAATCAACAAAAGTTTCGTAGTTAGAGCTCTCTTAAGCTTCTGAAAGCTCCCCTCACACTCATCAGACCACTTGAACTGGGCACCCTTCTGGGTCAACCTAGTCATCGGGGCTGCAAGATAAGAGAACCCCTCTAGGAACTCACGGTAGTAACCTGCAAATCCCAAGAAGCTCCGAATCTCGATCACTCAAGCTGGTCGAGGCCAATTCTTGACTGCCTCAACCTTTTTTGGGTCCACTTGAATACCACTACTGACAAGATATGACCCAGAAATGCAACCGAACTCAACCAGAACGTGCATTTTCGAAATTTGGCATATAGATGATCATCCTTCAGAGTTTGAAGAACCACTCTAAGGTGCTGCTCGTGCTCTTTTTGGCTGCGGGAGAATACCAGGATATCGTCTATAAAGACTATCATGAATAGATCTAGATAAGGCTTGAACACTCGGTTCACCAGCTCCATAAATGTTGATGGGGCATTGGTGAACCCAAAAGACAAGACTAAGAACTCATACTGCTGCCCTGATCTTCAGCTGATGGTAGCCAGACCTCAAGTCTATTTTTGAGAACACCCTCGCTCCCTGGATCTGGTCAAAGAAATTATCAATCCCCGGCAGTGAATGCTTATTATTTAGCGTCACTTTGTTTAATTTTCGATAATCAATACACATCCATATCGAACCGTCCTTTTTCTTCACAAATAATATTAGCGCAACCCAAGGAGAAATACTAGGCCTGATAAATCCCTTCTCTAGCAAGTCTTGTAACTGATCTTTTAACTCCTTTAACTCTGGTGGGGCCATGTGATACGGTGGAATAGAAATAGGCTGAATGCCCGTGCCAGTTCAATGTAGAAATCAATATCCCTGTCCGGTGGCATACCCGGCAGTTCTGAATGGAAAACCTCGACAAATTCCCGTACAATAGGGACTAAGTGAACCTCCGCACTGGAGTCGCGAACATATGTCAAATAAGCTAGACACCCCTTCTCTACCATGCGTCGAGCCTTAATATATGAAATAACATTGCGAGTAGAGCGACTTGGGGTCCTTGTCCACTCTAGTCGGGGTGATTCTGGCAAGGCTAAGGTCACTGTCTTAGCATGGAAATCTAAGATAGTGATTCACGTCCAAGCAATGGTCGTAGTCAATATAACCTGGTCTAATAAGTCCAGAATCGATCCCACAGGGAATTAACCTACCAATTACAACTTTCACAACCCAATAGTACTTCCGAATCAAATTCCCAAAATTTCGAGTATGTGTTTATGTGAATTTCGAACTAATATTTTTGCAAGAATTAAAAAGGCTTAAAAGAAATAATTGAATGTTGGATAAAATAAGATGGAGAAAGATTAAGGTATTGGTTTCCCCTATTGATGGAATCCCTTATCGTTATGCTCATACAAACTGTTAATATATTCTATCAATCATGAACACTATTTGTATCGTAACCCTCTCCCGAGCAATTACAATAATTTACTAGTGCACTCTCCCGAGCTACCCTAGCTAGCTTTAATTTGAATAGTTCACTTAAGATTGCACCCAAGACTTTGTTATTCCAAACCTCGTCTTTACGCCTAAAGTTATAGATTCCTCCAATAACCTAGGTGTGGTATTGTTCAACAATATACCTAAATATGCACTCTTTTCCAAGTTATGCACAGTAAATAGGCAGAGCTAATTGGGAAGTCTACCAATTAACTACAACAAGAACGAAGTTGAACAAATAGAAATCTAGCTAACAATTTGTAATCACATAAACGATAAGATCATCACTCAATAGGTTCTATCAAAACCTTAGAAAAGGATTTAGCTACTCATGCTCAAAGAAACAAGAATAATAATTGAATTCAAAAATAAATACTTGATATAAAATAAAGGAATGAGTTGAGAGAGTTCTCTCTTATTAATTGTCTTGCAAAATTAGTGAAAAATAGACAACATGCCTCTATTGGGTGAACTAGGAGATTATATAGAGGTTTTAGGGCTAAAAAACTGAATTTGTACACAACTAGGAAAACATTCCGCGAACAGAGCAGTCCTCTGATACTTCCGAAAAGTTCAGAGAGCTTGATTTCTCGCGGATCATCCACGGTCGCGAGTGAACCGATGATGGACAGTACTTCGGATTCTTCTTCAATTCTTTAAGCTCACTTCACTTCAACTCTTCACTTGGCCTTTTCATCAACATGTGACTCTAAAATAGCTCTTTTTAGCATCCAATGGTTCATGTGTACCTATAAGACACCAATAAACATTAATCAAAGCATTTTGTCATCATAAACAACATTAATTCAACAACGAAGTGTGATTATTATCAATACCACACACTTAAGCCTTTGCTCGTCCTCGAGCAACCTTAATCACACTTTAGGCCAATTTTATTTATTTTTCCCCCAAATTATGTCACAAAAGCTATTTTTCATATGATTAAACTAAGATATGCACCTAACTGTAAACTCTCATGCCAGGACATTATTGCAATATTATCTAATTTACCTAATAAGTTTGTAACACATGAGAGTGGCGGCATGCTCAAATTTAAAAACCAAGAGGCGGGCATATTCTCCAATAGCTCCATTTCCTATGACATGTACCAGAATATAATTGACATATTATAATATAATAATAATGAAGTTGTTTCATTTAAAATGTACGAGAACATATAGTTGACACATTATAATAATGGAACTGGTAATGCAGCTCGTTCAGCTGTCCAAATCATTTTTAAAAGTACAATTTACCTAGCCACTAAACCCACATCCGGGGTTCTCTTATATACAATTCCTCCGCTGAAGAAAAATCCACTCGCTAGTCGCCTTATAGCCCTTTTCTGATCTCCCGTGGCTTGCGTTGGGTACACCCATATCCTCAAATATTCTTTAATATCATGGAACCATGTTTCACCGTCAAGTTCCTCTTCTATTGTGAAACAATAAGCATTTTGATCACGAGCGTGTATTTGCAGTGGATCTATATAAGCTTTGTCTGGATGGTGCAACATGGATGACAATGTGGCCAGGACATCTGAAATTTCATTTTTTATTCTTGGGATATGCTTGAACTCTATGGATTGAAACCTCTAAGATAGTTCATGTAGACACTTTCGGTATGGTATAAGTTTCAAATCCCTTGTCTCCCATTCTCCCTAAATTTGATGTATCAAGAGATCCAAGTCACCCATGACCAAAATCTCTTGAACACCCATGTCTATTGCCATTCTTAATCCCGGTATATATGATTCGTATTCGGCCATGTTATTATTACAGAATAAATGGAGCTGAGCGGTAACAGGAAAATGCTGACACGTTTCCGAAATGAGCACTGCTCCAATTCTGACCCCTTTGCTATTGACGGCCCCATCAAAGTATAGTTTCCAGCCCGGCTTGTCGTCTTGTTCCAGTTCCTCAATATTCATTGTCTCCTCATTAGGAAAATATGTCTTCAGAGGTTCATATTCATCATCAACTGGATTTTCTGCCAAATGATCAGCGACTGGTTGTGCCTTTATTGTAGTGCGAGTTACATAAATAATATCAAACTCTGTAAGTAAAATTTGTCATTTAGCGAGCCTTCATGTGGGCATAGGCTTCTGGAAGATGTCCTTCAGTGGATCCAACCGAGATATAAGATATGTGGTATATGCCGACAAGTAATGTTTCAGCTTCTGTGCAACCCATGTTAAAGCACAACATGTTCTTTCTAGCTGAGTGTACTTTACCTCATAAGATGTAAATTTCTTAATGAGATAGTATATTGCTTGCTCTTTCTTCCTTGTTTCATCATGCTGCCCCAGTGCACAGCCAAAAGAATTAGCCAGCACAGTCATATAAAGGATCAAAGGCCTTCCAGGTTCTGGAGGAACCAACACAGGAATATTAGCCAAATATTCCTTGATTTTTTCAAATGAATCTTGACATTCCTCAGTCCAATTCACTGCAACATCTTTCTTTAATAATTTGAAAATGGGCTCACAAGTCGATGTCACCTGAGCAATAAATCTGCTTGCCCAACAAACTCATCACCTATTTCTTGTTCTTTGGAGGAGGCAAGTTCTTAATTGCTTTTATCTTTGACGGGTCTAGTTCAATACCATGCTGGCTTACCACGAACCCCAATAACTTTTCTGATGGTACTCCAAAAGCACATTTTGCTGGATTGAGCTTGAGATTGTATCTTCGAAGCCTCTGGAAAAACTTCCTCAAGTCTTTGACATGAACTGCTTTTTGGATTTGATAATAACATCATCCACATATACCTCAATCTCTCGATGTATCATGTCATGAAATATAGTGGTCATTGCCCTCATATATGTAGCTCCAGCATTCTTCAACCCAAACGGCATTACTCTATAGCAATATGTCCCCCACGGTGTGATAAAGGCCGTCTTTTCTCATCTTCTTCGTCCATCAAGATTTGATGATAACCCGCATAACAATCCACAAAAGAACCAATCTCATGTTTAGCATAATTGTCAATCAATATGTGGATATTTGGCAATGGAAAATCATCCTTCGGACTGGCTTTATTGAGGTCTCGATAATCCACACACACTCTGGTCTTTCCGTCTTTCTTCGGTACGTGCACAACATTAGCTAACCAGGTGGGATATTTGGTGACCCGTATGACCTTTGCCTCAAACTGCTTATTGACCTCTTCTTTTATTTTCACACTGATATCCATTTTGAACTTTCTTAACTTTTGCTTAACCGGCCGGTATTCTGGATAAGTGGGCAACATATGTACCACAAAGTCAGTACTTAGCCCGGGCATGTCATCATAAGACCAAGCAAATACGTCCTTGTACTCATGTAATAACCCGATCAAATCTTCTTTGAGTGAAGCCTCTAAGTGCACACTAATCTTTGTTTCCCGAATATTCCCCTCATTTCCCAAATTAATAGACTCCGTCTCATTTACGTTTGGTTTGGGTTTCTCTTCAAAATGGCTCAAATCCTTACTAATTTCCTCCAGCACTTCCTCATCCTCATATTCCATTTCATATTCATTTTCAATTTCTTGTATAACTATCCGATTATCAAGACTGGACCAGGAATCCTTCATGCATGACACATCATGGAAATCAGTAAAAAATGGATTGTACAAGAAAAGAAAAGAATATAAGGCTAAAAATAGAGGAAGAAAGAAATTGCATTTCATTAAACTTTGAAAGGTAACAAGGTTTGGATAAATTTGACTTGACGGAATATAGTATTAAAATTTTTGAAACAAGACAGTTTTGGGAATGGAATATTAAAAGCTAACTACCATAACACCCTCCTGATTGGAAGAGGAGTAGCTTCCCAGTTATTTAGCCTGATCTGGGGTCCAACAAATTGAACATCCATCTTGCTTGTTCCCTCGACTGCTTCTATCATATTCACGCTTTCAAACAACTTCTCAAACCTTGCTAATAGCTCTTCATTTGGCCTTATCTCTACATAGCCCGGCATGACAGTCGCGGATGTCTTTGTGTACCGGGCTTGACAAAGGAGTAGGACAGCTTTGGGATAGGTTTGGGGAGGGTCCACCCTTTCATTTTCAATCTTTTGGCTCTCTGTATATCGGCGATGGTTGGCTTGAACCCCAGGCTGAAAGTATTAGTGCTACCCGGAAGATGAACTGGTTGTGTTATACCTTGCAAAGTAACTCCTACACCTTTTTCCCGGAGAGAACCCATTCTTTATCATTTCCTTGGCAACCATGACTGCTGCAGGGTTCACTTTGGGTACTGGGATGTTATTTCCTTCAGATATTTTGTTCACAATCACGTTTTCCATCACCTGGTATACCCAAGGACCTTTGTCTCTTTCGACCTCTTCGTAAGGTGTGATGGCATTACAAATATTATCCCCATCGTCCACTACTATCTCTTGTTGATCCCATTCAAACTTCACCATTTGATGTAGTGAAGAAGGTACCGCTTTTGCAGCCTGGATCCATGGACGTCCTAACAGGAGGTTATAGGACACAACAACGTCCAACACTTGAAACTCCTTGGTGAACTCCACCGGTCCGATGGTGAGTTCTAGTATGATATCTCCCACGGTGTTCTTTACACCTTCGTCGAATACCCTCAAACATACACTGTTTCTGTGAATCCTCTCGTGATCAACTTTTAGTTTTCCCAGAGTAGACAAAGGACATATATTAGCACTCGACCCATTATCGACCAAGACACGAGTCACCACCGATTCCTCACACTTCACTGTGAGGTATAACGCCTTTTTTTGCTCTGTCCCTTCTAGTGGTAGCTCATCGTCTGAGAATGTTATCTTATTTGCCTCAAAATTTTTGTTTGTAATCTTCTCCAAATGATACACTGTGATCTTTTCTTGTACGTGAGCTTCATTTAGGATCTTTATTAACGCCCTTCGGTGTTCATCGGAATGAATCAGCAGAGATAGCAAAGATATTTGAGTTGGTGTCTTTCTCAATTGCTCAGCTATAGAGTAATCTTGAGCTTTCATTTTCTTTAGGAACTCCTCAGCTTCTTCCTTGGTGACCGCTTTCTTCACATGAGCTGGATTTTCTTTCACAACATTCGCATTTCGTAAATAATCAGGGGCAAAACATCGCCCAGACCGGGTGAAACCATGAGTTTCACAAGTATCCCCTTGACTTATTTCCCTTTGTACATAACAGTTACCTTGTTATAATTCCAAGGTATAGCTTTGATGTTCACAATCGGCATCTGAACGACCGACTTGATAACAGTTGGATCTATATAAGCTCCTTTCACAATCAGTATAGGCTTCACCCCTGGTACTATCACTTTTACCGGCTCAGGCTCAATCATAATTGATGGTTTTTTTACAGGTGGCTCGACTGACACTTTCTCACTACCGACTTTCTCCTCCGTCTTGTTGTTTGCTTTGATTGTCATCACAGTCTGAGAGGGCTTTTTGCAGCTTTCTCCCTGTACTAGCTCTATCATATGTGTTTCATGATGCACCGGCAAAGGATTTTGTGATATGTTGGGAGTCTCGGGTGATTGCACCTCAATTATTTTGGAGTCAATGAGTTCTTGTAGCGCATACTTTATGTGCCAACATTTCTCCGTGTCATGTCCCGGTGCCCCAGAACATTATTCAAAATAGATGGATTGATCTAAGTTTCTCAGTGGAGGGTTGGGAATTTTAGGCTCAATGGGGCTCAGCATCCCCAATTGTCTCGATCGGTGGAAGAGGCTAGTATATGATTCTCCCAGATGAGTGAATGTTTTCTTTTTCTCAGCCCTATCACTTTTCACTTCAGGGTCAGGACGGAAACTGGTTCGATTAGGATTTCTGTAGGTTTTTTATGGTGGGTAAGCATTTTGGGCATGGTAGCCATTTTGAGGAGCTGGGGCTCGCCATGAAGGTAGAGGCGGCGAGTAAGACTGGGCATGTTGGACAGAAAATTGACGACCATTTGGAGGGTAATAATGTGGAGGTGGGTTATACAGTGTTAGTGGGTATGGTTGGTATGGGCGAGGTTGGGGACGATATGGGTTGGGGCCCCGGGACCAAGATCTTCCCTCTATAACCGCCACTTCTTATTTCTTCTTCTTCCTAATTGATCCTCCTGTCCCCGTCTGAATTACTTGATTTGTAGCCTTGATGGCTGAGTAACTCATAATCTTGTTTTTTTTCAAACCTTTTTCCACAAAACTCCCCATCTTCACTACCTCATTAAAGGGCTTTTCGATTGCAGACACCAGATGCCCGTAGTATGTCGGCTCCAATGCTTGTAAGTAACAATCTACCATTTCTCATACTTTCATTAGTGGATCCACACAGGCCTCCTATTCCCTCCACCTGAAACCATATTCCCGAAAGCTCTCTCCGGGCTTCTTTTCCATTTTGGTCAATGACAATCTATCAGGGATGATTTCCAGATTATATTGAAAATGGTTCGCAAATGATTGAGCCAAATCTTCCCAAATGAACCATCGCTATGATCTTGACGGGTGTACCATTCCAATGCCGAGCCACTGAGGCTTTGACTAAAGTAGGCCATAAGTAGTTCATCCTTTCCCCCAGCTCCACACATTTTGCTGCAATATCCTCTCAGATGGGCCACTGGATCACCATAGCCATCATACATGTCAAATTTTGGCAATTTAAACCCAGCGGGTAGCTGTACCTCGGGGAACAAACACAAATCCTTGTAAGACACACTAACTCGGCCTCCCAGACCATGCATATTGCGAAATGACAGCTCAAGGATCTTCATTTTCCTAGCCATCTCCTCTTGTTTAGGGTTTCTAGCAGGTATCTCCTCCTCCGTCATATCGATAAATGGGGTGTAGGAATCATGTTTTCTGAAGGTGGGTTCTGGAGGGTAGTAATGATTATCCTGAATATGAAATAGAGGCTCCCTAGAGGATTTATGTAAAGTGGTTGGTGGTGGTGCCACATACACGAGAGCGGCCTGGGGTGGTGATGGTGGAGCTTTTTTAGGGAGTGAGGGCGGTACTTGTGATGTAGTGGCATAATAGTGTGGGTAAGTAGAGTAAGTAGAAGATGAGTTCATGGTGGGTGGATCTTGGTTATGGTTTGAGGGAGGAATATATGGGGGGTTAGCTGGGTAAGTAGGTAAGGGTTGCCCCTTGACCAAGCCTGATACATTTCTGACATCTGCTAATTCATCATATACACTTTTTCCTTCATGTTATTCACATCTATTACTTCCTCCTCCTGTACGCAATCCATGATTGCCGGCTCAATTTCTTGGGTCACTGCTTTTGTCATGCTTATAGAATGAGTGTTGTAGTTGTGATGTGCCAGAATGCCAGTTGCTAACTATTTTATCCGATACTCATCAACGACAAAAACTTGTTAATAGTTAGATCATAATAGATAAACATCACAAGTTTTAAAAACACAACTTTTTCCTTGCAATTATGCGTCATCCCGGCATTATTGTTTTTTTTTACCCGCCAATTCTCTTTATTCGGCTTTTATTTTCCTTTAGTTTTCCACCCATCTTTTCCATTGTTTTCATTGTTTATTTTTCTTCTTCTTTTTCTTTTTTCTCTCTTTTTTATTTCTTCTTTTTTTCTGTTTTTCGATCCTATATGTTTGCCTATTACTCAAGAAATTACATTTAAGGAAAAAATAATGACAACTTTTGGATTTCATTGATATTCAAACATTGATTACAAAGGATAATGTTGTACTACAACCATCTAGATGCAGAAAAATACAAATACAAAAATCCAAGCCCTATGAATACATTAAAGCCCCTAGTGCCCGCGAGACATCGTTCGGTCTTACCGTAGGCCTATATGCTAATCCCTTCTGGAGTTTGTCCAGGTCAGTCATCATTTGTTTCACAAAGATCATTGCTGCTGCGGTAAACATAGACTGGTCATATCCTCGCACAGTTGGCATTTCCGCGTAATGTAGTGAGCAATGTTGACAATTCTTTCCCTGATGACCCCTTTCTCTTGAAGAAACCTCCCAATCTGTTCGGCACGAGCATCCAAGGTTTGCTGGCTCTTCTTTTGAAGTTGTTGTAGCTCCAATTATAATTGGGACATGTCCATATAGGAATGCTCTCTCTCTCTAAATATCATATTCTTTGGTTTGTTTGCTACTTTCGACCTCGACCGTAACAATCTTTTTCCTTAGTCGGGCTACTTCAACATTATGTTCATCTTTTAGCTGTCGGATCAACCCAGCCCTTTCTTCGGCATTCTTGACCAGTTATTTTCGAACCCCAATTAATTCCTTTTCAGCTTTACCAAGATCGAAGTTATATTCGTTCACCTTGCGCCGTAGATTTTAAATTAGCTTTTAATCTCGGGCAAGTCGAACTGGGGTTTCGGTTGTTGTTCTTATTTTCGCAATCTGAGCCTTTAATGTTTCGTTTTCTTTCCTTAGCAGTTTCTTTTAACCCTCATCAGCTGTTGCTTGTAAGCTGCTTTCGAATTTGAGGTCCTGAAATTGGTTCTCCAACATGCTGATTCTGGCTCGATATTCATTTTCCTTGGCCAGCCAATCCCTTTGTTCCTTCGATTGCTCGGCAAATTCTTGAATATGAGGTCTCTTTGTCAGTCTCTCATGCTCAACATCTCTACAGTACTATATGGAATATCCTGTTGACACTTCTCCTCTAGCCCAATATCTCACACAGGTGTCCACTCTTAGACATTGGAACTCATTCCATATTTGCCAGATTTTTAATTCCTGGAATTGCCCATCTGGAGTGATCTCTATTTCTTGAAGGCTGAGGTCCCCATCTTTCGGCACAATCTGATATCTTCCGAGTTGCCGTAGTACTCGGTATGGTGCATAAGGTTTGATACTCTTGAGACCCATTAACAGAAAATACGACCCTTTTGCTGGCATATATATGACTTCATTGAGGGGCAACCATCCATATGCCCCATTCTATCTGGATAGCAGTTAGTGATCGGAAATATGTGATCCAACCCTTCGACCCTTCTGGCAACTTGGCCTCTTTTGTCCTCATGTAGAATGCTTCAATACAAGTCGTTTCAGACAATCCATAGCTTGAAATTTGAGGGTGGCGGTATAAATGCTCTATCATCCACATCTGAAGTAGTATATTACACCCTTCGAACAAATCTTCTCCCACTTTGCAGGCCGTGAGAGCACGGAAGATGTCGGCCACTATCATTGGTGCCAAAGTACTGTTGTCATAGGTAAGGAGAGTACTGGCAATCCCGGCAACTCTAATATCGATGTTCCCATCTTTCCTCGAAAATATTAGTAACTATCGAAAGGCTACCATAAAGGCAAAACGCTTGTGTTCCTCCCATTTAGCCCGATTTGCTTTGCTGCAGAGTTTGTTCGTTGGAACATTGAATCCTCCAGCATGACCATATCTGTGGTATATAAAGTTCATGGTGCAAAACCCGTGGACCAAATCTTCATTGTGAACATTTTTGGCTATTTTCAAGGTGTCGAGGAATCTATGCACAGTGATGCCTCTTGGAGCAACCAGATACTTGTCTTTTAAGGGAACCTCACCCTTTTCGATGTAGTTAGCAATTTCCTCCAATGTCAGAGTAAGCTCAAATTCCGAGAAGTGGAGCACGTTGTGTGCAGGATCCCAGCAGGCAACTAAATCTCGGATAATATCACCTCGAGGTACTATGTCAAGCAGCCCAGTAAGATCTTTCAAATATTTGTTAACCCAATTCTTTCCATCTTGGCCTAAATCATTCCGCCACAATCGTAACTCCAAAGGGATCTTGTTCATTAATGAAAAGGGTTCATTTTGTATTGTTCTCATTGATCAATTGCAAACTCAACCCGAAGGAAGAGCGGGCACAACTAACTTTTACCCGAATAGTGGTTCGGGGTCAATCCACATGGAGTTGGAATTTGGAGTGAGAAATTGCGATGAACTAGAATTGCGAGTTAGCTTCTAATTTGTCTTCAAACATAATTGGGTTTTCTTTTTAATAACTAATTTATCAACTACTAGTAAGAAATCTAAATTATGCTAAAGATGATTCAAAAGTGTAATGCAAGTAGGGAAAGGACTCGGGTAGTAGCATTTACCTAGGTGGATAACTAACGGGTAATGAAATTCAATGCCAAGATGATATGATAGGATGATTGGATAACCGTTGCTCTATGCACTCATTCTCACACCTCTCGGTAGAGAGAACGATTTTGCCCAATTGACTCTCTCGAGACCAATTGGGTAGGCTAATTTGCCCAAGCAACTATAGGCTCAAGTTGGGTAATTACTCTTTCGAGGTTTTTACCCGTTACTTGGGACTACCATTCTCATGGGTCCATCCCAAATCCTTGTTGGAAATGATTAAAAAGCTTTAGACTATCTTTCTCAAGAAGAGTCCAAACCCACTAAGCTAGATTTAGTGTTTGCAACCACCAAATCCAAATGAAAAACATTCAATCAACCCAAATCCTAACACCCATAATCATCTAAGCATTAAATAATCTAAGCCATTAATTACCCACACTAGGGTTGAGCTACAACCCTAGCTATGAGTGTAGCTAGCCATAAACAATGAAGAAACTTAAGAAATTAAAGATGAAATTGACATAATATTTGATTACAAATTAAATCTAGAAGTTTTAGTGATAAAAGACTAAGGAGATTTCCCAAAATAGGCAAAAATATCTTCTCACGAGTGCAGCTGTTCGTAGCTCATATCTGACATATCCTAAAAAAGTAAAAGAAGATATTTATACTGTACAGAAATTTCCGGAGAAAAATACTCTGAGGGTCTGACGCGGACCGCACACTTTTGACGTGCGGCCGCGTAGGGCAATTGGTCTTCAAATAAGCTGGCACCTGGAGCATGTCATGCGGACCGCATACTTTTGTCATGCGGCCGCGTAGGCTTAGCAACGCGGACCGCGTAAAAATGGTGTGCGGCTGCACTGTGTAATTCCTCCAATTGCAAACTCTCTGAACTTTCACCCACGCGGGCCGCACTGTTTTGGAACGTGGCCGCGTGGGGCTTTGCCTTGAATTGTCACTTCTCTGATATTCGTTATTTCGGACCACATGAAAATGGACGCGGTTCGCGTAGATTTGCTTTCAAATTTGGCCTCTCTGAACTTGTCTGCGCGGCCGCACACCAAATCAGTGCGGTCCGCGCAACTGAAGGTGAGCCTGGTCTTCTCTCTGAATCACCTTGTGCTGCCGCACAACAAAACAGTGCGGTCCGCACAGGTCTCTTTGGTGCCCCTCTACTTCTTCACTTGACGCTTAGCTGGTTTCACTCCTTTTTGAGCTGGTTTAACGGTATTCATTCTTTTTTCGCCCAAACATGCAAAATAGCGCACTTGTAAGCAAATCAAGGCCAGATTAACACATTTTATGCACAAAGCTCGGGCAAGAAGGGGTCTAAAAGTATGCAAAATTCCTAGTTATCAACTCCCCCAAACTTAAACCTTTGCTTGTCCTCAAGCAAATCAAAATGAGACCTAACTTTTAGAGAAAAGACATCAAAACAATTCCCATTTGTTCGAGGGTAACCTCACAAACATCAATTGGGACTAACAATTGTCCTTAATGTAAATGTAACAATGACACCTTTATGAAAATTTGAAGCTTTGTGGATCAAGTGTGACACAAGATCCTCGAGGGTTGACTCGATTCATCAAGGAGCCTTTCTCAATACACTTTGGTTATTGTGGACCCCAAACTCGTACATCCTTGGCTCTCCCTAAGTGCACCTTACCTTTTTGAATATTTGCACACAAATCAAGGTAAAAGGATTTCACACTCACTCTCTCAAAGAAGAGACCCTAAGCCTGACGCTAGGTACCATAAGCTTGCCCTTCATATAAGTATCCACTAATGTAGGCTTTTCTCAACTTGAGATCATATAGGACTTTTCGGGAAGTCATTGTGAAGGATTTTTGGGTAGGATAGGAATTTGGTTCTTATTGGTTCAATCATCCATAAAGCGCTTCTTTTGATTCATTGATGAAACACTTTCTTGACTCTTTTTGAGTATTTCTTATTTCAAGAGTTGAAGGAGAGACACCATGGCACTCTTCCTTTTTATGATTGACATTTTTTCCTTTGATCACTTCATTCACATTTTTCCTTTTTTCTTTTTTTGCTTTTCAATTCTTTTTAGTCCCCCCTTTTTGGGTCTTATTCATCTTTTTGTTTGTTTTTCCCTTTGTTTCCTTTTTCAATGCCTTTCTTTCCTTTTTGCTTTTGTGCCTTTTTACAACATTGGTGCCTTTTCTTGTCTCCCCCCCCCCCAAACTTATACTTTTGCTATAACTTTAAGGGAGGATTTCTAGGTGCCAAGAGAAGGTTTAAATTGAAACGGGTGTAGGCTTGCAACTTGGTTTACAAAAGAATAAGGTTTAAGGCTCAAAGGGGTGAACTAGGGATCCTTATATTGGTAGGTCGGAAAGAATGGTTCAAGGTACATTCATTTGGATCAAAGATGGCCTACACTCACTTCTCAAGTCAAGTTTCACCTATTATTTTGCCTCAACAAGCATTCGGGGCAAGTTTGTCACGACCCAAACCCTGGTCGTGATGGCGCCCAACACAATGCTAGGCAAGCCCGACCATATTATCCCTTAAACCAGCCAGTTATTAATCAAATTACACTTAAACAGTAAATGTTCATATCAGGTGATAACCGAAACGTAAAACATACAAAGTACGGTCCCAAACATATCGTGGTGTCAGGAGACTAAGCCTTTACAGAATAGCATCCTAATACAGTCAAGTCTAGGCAAGTAGGAAATCAACAAGATGATAAGGAAGGAGAAAACAAGCTCTGCGGACGCTGGCAGCTACCTCGTAATCTCCGCAAAAGTAGACAAGGATCAGCAGCTACAATGTCTCAACTGCTCTCGGGCACCTGTGGATCTGCACAGAAAGTGCAGGGGAGTGGGGTGAGTATATTTCAACTCGGTGAGTAACAATAATAAATAATAACTGAAGGTAAGAAATCCTGTGCTATCACTTAGCAGTTCTAAGGCAACCCTCGCAGGTACGTCATCACAATAGAAATGCTCAAATCTCCAATCCACGTTCATCTCTACAAGATTCTACACTGATCCAACCCTCACTCTTACCCCTACGGTGTACGGCCATCTCAACATATAAAGACACATACCTATGTCTATAATGTATAAGTATTTAAGTAGATAATAGGATATGATTAAGTATAATGTTGCGGCGTGCAGCCCGCTCCAATACATATACCGCTGCGGCGCGCAGCCCGCTCCATTTAACGTCGACGGCGCTCACTGGGGGTGTATACAGACTTCGGAGGGGCTCCCTAGGCCCAAGCACTATAATACTGCGGCGTGCAGCACGATCCACACAAATATTACTGCGGCGTGCGGTCCGATCCAATATATATATGTATATATCTCTATACCGCTGCGGCGTGCAGCCCGATCCCATCATATACATATCCTGCTGCGGCGTGCAGCCCGATCCAATATAGGTATATATATATAATACCTCATAATGGGTCCTCGACCCTATCCCAGTCAATATATGCTTGGCCTCTCAGGCCCAATATAATATATCACAGTGGGTCCTAGACCCTGTCTCAGTCAATATAGACTTGGCCTTTCAGGCCCAATATAACATCTCATAGTGGGTCCTTGACCCTATCTCATCTCAATCGGTATAGACTTGGCCTTTCAGGTCTGCTCAGCCTAGAACAGGGAATTCCACCCTAGATAATCTCTCTCAATGTACACATCTAGTACGGGCTCATATTATGCTATACAGCTAGAGCTACGGCTGAGTGTATGTTTCCAACATGATATAAGGGTCACCTAGCTCTATAGGTTCCCTAATGCTCTACGGATCGGCACAAGGCCCCAAACATGGCTATTAGCCCAATTGTACAGTTATAATCTCATTAGCAGTCATACAACACAGTATTCTATTAGCCGGGAAGGACCAAGTCCAAGTCCCCAATCACAATGTCACCACGCCCGTCATAGAACGTGTGTCTCATCTCAATATAGCACTGTGAAGTGCTAGTACGGGGTTTCAAACCCTCAGTACATTATTTACTACTACCACTCACCTCGAACCGGTAGAAGCTTCAATCCGCCTTGCGCTTGCCTCGCAAATCAATCTCCTTGGGTGCCAAATCTGCTCAAAATCAAAGAGAATGCATCAATATATGCTAATTTCACGAAATTCATTCGAAATAACCCAAATCATATCAAAACCCACAAGTTGTCAAAACCCGACTTTTGGTACACTTGTCGAAAAATTATAAAAGTTACATATTCGGAATTCTCATCTCGATACGAGTCTAGACATATAAAATTTACCAAAATCGGACTCCATTTGCCCACTCAAATCAGTATTTTTCTTTAATTTAGGCCTAGGGCTCAAACCCACCTTTAATCTTCCATTTACAGGGATTTAACCAAGGATTTCATGTTAAAATGATGTAATTAAGCCACAAAACTTACCTCCGACGAATCCCCGATGAATTACCAGCAATTTCCGTGAGTTTCTCTCTCTAGAACTCAAAAATGGCGTTTTGGGTTAATGAACCCGTAGCCCCTCTGTTCTGTGATTAAATTCTCTGCCAGACCCATTTGCTCTACGCGATCGCGACTCTACTCACGCGATCGCGATGCTCAAACATTTCGCCCTCACGCGATCGCGATTCTCCTCACGCGATCGCGATGTACAACCATCCGGCCTCACGCGATCGCGTCCCTATTCCTCCGATCGCGTAGCACATTTTTCCCTGGACCCCATTTCTCTTCTACGCGATCGCGTAGATGCCCATGCGATCGCGATGACCACCCGGATAACACTACGTGATCGCGTCTGTGCTCCTGCGATCGCGTTGCTTCTGTTCTTGACCTTACGCGATCGCGTCCCTATCTCTGCGATCGCGAAGGGTAAAATTCTGCTGCACTTATGACAGCAAACCAGCTCTCTTCTTTGACCAAGAATGGTCCGTTTGGACCCCCGGATTCATCCAGAGGCCCTCGGGACCCCAACGAAAACCACCAACATACTCCAAAACATGATACGAACTTGTTCCAATCATAAAAACACCACACTAAACATCAAAATCACCATTTCTACACGAATTCAAGCCTAAGTTTCTTCAAAACTTTCAAAACTAACATTCAATTCAAAACCCGATCAAACGATGTCCGAATGACCTGAAAATTTGCAGACATATCAAAAATCACATAACGAAGATAAAGAAATTGTCGGAATTCCATTCCGACCCCTGGATCAAAATATCACCTACCATCCGGATTTCGCTAAATTTCAACCTTCGCCAATTCAAGCCTAAAACTACACCGGACCTCCGAATTCAATTCCGATTGTTCTCCTAAGTCATAAATGCTCCCCCGAAACTAGTCGAATCATCAGAATCCGGTTCCGAGCTCTCTAACTACATAGTCAACTCCGGGTTGACTTTCCTTATTCGAGTTTCCTTCAAAAAAGGTTATATGCCTCATTTTCATTTCAATTCACTCCTAACTTCCCCGACAGACTCTAACACTGATATAAAAGGATGAATTATGTAATTACAACATAACGGGGTGGTAATTCCCGTGACGACGGGCCGGGTCATCACATTCTCCCCAACTTAAACAAACGCTCGTCCTCGAGCGGGTCAAGAAACATACCCTGAAGTCTCGAATAGCTGAGGGTATCTGCTCCGCATCTCCTGCTCAACCTCCCAAGTAGCCTCCTCTACGGGTCGACCTCTCCACCGAACCTTAACCGATGCAATCTCCTTCGACCTCAACTTCCTTACTTGGCGACCCAAAATAGCAATAGGCTCCACATCATAGGATAGATCACCATCAAGCTCGATGGTACCGAAGTCTAATACATGGGACGGATCTCCGATGTACTTCCGGAGCATCGACACATGGAATACCGGATGAACGCTGGATAAGCCGGGTGGCAAGGCTAACTCATATGCCACCTCTCCAACTCTCCTAAGTATCTCAAAAGGGCCAATATACCCTGGGACTCAACTTCTCTTTCCTCCCGAACCTCATGACACCCTTCATGGGTGAAACCTTCAAGCAACACTCTATCACCAACCATGAAAGACAACTCTCGAACTCTACGGTCCGCATAACTCTTCCGACGAGACTGTGCTGTACGAAGCCTCTCCTGGATCAACTTTGCTCTATCCGGAGCATCCTGGACTAACTCAGTCCCTATCAATCTAACCTCACCAGGCTCAAACCATCCCACGGGGGATCTACACCGCTCGCCATACAATGCCTCATACGGGGCCATCTGAATACTCGACTGATAACTGTTGTTGTAGGCAAACTCAGCAAGTGGTAGGAACTCATCCCACGAACCACCAAAATCAATCACACAAGCTCGCAACATATCCTCCAAGATCTGAATAGTGCGCTCAGACTGTCCGTCTGTCTGGGGGTGAAATGTTGTACTCAACTCAACCCGCGTACCCATCTCTCGCTGAAATGCTCTCCAAAACTGAGAAGTGAATTGAGTACCCCTGTCGGATATGATAGACACTGGGACTCCATGCAACTGAACAATCTCTCGAATAAAGATCGATGCCAACCGCTCCGACGAGTAGGTAGTACTAACTGGAATGAAGTGAGCTGACTTGGTCAGTCTATCCACAATCACCCATACAGAATCAAACTTCCTCGCCGTCCGAGGGAGTCCAGTAACAAAGTCCATAGTGATCCTCTCCCATTTCCACTTAGGAATAACAATGCGCTGAAATACACCACCGGGCCTCTGATGCTCGTACTTAACCTGCTGACAGTTGAGGCACCGTGCTACATGTTTGACAATGTCCATTTTCATCTTTCTCCACCAATAGTGCTGTTTCAAATCTTGATACATCTTAGCGGCTCCTGGATGGATAGAATACCGCGAGCTATGGGCCTCTTCCAGAATCAACTCACGAAGGCCATCAACATTGGGCACACATATCCGGCCCCGCATCCTCAATACGCCGTCACTATCAATGGTGACATCTCTAGCATCATCATGCTGAACTCTGTCCCTCAGGACAGCCAAATGTGGATCATCATACTGGCGCTCACGAATACGATCATATAGAGATGACCGAGATACAACACAAGCCAATACCCGACTGGGCTCCGAAATATCTAACCTCACTAGCCGATTGGCTAGCACCTGAACATCATAAGCAAATGGCCTCTCCTCAGCTGGAATATATGCCAAGCTCTCCATACTGACCGCCTTCCGGCTCAAAGCATCGGCCACCACATTGGCCTTCCCCGGATGATATAATATAGTAATGTCATAATCCTTCAGCAACTCTAGCCATCTCCGCTGTCTCAAATTAAGGTCTTTCTGTTTGAACAAGTGCTGGAGACTATGATGATCGGTATACACCTCCCAAGACATACCGTACAAATAGTGCCTCCAAATCTTCAAGGCATGAACAATGGCAGACTAGCTCCAAGTCATGAACAGGATAGTTCTTCTCATGCGGCTTCAACTGCCGAGAAGCATAAGCAATTACCTTTCCTTCATGCATCAACACACAACCTATCCCCACTCTCGAGGCATCACAATAAACGGTATATGAACCCGAAGCTGATGGCAATACTAACACTGGAGCTGTGGTCAAAGATGTCTTGAGCTTCTGAAAGCTCTCCTCGCACTCATCCGACCACACGAATGGTGCACCCTTCTGGGTCAATTTAGTCAATGAAGAAGCAATGGATGAAAATCCCTGAACAAACCGGCGATAATACCCCGCCAAGCCAAGAAAACTCCCGATCTCTGTAGCTGAGGACGGTCTAGGCCAACTCTGCACCGCCTCTATCTTTTTCTGATCAACCTGAATACCATCACGAGACACCACATGTCCCAGAAATGATACGGACTCGAGCCAAAACTCGCACTTGGAGAATTTAGCATATAGCTTCTCCTCCCTCAATCTCTGCAACACAGTACTCAAATGCTAAGCATGCTCCTCCTAACTACGGGAGTAGACTAGAATGTCATCAATGAACACAATCACAATTGAATCCAAATAAGGCCTGAACACACTGTTCATCAGATGCATAAATGCTGCTGGGGCGTTGGTCAGCCCAAAAGACATCACAAGAAACTCATAATGACCATATCGGGTCCTGAATGCAGTCTTCATAATATCCGAGTCCCTGATCTTCAGCTGGTGATAGCCCGAACGAAGATCGATCTTAGAAAACACCCTCGCACCCTGTAACTGATCAAACAAATCATCTATGCGCGGTAGAGGGTACTTGTTCTTCACTGTTACTTTGTTCAATTGTCGATAATCAATACACATTCGCATGGAACCATCTTTCTTTTTAACAAATAATACCGGCGCACCCCACGGAGACACACTAGGACGGATGAAACCCTTATCCAGAAGTTCTTGAAGCTGCTCTTTTAGTTCTTTCAACTCAGCTGGTGCCATTCGATAAGGAGGAATGGATATGGGCTGAGTGCCCAGCACCAAGTCAATGCCAAAATCAATATCCCTGTCGGTCTGAGGGGAATACATCTGGGAAGTCCCTCACAACAGGTACAGAATCAATGCTAGGAGACTCAGCTCCCACATCTCTCACAAAAGCTAAGTACGATAAACACCCTTTTTCAACCATCTTCTGAGCTTTTAGGAACGAAATAACACGGCTAGGGACGAAATCGGTCGAACCCCGCCACTCAATCCGAGAAATACCAGGAATGGCCAACGTAACTGTCTTAGCATGACAGTCCAATATAGCATGGTACGGAGAGAACCAGTCCATACCCAATATAACGTCAAAGTCCACCATACCCAACAATAACAAATCTGTCTGGGTCTCCAGACCCCCAATAGATATAACACAGGATCTATAGACATGATCCACAACAATCGTATCACCCACGGGGGTGGATACATGGACAGGTAAATCAAGACTACCATGAGTCGCACCCAAATGACGTGCAAAATAAGAGGACACGCATGAATATGTGGACCCTGGATCAAATAGAACAGAGGCATCTCTGTGACAGACAGAAATGATACCTGTAATCACTGCATCGGAGGCAACTTCATCATGCCTGCCAGGAAGTGCATAGAATCGCGTCTGGCCTCCACCAGATCTCTCCTCGCCCCTGGGGCGACCACGAAAAGACTGACCTCCACCTCTACTAGACTGAGATGTTGCTACAGTAGCGGTAGCTAAAACTACCTGATCCAAACCGGAACACACTGATAGTATTTGAGCCAGGGTCTCCTGTAGACCCGGAATAGCAATGGGCACAGCTGGTGCCTGATCTGGTGCTGCTGGCACCTCTGCAACTGGGGGCTGTGGGTCAGCTGGCGCTGCCTCAGCTGCCCTAACTCCGCCACGACCACGACCGCGTCCACGACCTCTAGTAGGTGGTAGTGGTGGTCGTCCTCCACGTCCGGATGATCGAGTTCTCGCCATCCGCGAGAGAATAGAATGTCAAAGTTCAGTTCAAGTCAAAAGTAATCGCACGACAAGAATTCCAAGAATTGAAACTTTTCCTAAAAAGGTTTGCAGCCTCCCGAGGATAAGTACAGGCGTCCCCGTACCGATCCACGAGACTCTACTAAACCGGCTCATGACTCGCGAGACCTGTTAACCTGGGCTCCGATACCAACTTGTCACGACCCAAACCCCGGTCGTGATGGCGCCCAACACAATGCTAGGCAAGCCCGACCATATCATCTCTTAACCCAGCCAATTATTAATTCCAATTAATCAAATTAAACTTAAACAGTAAATGATCATATCAGGTGATAACCGAAACGTAAAACATACAAAATACGGTCCCAAACATATCGTGGTGTCACGAGACTGAGCCTCTACAGAATAGCATCCTAATACAATCAAGTCTAGGCAAGTAGGAAATCAACAAGATGATAAGGAAGGAGAAAACAAGCTCGGCGGACGCTGGCAGCTACCTCGTAATCTCTGCAATAGTAGACAAGGATCAGCAGCTACAATGTCTCAACTGCTCTCGGGCACCTGTGGATCTGCACAGAAAGTGCAGGGGAGTGGGGTGAGTATATTTCAACTCAGTGAGTAACAATAATAAATAACAACTGAAGGTAAGAACTCATGTGCTATCACTTAGCAGTTCTAAGGCAACCCTCACAAGTACGTCATCACTATAGAAATGCTCAAATCTCCAATCCATGTTTATCTCTACAAGATTCTACACTGATCCAACCCTCACTCTTACCCCTACGGTGTACGACCATCTCAACATATAAAGACACATACCTATGTCTATAATGTATAAGTATTTAAGTAGATAATAGGATATGATTAAGTATAATGCTGCGGCGTGCAGCCCGCTCCAATACATATACCGCTGCGGCGCGCAGCCCGCTCCATTTAACGTCGACGGCGCTCACTGGGGGTGTATACAGACTTCGGAGGGGCTCCCTAGGCCCAATAATACTGCTGCGTGCAGCCCGATCCACACATGTATTACTGCGGCGTGCAGTCCGATCCAATATTTATATGTATATATATTTATACTGCTGCGGCGCGCATCCCGATCCTATAATATACACCAGTGCTCACTGAGAATGTGTGCGGACTCAGACTCCGAAGGGGCTCCTACAGCCCAAGCGCAATAATACTGCGGCGTGCAGTCCGTCCCACATGTATATTACATGTATATTACTGCGGCGTGCAGTCCGATCCAATATATATACTGCTGCGGCGTGCAGCCCGATCCAGTATAGGTATATATATATAATACCTCGTAACGGTCCTCGACCCTATCCCAGTCAATATGTGCTTGGCCTCTCAGGCCCAATATAATATATCACAGTGGGTCCTAGACCCTGTCTCGGTCAATATAGACTTGGCCTTTCAGGCCCACTCAGCTAGAACAGGGAATTCCACCCTAGATAATCTCTCTCAATGTACACATCTAGTACGGGCTCATATTATGCTATACAGCTAGAGCTACGGCTGAGTGTATGTTTCCAACATGATATAAGGGTCACCTAGCTCTATAGGTTCCCTAATGCTCTACAGATCGGCACAAGGCCCCAAACATGGCTATTAGCCCAATTGTACAGTTATAATCTCAGTAACAGTCATACAACACAGTATTCTATTAGCCGGGAAGGACTAAGTCCGAACCCCCAATCACAATGTCACCACGCCCGTCATAGAACGTGTGTCTCATCTCAATATAGCACTGTGAAGTGCTAGTACGGGGTTTCAAACCCTCAATACATTATTTACTACTACCACTCACCTCGAACCGGTAGAAGCTTCAATCCGCCTTGCGCTTGCCTCGCAAATCAATCTCCTCGGGTGCCAAATCTGCTCAAAATCATAGAGAATGCATCAATATATGCTAATTTCACGAAATTCATTCGAAATAACCCAAATCATATCAAAACCCACAAGTTGTCAAAACCCGACTTTTGGTACACTTGTCGAAAAATTATAAAAGTTACATATTCGGAATCCTCATCTCGATACGAGTCTAGGCATATAAAATTTACCAAAATCGGACTCCATTTGCCCACTCAAATCGGTGTTTTTCTTCAATTTAGGCCTAGGGCTCAAACCCACCTTTAATCTTCCATTTACAGGGATTTAACCAAGGATTTCATGTTAAAATGATGTAATTAAGCCACAAAACTTACCTCCGACGAATCCTCGATGAATTACCAGCAATTCCCGTGAGTTTCTCTCTCTAGAACTCAAAAATGGCATTTTGGGTTAATGAACCCGTAGCCCCTCTGTTCTGTGATTAAATTCTCTGCCAGACCCATTTGCTCTACGCGATCGCGACTCTACTCACGCGATCGCGATGCTCAAACATTTCGCCCTCACGCGATCGCGATTCTCCTCACGCGATCGCGATGTACAACCATCCGGCCTCACGCGATCGCGTCCCTATTCCTGCGATCGCGTAGCACATTTTTCCCTGGACCCCATTTCTCTTATACGCGATCGCGTAGATGCCCATGCGATCGCGATGACCACTCGGATAACACTACGCGATCGCGTCCGTGCTCCTGCGATCGCGTTGCTTCTGTTCTTGACCTTACGCGATCGCGTCCCTATCTCTGCGATCGCGAAGGGTAAAATTCTGCTGCTCTTATGACAGCAAACCAGCTCTCTTCTTTGACCAAGAATGGTCCGTTTGGACCCCCGGATTCATCCCGAGGCCCTCGGGACCCAAACGAAAACCACCAACATACTCCAAAACATGAGACGAACTTGTTCCAATCATAAAAACACCACACTAAACATCAAAATCACCATTTCTACACGAATTCAAGCCTAAGTTTCTTCAAAACTTTCAAAACTAACATTCAATCTAAAACCCGATCAAACGATGTCCGAATGACCTGAAAATTTGCAGACACATCCAAAATCACATAACGAAGCTACAGAAATTGTCGGAATTCCATTCCGACCCCTGGATCAAAATATCACCTACCATCCGGATTTCGCTAAATTTCAACCTTCGCCAATTCAAGCCTAAAACTACACCGGACCTCCGAATTCAATTCCGATTGTTCTCCTAAGTCATAAATGATCCCCCGGAACTAGTCGAATCATCAGAATCCGGTTCCGAGCTCTCTAACTACATAGTCAACTCCGGGTTGACTTTCCTTATTCCAGTTTCCTTCAAAAAAGGTTATATGCCTCATTTTCATTTCAATTCACTCCTAACTTCCCCGACAGACTCTAACACTGATATAAAAGCATGAATTATGTAATTACAACATAACGGGGTGGTAATTCCGGTGACGACGGGCCGGGTCATCACAAAGTTCTAGAACATTGGTACGGTACTTGGCCTCACAAATCTATTTCTCACCACACCTACACTCAGAGATCACCAAAAATGGAGTTGAAGGCCCATAAAAACCTCGGATAAGATTCAAGCACGCGTTGGTTTACATGACCAATCGATGGTTGTTCGGTGAACATAAGAATCTCAAGGCCACAACTTTCACCATTCTAGACACAACTCGATGTCTTTGATCACGAGATCGAAGACAAATGTGCTAGGCCCAAGTGAAGTTTTCCTGTGGTACCCTTAACTACCACAACTTTGAAAATCAAAAAGAAAAATATAGAAAAAAAAATTGACTCAACCATTAAGAAAGTTTTCATGCTATCTATCATAGGGAAGAGTCACCCGGTTCACACAACACTTTACCCTTGGAAAGAACCGTGGCATTAAGAAAACCAAGGGTTTATTGAAAACATAAAACAAAGCCTAATGATTTTTACTAGAATAACAAAAACGAAAAGAAATCCAACTGAAACCAAATGAATATGTACAAAGATGGATAAGAATATACAGACCCAAAGGGTTCAAAATGAAAGCTAAAGTAGATAAGCTAAAGTAACTCCGAATTAACAAAATATATACAAACCACTACATCTAAAAGTGTACTGAATAGTAATAAATATATACAGTCCAAAAAAAGTACTAGGGCACACCCCCACGAATAAAAGCTAGCATTGTCCCCAACGCTAACTACCAAATAAGAACCAAAAAGGATATCAATGGCCCCTCAAGCCTCATCAACTAGACGACTATGCTTAGTGGCTCCCACATCCGTTGTAGTGGTAGGGACCTCAAACTAGTCCCCAACCTGCTGCTGTGCTGCTGGGATGGATGTCTGCTCGGGAGGTGGCTCATCTACTGCAGGGGCACTGGAGGGCCCCTCCAACTCAGGAGCTACTACAATGACAACTCCCTCAGTGTTGGGGAGTTTCCTCTTTTTCCATGGCCTAGGCTCCTCCTGTGGCTACTCGGCTTGTGGCTCTACGACCGGCTCCTCAAATAGCAAATCAAGTGACAACTGGTCCGCTATGAGCTTGTCCAGCTGCTCCTTTAAAGATGCAACTGACTCTATGGAGGCCTTGGTCTTCCTCAATTTCCAATGCTCCCTAGCAAGGCTCTTGAGCTGATTGCTATGCCCTTCAACTGCCTCGGCCAATTCGCCTTGCTTCTTCATTATTAACTCCTGGTTATCCAGGATCTTCTTCAATGTCTCATCAATAGAAGCAGGAATCTCCACAGTCACCGATGCACTCTGAGCCTGAACAGCAATCGTCAATGTGGACAACTTAGATGTCGCTGCCGACATCCAGTTGTTCAAACTAGCCAATGAATATGTGAGCTGGTTGGCTGTGAACCTGTGAGTCTTGGAGACTGGGACCTCCGGATCAGCAGTAGAGGAGGAAGGTGCTGTGGAAGGACCTGGAGGGAGGGAAGTAGGCTGCTTAGTGGCAATTGGCTCCTCAGACTGGCCAGCTGCGGAAGAAGTAGTAGCTTGGATCTTCTTAGCTGTCTTAGGGTTGTCCGGACCCTTTTGATCATACTAAGAATAAGGCCCCATCGGAGGCATCATCACATCAAACTTCTTCTTCTTCACCTCGAGCTCCTTGAAGTACATAGTCAGGGTGTTGGGAAAGGGATAGTTGGTCTTGGTCTCATGGCCCACTGTGGAAATCACCCGGTGCATAATATTTCCCACATTCAATGGGAATCCAGCCATAATAGAAGCTACCAGAATCGCACGGTCAATTGAAACTGAATGGTCATGTGTGGTTGGGTCCAGTCGGCTGCATACAAATGCTAACCACCCTTTCGCTTCAAAGCTAAGGCTATTTCTGTAGATCTTCTTATGTGCCTTCAACCATACCAGAACAGTGCCGGGAGAAGGTAGCACTTCTGCCAACCATGGACGAGCCTCCTCTTTCAGGGCTAACTTCTCCAAATACTGAGACTCATCCTCATCAGCGAACCCCAAGAACTCATTCAATGACTTGCCATCAAATAGCACTATCTGATCCCTCACCTTTGTAGCAGTGGAATCTCGGACTATGTGGTGGATGTTGGCATAAAATTCCTTGACCATATGCTCATTGGCCATCTCCACTCGCTCCTTGAAGAAGCCCCAACCCTCTCTAGTGTGAAATTGTGCCTGAACATGAGGGTTGTGAGGTAACAAGTCCGCATCAATAAATCGCCTCTCCAGAATAAGTCTTCTCTTGGGCCACCATTCCCTAAACTTGTGCCACGCCAACTCGCTCACAAATCTATCGGCCCAAACATTTGGGTCCCTTGTTCTCTCAATACCACCAACATGTGGTTCCCCTCCTTCTGCATGTCCTCTACTTTCCCCTGATAATGAAGTTGTGGGAGAGGTGGAGTAATCATCATCACTGCCCTTGTTGTAAGGCCCCGTGAAATTTTTGTGCATAAAACCTAGTAGATGTGGTGTCATGGTCCGAATGATGTGTTAGGAATGCGTAGAATTCTTCGCGGCGAGCTTGCTCGCCGCGGTTCGGACCCTTGGTAGTGATTTAAGTTTCAAAATGTAGAATAAAATTTTTTCCAGAAAAATGTCAATCTGCGGTGCACTTTTGCGACCGCAGAATCAATATGCGGTCCGCATAGTGACCGCAAATCGTTCCAGAGAGTTGCCCAAAATTGTGTCCAATGTGCGGTCGATATGCGATCGCATGTCAATCTGCGGTGCACTTTTGCGACCGCAGAATCGACATGCGGTCCGCATAGTGACCGCAAATCGTTCCAGAGCCTGCGTAATTTTTGAGCCATTCTGCGGCCACTATGCGGACCGCATGTTGATTCTGCGGTCGCATAGTGACCGCATATTTGACCCCGGCCCAGATTTTTGTAACATTTTGACCCGATCTCTTCTTTAATATAACACACCTCTTCTTCATTTTTATCATATCATCTCACCAAAAATTAGAGAGAGAAGAGAGGGTTTTTAGAGAGAGAAGTTCTTCATCTTCAAAGATTGTTCCAACTACTTAATTCCAAGGGATTCTAGGGCAAGGATTCAACTTCCCCAATATTTTCAAGGTAAAAACCCTAACTATTTTCTTTGATTTTCAGTTTTAATTGGGTAAAGAGAGGTTTGCATATAATAGCTTTTGAAAATAGAATTTTTACACTCATGCATGATTATTGAACTTGATTTCTAGTAAAAAGAAGTGGGTAGAAGTAAGAGTCTTCAAGAACAAGGTTGGCAAGAATAGGATATCTTGGGTAAGCATAAAGTAGAAAGTTAACGGAAGAAAAATCATCACCAGGTATGTATGGCTAATTTTGATTCTTGTGAAATCGCCCTTAGGTGTAAAATTGTTTGGCATGTGTTGATTTGAGAAATTGTATGTGATTAATTGATGTTGTTGTTGGATATTCAAAGTTGTTGTTGAACTATGAGTGTTGTGGTAAGAAATATGAACCGAAAGGTAAATGAGAGTTGAATTGGGTAAAGAATTTGTGAATAATGATTATGATGGCCTATATGGCACCTTGTGGAAAAGAAATCGAAACACTTGAGAATTGGTTTATTGTGGAAAGAGATGAAACACTTGAATTATGGAAAATTGTTGAATATTATTGAATGTGGAAACATTGTAACTTGGTTGTGATATTGGCTTGAGAAGTAATTGAGAACATGAAACAATGTGCAAGTTGCTTATTTGAACTTGTCGAAATTGTGTGTAGTACCTTATCTGCTGTTTGAAATTGTTGTGTTTTCAGCTGTAAGGCGGGGTCGTGTCGCGCGCCGCGACGTGGTGAAATAAGGTTTGGGTTGGGGTGATAAGGGTGGCCGAGGTAATAAGGGTGGTCAGGGGTAATAAGGATGGAAAGCGATCGAAATCGCTATTGAAAATTGATACATAAATCAATAATGTGAAATTGTGAAAGGAGACAGCAGGAGAGTTTGCAACCTGTGGGGCACTGATTGCTCCTTTGTTTGACTACTTGTGCTTTATGTGATTGATTGGTAATTGTTAAATTGGTTGATCGTAGGAAGTGCTTTGAGTTGAGAATTATTTGAAATGAGGAAAATGTGGAAACATGGTTGGTTGGCTTAATTAATTGTTGATGTAATTTAATGGCTTGAGTTTACTTGGGACAAAGTTTGTCCATACATACCAGTACAATTCAAGTGTACTGACGTCCCTTTTGCCGGGGGCGCTACATTCGTGTCATGATTGTAGGTGGATCAGTAGCAGGCACTTCAGCTCGTCGGCAGTAGTATTTTTCTCCTTCCACTGCCCGTCTTGGTGAGCCCCTTTCTTCCTCGGGGCCTTGTGTGGTTCTTGCCACTTCGGTTTGGATTTCATTTTGGTTTTGAAAGGTATAGCCGGAGCCTTGTTACCGGCAAGTATTGTATTTCCCTTTTGTATCCTAGAGGCTCCGTAGACATGTAAACTGTGGGACTCCAGTCTTATATATATAAGGTGTTATGTCGGGCGTTGTAAAAGTTGAAATCTTGTTAATGAATCACTCGTATCATTTTATTTGTTTAATGTGAAATCAATTATGATTAGTAATATATTTGGTTAATGAGAAACGGTCAACACAGGGGTAACGCGTGGGAATGAAAGGCACCCAGGTCCGCTTGACTGGGGCAACCCGGTCAGGCGCCGGTCATGTTCCTCGATTTGGGGCGTGACACTTGTCCGCTCAAGACTCATTAGACGAGTCTGAGACCACATTCAACGGCTTTTTGGACGTGGCAACTGTTGGTTGGTCTGGAGAAAAGGATGCCATATTTGGTACGGATATGGACATGTGGGAGGGGGCTGACTCTGAACTCACAATCCTGGAGGGTATGTAATCACTCCCAATAGAATGAGACGCTGCCCTATCAGCTTCCCGAATTAGCTTTTGGGTCTTTTTTATATTTGTTGGGGCCTCCAGAGTGAGCTTTACTATTCATTTTCCTTTGCCCCCTCGGGAGGGACCACCTCTCCCGGTTTGTTTACCCCCACATTGTGCAAGATGTTTCTTAACCGTTGTGTGCAAGATGTAGAGTTTAGATTGGTTAGTTGAAGCACATAAGCAGTGTACAATGTGAGCAGAGTTTACACAGAAAAGACACAGGTGGGTAACAGGGGTCACGCGGACCGCATGAAAATGCTACACAGTCTGCACAAGCTAAACAGCAAAAGATGCAACTCTCTGAAGTTGACCTACGTGGACGGCAGTGATTTGTGTTGCGGCCGCATGAGGTCAACGCGGACCGCCCAGAAATGGACGCGGCCCGCACAGGCTAATCATCAAAAGAATCAACTCTCTGAAGTTGACCTATGTGAACCACACTGATTTGTGTTGCGGCCGCGCGAGGTCAACGCGGACCGCCCAAAAATGGACGCAGTCCGCACAGAAGAGAACTACCAAAATACACTTCTCTGAAACTTGGGCACGCGGTCCGCACTGATTTGGACCACGGCCGTGTAGCTTTTAATCTTCATGAAGGTTCATGCACGCGGACCGAACAAAAATGGTGTGCGGCCGCGTAGGGCAAATTCAATTGGTAGAGTGTTTTGTTAATTTGAGTCCAATGTTTCCAACACTATATGTCCTAAGTGTACCTGCTCAGTTATTTTAGCAAAGATGTTAGCCCTAATTCTACAATTATCATGCTTGAACCTAGTATAGCAATTAAAAGAGGTAAAAAATAAAGAAATTAAGAAGTTACTCTACCATTAATCAATCTATGTACAGCATAAAGTAATCTAAATATTGAATTAGAAGTGAAATGTTTCCAAGGATTAATTGTGATCGCAATTTTGAGCACAGGATATCACAGGGTGAACAGAAAAAACTCTAAGATGTAAAATTGGCCAAAAGGTTAAATGAAGGCCTGGAAACCCTATTTATAGAAAGAGAGTGGGACCCGTCACTTACCCACCTGCGCGGCCGCACAGATTTATCATGCGGACCGCGCATGCTTTAACCATACATCATTTTGTTAAGCAAGGTCACGCGGACCGCACTATTTTGGTGCGCGGCCGCGTGACAACTTCAGAGACCTGCTAAAATGGGCAGTTTCCACGTGGACCGCACTGATTTGGTGCGCGGCCGCATGGTGAACTTTAGAGACCTGCCATATTTCATCCATTCCACGCAGACCGCATAATATTGCCACGCAGGCCTCGTGGGTTTCCTTGAGGTCACTCTTTTGGCTTTGAAAAGCCACGCGGACCGCACTTTTTTGTTGTGCGGCCGCATGGCCAAACTTCAAAGACTTCTCAACTTGTGTGATTTCCCTGCACTATTTCAACATTACCCCTGCAACACGTCACAAACTATCAGCTCATAAATCCTACTCTACGAATGAAGAAAAACAAAGAAAAAGCAAAAAACATGGGTTGCCTCCCAAGAAGCGCCTAATGTAACGTCGCGACATGACGCAAGTTACCATTCACTCATTTCAAATGTAAGAGCGCCACCACTTGGCTATCATCAGGCTTTCCCAAATAATGCTTCGCACGGTGCCCATTGACTCGAAATACTTCACCATTTTTGTTCTTTAGATCAAGGGCTCCGAACGGAGTCACACATACCACTTCAAATGGACCACTCCACTTGGAATTTAGCTTTCCCGGGAATAACCTCAACCGAGAATTGAAAAGAAGAACCATATCACCACTTTGAATTCCTTGCCTCGAGCATATTTTTCCTGGAGATACTTCATCTTGTCCTTATACAAGGACGAGCTGGAGTATGCATGAAACCGAAACTCATCAAGCTCGTTCAAATGATCCACACGAAGATTTGCAGCTACATCCCATTCCAAATTCAACTTCGTCAAAGCCCACATAGCCTTATGCTCAAGTTCCACTAGGAGATGACATGCCTTACCAAACACCAACTGGTAAGGAGACATACCAATTGGAGTTTTATAAGTTGTCCTATAAGCCTAAAGAGTGTCATCTAATTTTTTTGACCAATCGGTCCTATTGGCATTGACAGTTTTAGAAAAATACTCTTGATTTCACAGTTGGAAACTTCCACTTGGCCACTCGCTTGAGGATGATACGGGGTAGTGACCTTATGATTTACTCCATACTTGGTAAGAAATGAATCAAATGCCTTGTTGCAAAAATGAGAACCCCCATCACTAATGATAGCATGGGGAGTCCCAAATCTTGTAAAGATATACTTCTTCAAAAAGGTCACAACACTTCGATCTTCATTGTTCGGAAGAGCCATAGCTTCAACCCACTTTGACACATAATCCACCGCTACCAAAATGTACGTATTCCCACAAGAGCTCACAAAAGGTCCCATAAAGTCAATCCCCCATACCTCAAAAATATCAACCTCTAGAATCATATTGAGAGGCATCTCATCTTTCTTTGAAATACCGCCGGCCCTTTGGCATGCATCACAACTTTTCACCAAATCACTAGCATCTTTGAGAATCGTTGGCCAATAAAAACCACAACTCAAAACTTTGGAAGTCGTTCTCACTCCCCCATGATGACCACCGTAAGAAGATGAGTGAGAAGCCTACAATATACTCATTTGCTCACTTTCCGGAACACACCTTCGAATTACCCCATCCGTGCAGATCTTGAAGAGATACGGATCATCCCAATATAAATCCAAGCTATCCCGCTTGAGCTTTTTCCTTTGGTTAGAAGAGAGCTCATACGGGACCACACCGGTCACAAGATAATTGGCAACATCGGCAAACCACGGCATATCATGCATAGACACCGCGAGGAGTTGTTCATCCGGGAAGGAATCATTTATTTCAAGGCCATTGGATGGACTCCCCTCCTCCTCCAAACGGGACAAGTGGTCTGCCACTTGGTTTTCACTACCCTTGGGATCAACAATTTCTAGATCAAACTCTTGAAGAAGTAGGACCCATCTCATCAACCTTGCCTTTGAGTCCTTCTTTGTCATCAAATACCTAAGGGCGACATGATCGGTATGAATAATCACTTTGGCCCCCATAAGGTAAGGACGGAACTTTTCCATAGCAAAAACATTAGCTTGCAACTCCTTCTCGGTAACGGAATAATTTCTTTAAGCCTCGTTCATTGTCTTGCTTGAGTAGTACACCGGATGGAACATCTTGTTGATTCTTTCGCCAAGCACCGCTCCTACCACTACATCACTTGCGTCGCACATAAGTTCAAATGGCAAGTTCTAATTAGGTGAGGTAATGATGGGAGTAGTAGTCAACTTTTGCTTCAATAACTCAAAAGATTCCATACATCTTTCGTCAAAGACATATTTGGCATCCTTCTCCAATAGCTTACACAATGGGTTAACGATCTTGAAAAAATCCTTTATGAAGCGCCGATAGAAACCGGCGCGGCCCAAAAAACTCCTCACCCCTTTGACAGAGTTAGGGGGAGCCTTGAAATAACCTCTATCTTTGCTTTGTCAACTTCAATGTCGTTCTTTGAGACTTTGTGGCCTAATACAATTCCCTCTCGCACCATGAAGTGACACTTCTCCCAGTTAAGCACAAGGTTTGTTTCCTCGCATCTTGCCAACACACGATCCAAGTTTGACAAAAAATCATCAAAAGAATCCCCTACCACACTGAAGTCATCCATGAAAATCTCAAGAATGTCCTCCACCATATCGGTGAAGATCGCCATCATGCATCTCTGAAAGGTAGTTGGGGCATTACATAGTCCAAATGACATTCTAGAGAAGGCGAATGTGCTATAAGGACATGTAAATGTTGTCTTTTCCTGATCCTCCTGGGCAATAAGTATTTAATTGTACCCCGAATAGCCATCAAGGAAGCAATAATAGGCTCTCCCCGCAAGTCGGTCCAACATTTGATCCAAGAAAGGTAATGGAAAATGGTCTTTTCGTGTCACCTTGTTGAGCTTCCCATAGTCCATGCACACTCTCCAACACGTGACCGTACGAGTAGGAATCAATTCATTGTTTGCATTAGTGACAACCGTCATGCCACCCTTCTTTGGAACACATTGGACCGGAGAGGTCCAAGAACTATCCGAAATGGGGTAGACCACCCCGGCATCCAACCATTTGATGATTTCCTTTTTAAATACCTCTTGCATGGCCTCATTTAATCTTCTTTGGTGCTCAAGTGATGGCCTAGCATTCTCCACCAATATGATCTTGTGCATGCAAAAGGGGGGCTTATACCCCGAATATCCGCCAAGGTCCATCCAATTGCTCGCTTGCACTTTTGTAAGATCGCCAAAGTGGCGTCAACCTGCATGTTTGTTAAGCAAGAGGAAAGTATAACCGGCAAAGTAAAATTAGGACCCAAGTATTCATACCTGAGGTGAGGAGGAAGTGGTTTCAACTCCAACACTGGAGGCTCCTCAATGGATGGCTTAGTTGGAGGGGTCTTGCGATTTTCAAGGTACAAAGATAACTTCCTCGGCTCATAAGAGTAAGAGCCCATACCATGCAAAGCATTTACACATTCAACACGATTGGCATCATCAATGACCTCCATGTTCAAAAGGACTGCTTCAAGTGGATCTTCAACATTGATCATTGCGCTTGTGTCATCCACTATCACCGCCGTGACAATGTCAGCAAATGAGCACACTTCGGTGCTATTTGGTTGTCTCATGGATTTGCACACGTGAAATACCACTTTTTCATCACCGACCCGGAAAGTCAACTCTCCTGCTTCAACATCAACTAAGGCTTTCCCGGTGGCTAAGAATGGCCTTCCAAGAATGATGGGACTTCAAAGTCCACTTCACAATCAAGAATGACAAAATTGGCTGGCAAGATAAATTTGTCAACTCGAACAAGAACATCGTCGATGATTCCCAAAGGCCTCTTCATAGACCGATCAGCCATTTGGATCCTCATTGAAGTTGGACGGGGTTGTCCAATACCCAAGGTCTTAAACACGGAATATAGCATTAGATTGATACTTGCACCCAAATCACAAAGTGCTTTAGCAAAATTAGCACTTCCAATTGTACAAGGAATGGTGAAAGCACCGGGGTCTTCAAGCTTAGGCACCATGGAATGAACAATGGCACTCACTTGGTGGGTCATAATTATCGTCTCACAATCCATCGACCTCTTTTTCGTAACCAAGTCCTTTATGAATTTAGCATAACCCGGAATTTGCTCGAGTGCCTCCACCAAAGGCACATTAATGGTCAAACTCTTAATCATCTCTTTGAATTTCTTGAATTGATTATCTCCCTTTTGCTTTGCCAATCGTTGCGGATAACGTGGAGGAGGCCTTGGCAAGGGTTCCTTGGCCTTTGGAATAGCCGGCTCGGGAATATCTATAATGTGTTCCCTAGATGAGTTCACGGTATCTTGAGATTCAATCCCGGTCTTATCCTCAATATCAATCCGCATATCATTTGTTTCAATAGGTTGAAACACATTGTCATCATTCATTGGCACTTCATCATCATTCAAATGTACTTCCGCATTCACAACTCGATTCTCATTTGAGGCATTCACATCACCGCCTCTTCCACTTCTTGTTGTCACGGCCATCACATGATTGGTTCCTCCCTTCGGGTTTACCATCGTGTCACTTGGTAGTGCACCCTTAGTTCGGGACTTCAAAGATTGAGAAAGTTGGCCAATTTGAATGTAACGACCCGGCCCGTCGTTACAGGAATTACCACCCCGTTACCTTGCATTTACATATATTATGCTTTTAAAACTGTATTGGAGTATATCGGGTGAGTTAGGAGTGATTTGGATTGAAAATGAAACAAATAGCATGTTTGAAGAAAGCTTGAATATGAAAAGTCAACCAAGAGTTGACTATTGAGTTAGAGTGCTCGGAATCGGATTATGATGATTCGACTAGTTCCGGGGGATCATTTATGACTTAGGAGAACAATCGGAATTGAATTCGGAGGTCCGGTGTAGTTTTAAGCTTGAATTGGCGAATGTTGAATTTTGGCGAAAACCGGATGGTAGGTGATATTTTGATCCGGGGTCGGAATGGAATTCCGACAATTTCTGTAGCTTCGTTATGTGATTTTGGATATGTCCGCAAATTTTCAGGTCATTCGGACATCGTTTGATCGGGTTTTGGATTGAATGTTAGTTTTGAAAGTTTTGAAGAAACTTAGGCTTGAATCCGTGGATAATTGGTGATTTTGATGTTTAGGATGGTGTTTTTATGATTGGAACAAGTTCGAATAAGGAATTAGGATGTGTTGGTGTGTTTGAATGAGGTCCGGGGGCCTCGGGGTGTTTTCGGATGGTTAATCGGGAGCAAAAATATGGAAAATTGCAGAAACTGGTGCACTGCTTCTGTTGTTTCCGCTCCTGCGGAAATTTGGGCGCAGGAGCGGGTGCGCTGAAGCGGACCAGGAGCCGCAGAAGCGGCGACCGCAGAAGCGGAGCATTTTCCGCTGAAGCGGAAACGCGGGAGCGGACGGGGAGTCGCAGAAGCGGCCATCGCAGAAGCGGAAGGGGAGCCGCTTAGGCGAGTCCGCAGAAGCGGACGTCTAGCCGCAGAAGCGGAAATATCCGCAGGAGCGATCCATCCTCCGCAGAAGCGGACGCGTAGGAGCAGAAATTCTTCCGCAGAAGCGAAAATCGCTGTAAGTTAAGTGTATCAGAAGTGAGAAAAATTTCAGAACATTTCACACATTTGGGTCTCGGCTTTAGAGGCGATTTAGGCGATTTTGAAGAGAAACTCAAGGGAAATCATCGGGTAAGCAACTATGGACTTAAACTATGATTAGTATTGGTATTATTATGCAATTATATCATGAAAATGGAAGAATTTGGGGTGATTCATGGAAGATTTAACCCTAGGCTTGAACTTTAGAAAATCAAGGTTTTGAATGAGCAAATGGAGTCCGATTTTGGTAAAATTGATATGCTTAGACTCGTATTGAGATGAGGGTTCCGAATATGTGACTTTCGTAATTTTTCGAGAATCGTACCGAAAGTCGGGTTTTACCAACTTAGTGTAATTTTGCGAATTTCATATAAATTGAAGTGGGTTATGATTCTTTGACCCGTAATTGATATAATTATTGTTATTTGACTAGATTCTACACACGAGGCAACGAAATTCAAAGGAAAAGGCATCGCGGACGAGTCTACGACCGGCTAGAGGTGAGTAGTTTGTGTATATTGTAGCTTGAGGGTTCGAAACCCCGGCTTAGCACATTGTGACGCTAATAGGGCGTGGCTCGCACACCGTGGCAGGTGCGGGATTGATTGTGATTGGGGATTGAGACTTGGTCCATCCCGGAAATGAATAATATGTGTTAGTGTTGGAAATACACTGTATTTGCTATATTTGTGGGTTGTAAGCCTTGTTTGGGGCCTTGTGCCGATCTGTAGCGTCCTTAGAGGACAATATTTATGTGATAGCTATAATTGCTTAAATCACTGATCTCAGTCCTGGAAATTGTAATCACACTTTTGAAATGCTAAGTCACCAGCTTTTACAAACTTAATAAAGTTAAAGTATTTTTCATAAATTATGAATTGAGAACTGGAATTAAGGAAAATGAATTGTTTTGTGACTTAAATTGCTGATTGTGGACTGAGTATGGGATCGGGCTGCACGCCGCAGTGGTTGATATGAGGATCGGACTGCACGCCGCAGTAGTATTGCGCTTGGGCTGTAGGAGCCCCTCCGGAGTCTGTACACACCCCAGTGAGCGCCGTCGACGTTAAATTGGATCGGGCTACACGCCGTAGCGGTTATGTGCATTGCATTGCATTTGTATTTGTTGAATTACTTTGTGGTAGCTATATTGTATTGTTGCTGCTAGTTCGTAGGAGATTCGGACTGTAGTGTAGCTTCATATTGTGGTATTTTTGTGGATTTCTTACTGTCAACTACATATATATATTTGTTACTCACCGAGTACTTAGTACTCACCCCTACTCCCTGCACCTTTTGTGTGCAGACTCAGGTACACAGGAGCAGTAGACGGACATCTCCGGCGTTTACATTGTCACATCGAGTTGCTGAGGTAGCTGCCTACGTTCGCAGAGCCTAGCTCCTCCTCTCATTCCAGTTGTTATTGTATATTTTGTATTCAGACTTGAGTACTTCTATATCGTACTCTCTATTTCCTATTGGATCTTGTTAGAGGCTCTAGACTTGTGACTCCGGATCTTTGGGAGTGCCAGTATTTTGTTTAGTATTATTATTATTGGAGTTCTTAAACTCATATATTCTTCTTGGGTTGTCCATTTGGGACGGATATCTATGTGTTAATTGAATTGTTGGTCTGGCTGGCCTAGCTTGATTGTTGGGCGCCATCACGACCGGATTTGGGTCGTGACAAGTTGGTATAAGAGCTCTAGGTTATTAGGACTCGCGAGTCATGAGCCGGTTTAGTAGGCTTTCGCAGATCGGTACGTAGACGTCCGTATCTATCTTCGAAGGGCTACAGAAACTTTAGGAAAAACCTCATTTTCTTGAATTCATATCGTGCGATTTGTGTTATCATGAAATTAAATCTTTCCATATTCTATTCTCTCGCGGATGGCGAGAACACGAGCTAACGGACGTGGCGGACGACCACCATTGGCACCCAGAGGCCGTGGTCGTGGCAGAGGTAGGGGGCAGCAGCACCAGCACCTGCTGACCCACCAACCGATCAGACTCAGGACCAGATTCCAGCGGTGAACGCTCCGGCGGCTCAGGTTCAGGCACCGGCAGTGCCTATTGTGATACCGGGTCTTCAGGAGACCTTGGCTCAGATATTATCAGTGTGCACATGATTGGCACAGGTAGTTGCAGCTACTGCTGCAGTGTCTTCTTCACAGGCAGGGGGAGGGAATCAGACCCCCGTGGCTCACACACCCGAGCCAGTCCAGCCAGTTGCGCCCGTTGCACCAGCTCCTGCTTATATGGTTCCAGCTATGCCCGAAGATGAGCAGCGTCGTTTAGAGAGATTTGAGAGGCTACGGCCTCCGACATTTAGTGGTGCGGAGGGCGAGGACGCCCAGGGTTTTCTTGACAGATGTCAGCGCATGCTTCGCACCGCGGGTATTCTAGAGTCCGGCGGTGTTTCATTCACCACTTTTCAGTTCACAGGTGCAGCATTTCAGTGGTGGGAGGATTTTCGAGAGGTGTAGGCCCGCTGGGGCAGTGCCCCTCACTTGGCAGCAGTTCTCCACGGTGTTTTTGGAGAAGTATGTGCCTCAGTCTCAAAGAGAGGAGCTGCGACGTCAGTTCGAGTGGTTGAAGCAGGGAGATATGACGGTTAATCAGTATGAGATGAGATTCACACAATTGGCCCGTCATGCCATGTGGATGGTTCCTACAGACAGAGAGAGGATTCGGAGATTTATTGATGGCCTTATTTATCCCATCCGCATATTGATGACTAGGGAGAGAGTTTCGGCAGTTACCTTTGAGGAGGTGGTTGATGCTGCCCGTCATATTGAGACAGATCGCCGCAGAGAGCGGGAGGAGAGAGAGGCTTAGAAGCCTCGTGGTTCTGGCAGTTTCAGTGGTGCTCCGTCTAGGGCCAACCCCAGTATAGTAGGGATCGTTCTTTCATGTCTCATCAGTCTGGACGTGCAGAGGCCAATGGGGTTTCATCAGATCGTGGTCGTTAGGGCCATTAGGGTTATCAGGGTCAGCAGAGCCGTCAGCAGAGTCAGCCTGCACTGAGTGCTCTTCCAGCTCAGAGAGCTCTGCTCCTGTTTCCTCAGCACAGGATTCATCGGTAGCGAGGGGTCCTCAGCAGCCCCTTCTTCCATCTTCGGGCCGTTGTTTTGAGTGCGGTGATTTGGGCCATATCAGGAGAGAGTGTCCTCAGTGGCTTCGTAAGAGGTCACAGCGGAGGGATCAGCCTTCGTCTTCTACTCCTGTTTCTTCAGCGCCAGCACAGTCAGCTAGGAGTGGTAGCAAGGTAGCCAGAGGTCGCCCTAGGGGTGAGGATCGTACTGGCAGAGGTTAGGCTCATTTTTATGCTCTTCTGGATAGGAGGGATGCTAGTGCATCAGATGCAGTCATTTTAGGTATTATCTCAGCGCCACGGGGATGCTTCTGTCTTATTTGATCCCGGATCCACCTATTCTTATGTCTCTACTTACTTTGCACATCATTTGGGTATGACCCATGGTATCCTTGCTTTGCCCGTACATGTGTCTACCCCAGTGGGGGATACTGTTGTTGTGGATCAGGTATATCGATCCTGTATTATTACTATTGGGGGTCTGGAGACCCGAGTTGATCTATTACTACCTGGGCATGGTAGATTTCGATGTAATTCTAGGCATGGATTGGCTATCTCCTTACCATGTGATTCTGGACTGTCATGCCAAGACAGTCACACTAGCTATTCCAGGTAATCCGAGGATCGAGTGGCGTGGCTTGACTGATTATGTGTCCGACGGGGTGATTTCTTATATAAAGGCTCAACGAATGATTGGCAAGGGTTGTTTATCTTATTTGGCCTTCATTAAAAATGTTGAGGCCGAGACACCCAGTCTTGATTCGGTTCCCATTGTGAGGGAGTTTCCGGATGTATTTCCAGCAGACCTACCAGGCATGCCGCCTGACAGAGATATTGATTTTGGTATTGACTTGGTGCCGGGCACTCAGCCCATTTCTATTCCTCCTTATCGCATGGCACCGGCGGAGTTAAAAGAATTGAAAGAACAGCTTCAGGAACTCTTAGATAAGGGTTTCATTCATCCGAGTGTGTCACCTTGGGGTGCACCGGTGTTGTTCGTGAAGAAGAAAGATGGCACAATGAGAATGTGCATTGATTACGGGCAGCTGAACAAGGTAACAGTGAAGAATAAGTACCCATTGCCTCGTATTGAGGACCTATTTGATCAGCTCCAGGGAGCTAGTGTATTTTCTAAGATTGATCTTCGATCGGGCTATCATCGGTTGAAGATCAGGGACTCGGATATTATGAAGACAGCGTTCAGGACGCGATATGGGCACTACGAGTTCCTGGTGATGTCTTTCGGGTTGACTAATGCCCCAGCAGCATTCATGCACTTGATGAATAGTGTGTTTCGGCCGTACCTTGATTCTTTTGTGATTGTGTTTATTGATGATATCCTTATATATTCACGCAGCCAGGAGGAGCATGCACAGCATTTGAGAGTGGCATTGCAGAGGTTGAGAGAAGAGAAGCTTTATGCAAAATTCACTAAGTGTGAGTTCTGGCTTGATACTGTGGGTTTTCTGGGACATGTAGTATCCAGTGACGGTATTCGGGTTGATCCACAGAAGGTCGAGGCAGTGCAGAATTGGCCCAGACCTTCCTCAGCTAGAGAGATTCGGAGTTTTCTCGGCTTGGCAGGCTATTATCGCCGGTTTGTTCAGGATTTCTCATCTATTGCTTCACCGTTGACTAAGCTGACACAGAAGAATGCTCCATTTGTGTGGTCCGATGAATGTGAAGAGAGCTTTCAGAAGCTCAAGGAGGCTTTGACCACGGCTCCAGTACTTGTGTTACCATCGGCCTCGGGGTCATATACGGTGTATTGTGATGCTTCCAGAGTTGGACTCGGTTGTGTGTTGATGCAGGAGGGTAGAGTTATTGCATATGCTTCTCGTCAGCTAAAGCCCCACGAGAAGAACTATCCTGTTCATGATTTGGAGTTAGTTGCTATTGTTCATGCCTTGAAGATTTGGAGGCATTATCTATATGGTGTATCTTGTGATGTATATACAGACCACCGCAGCCTTCAGCATTTGTTTAAGTAAAAAGATCTAAATTTGAGGCAGCGGAGATGGCTTGAATTGCTTAAAGACTATGATATTACTATCTTGTACCATCCCGGGAAAGCCAATGTAGTGGCTGATGCATTGAGCCGGAAGGCTATTAGTATGGGCGGTTTGGCGTATATTCCAGTTGGGGAGAGACCCCTAGCAGTTGATGTTCAGGCGTTAGCTAATCAGATGGTAAGGCTGGATATTTCTGAGCCCGGTCGGGTGATGGCTTATGTAGTAGCTCGTTCTTCTTTATATGATCGTATTCGAGAGCGCCAGTATGATGATCCACACTTGCTTGTCCTTAAGGACAGAGTTCAGCATGATGATGCTAGAGATGTCACTATTGATAGTGAGGGTGTATTGCGGATGCGGGGCCGGATATGTGTGCCCAATGTTGATGGCCTTCGTGAGTTGATATTGGAAGAGGCCCACAGTTCGCGGTATTCTATTCATCCAGGAGCCGCGAAGATGTATCAGGATTTGAAGCAGCATTACTGGTGGAGAAAAATGAAGAAAGATATTGTGAGCCATGTGGCTCGGTGTCTAAACTGTCAGCAGGTCAAGTATGAGCATCGGAGACCTGGTGGTGTATTCCAGCGTATTGATATTCCTGAGTGGAAGTGGGAAAGGATTACTATGGACTTTGTTAGTGGACTCCCTCGGACGGCGAGGAAGTTTGATTCAGTTTGGGTGGTGGTGGATAGGTTGACTAAGTCAGCTCACTTCATCCCAGTGTGTACTACCTATACCTCAGAGCGGTTGGCAGAGATATTCATCCGTGAGATAGTGAGATTGCATGGAGTTCCTATTTCCATTATATCGGACAGAGGTACCCAGTTCACATCTCAGTTCTGGAGGACATTTCAGCGAGAGTTGGGTTCACAGGTAGAGTTGAGCACAGCATTTCATCCACAGACGGATGGGCAGTCTGAGCGTACTATTCGGATATTGGAGGACATGTTGCGTGCTTGTGTCATTGATTTTGGTGGTTCATGGGCTGATTATTTGCCTTTGGCGGAGTTTGCTTACAATAATAGCTATCAGTCCAGCATTCAGATGGCACCGTATGAAGCTTTATATGGGAGACGGTGTAGGTCTCCAGTTGGTTGGTTCGAGCCGGCGAGGCTAGGTTGTTAGGGACAGAGTTAGTCCAAGATGCCTTAGACAAGGTAAAGGTGATTCAGGAGAGACTTCGCACAGCTCAGTCGCGTCAGAAGAGTTATGCAGACCGGAAGGTCCGAGATGTGTCTTATTCAGTAGGTGAGAAGGTGTGGCTGAAAGTTTCGCCTATGAAAGGTGTTATGAGGTTTGGAAAGAAAGGGAAGTTGAGCCCAAGGTTTATTGGACCTTTTGAGGTGCTTAGGAAAGTTGGGGAGGTGGCTTATATGCTTGCTTTGCCACCCAGTTTGTCGGGAGTTCACCCGGTGTTCCATGTATCTATGCTCCGGAAGTATGTCGGAGACCCGTCTCATGTGTTGGACTTCGGCACGATACAGCTAGATGAGGATTTGACTTATGATGTGGAACCAGTAGCCATTTTGGGTCGACAGGTTCGTAAGCTGAGATCTAAGGATATAGCTTCAGTGAAAGTGCGGTGGAGAGGTCGTCCCGTGGAGGAAGCAACTTGGGAGACCGAGCAGGAATTGCGGAGTCGATATCCACACTTGTTTGATACTCTAGGTATGTTTCTTAACCCGCTCGCGGACGAGCGTTTGTTTAAGTTGGGGAGAATGTAACGACCCGGCCCGTCGTTACGGGAATTACCACCCCGTTATCTTGCATTTACATATATTATGCTTTTAAAACAGTATTGGAGTATATCGGGTGAGTTAGGAGTGATTTGGATTGAAAATGAAACAAATAGCATGTTTGAAGAAAGCTTGAATATGAAAAGTCAACCAAGAGTTGACTATTGAGTTAGAGTGCTCGGAATCGGATTATGATGATTCGACTAGTTCCGGGGATCATTTATGACTTAGGAGAACAATCGGAATTGAATTCGGAGATCCGGTGTAGTTTTAAGCTTGAATTGGCGAATGTTGAATTTTGGCGAAAACCGGATGGTAGGTGATATTTTGATCCGGGGGTCGGAATGGAATTCCGACAATTTTTGTAGCTTCGTTATGTGATTTTGGATATGTCCGCAAATTTTCAGGTCATTCGGACATCGTTTGATCGGGTTTTGGATTGAATGTTAGTTTTGAAAGTTTTGAAGAAACTTAGGCTTGAATCCGTGGATAATTGGTGATTTTGATGTTTAGGATGGTGTTTTTATGATTGGAACAAGTTCGAATAAGGAATTAGGATGTGTTGGTGTGTTTGAATGAGGTCCGGGGGCCTCGGGGTGTTTTCGGATGGTTAATCGGGAGAAATATGGAAAATTGCAGAAAATTTGTGCACTGCCTCTGTTGTTTCCGCTCCTGCGGAATTATGGGCGCAGGAGCGGGTGCGCTGAAGCGGAAAGGAGCCGCAGAAGCGGCGACCGCAGAAGCGGAAGGGGAGCCGCTGAAGCGGAAACGCGGAAGCGGACGGGGAGCCGCAGAAGCGGCCTTCGCAGAAGCGGAAGGGGAGCCGCTTGGGCGAGTCCGCAGAAGCGGACGTCTAGCCGCAGAAGCGGAACTATCCGCAGGAGCGATCGAGTCTCCGCAGAAGCGGACGCGTAGGAGCGGAAATTCTTCCGCAGAAGCGAAAATCGCTGTAAGTTAAGTGTATCAGAAGTGAGAAAAATTTCAGAACATTTCACACAATTGGGTCTCGGCTTTAGAGGCGATTTGGGCGATTTTGAAGAGAAACTCAAGGGAAATCATCAGGTAAGCAACTATGGACTTAAACTATGATTAGTATTGGTATTATTATACAATTATATCATGAAAATGGAAGAATTTGGGGTGATTCATGGAAGATTTAACCCTAGGCTTGAACTTTAGAAAATCAAGGTTTTGAATGAGCAAATGGAGTCCGATTTTGGTAAAATTGATATGCTTAGACTCGTATTGAGATGAGGGTTCCGAATATGTGACTTTCGTAATTTTTCGAGAATCGTACCGAAAGTCGGGTTTTACCAACTTAGTGTAATTTTGCGAATTTCATATAAATTGAAGTGGGTTATGATTCTTTGACCCGTAATTGATATAATTATTGTTATTTGACTAGATTCTACACACGAGGCAACGAAATTCAAAGGAAAAGGCATCGCGGACGAGTCTACGACCGGCTAGAGGTGAGTAGTTTGTGTATATTGTAGCTCTGAGGGTTCGAAACCCCGGCTTAGCACATTGTGACGCTAATAGGGTGTGGCTCGCACACCGTGGCAGGTGCGGGATTGATTGTGATTGGGTATTGAGACTTGGTCCATCCCGGAAATGAATAATATGTGTTAGTGTTGGAAATACACTGTATTTGCTATATTTGTGGGCTGTAAGCCTTGTTTGGGGCCTTGTGCCGATCTGTAGCGTCCTTAGAGGACAATATTTATGTGATAGCTATAATTGCTTAAATCACTGATCTCAGTCCTGGAAATTGTAATCACACTTTTGAAATGCTAAGTCACCGGCTTTTACAAACTTAATAAAGTTAAAGCATTTTTCATAAATTATGAATTGAGAACTGGAATTAAGGAAAATGAATTGTTTTGTGACTTAAATTGCTTATTGTGGACTGAGTATGGGATCGGGCTGCACGCCGCAGTGGTTGATATGAGGATCGGACTGCACGCCGCAGTAGTATTGCGCTTGGGCTGTAGGAGCCCCTCCGGAGTCTGTACACACCCCCAGTGAGCGCCGTCGACGTTAAATTGGATCGGGCTACACGCCGTAGCGGTTATGTGCATTGCATTGCATCTGTATTTGTTGAATTACTCTGTGGTAGCCTGTATTGTATTATTGTTGCTAGTTCGTAGGAGATTCGGACTGTAGTGTAGCTTCATATTGTGGTATTTTGTGGATTTCTTACTTTCAGCTACATATATATATTTGTTACTCACTGAGTACTTAGTACTCACCCCTACTCCCTGCACCTTTTGTGTGCAGACCCAGGTACACAGGAGCAGTAGACGGACATCTCCGGCGTTTACATTGTCACATCGAGTTGCTGAGGTAGCTGCCTACGTTCGCAGAGCCTAGCTTCTCCTCTCATTCCAGTTGTTATTGTATATTTTGTATTCAGACTTGAGTACTTCTATATCGTACTCTCTATTTCCTGTTGGATCTTGTTAGAGGCTCTAGACTTGTGACTCCGGATCTTTGGGAGTGTCAGTACTTTTGTTGAGTATTATTATTATTGGAGTTATTAAACTCATATATTCTTCTTGGGTTGTCCATTTGGGGACTGGTATTGTGTTAATTGAATTGTTGGTCTGGCTGGCCTAGCTTGATTGTTGGGCGCCATCACGACCGGATTTGGGTCGTGACATTGAACTTCCAAATTTCGGATAGAAGTATTGTGAGAATCTAGTTGGGCATCCGAGTCTTGATTCTTCTTCATCATTTGTTCAAACATAACTTCAATTCGACCCATATCATTGCCCGAAGAACTCGATCCTTGTGAATGGAAAGGGGGTGGATTGTTGGGTTGTTGATACATGGGAGCTCTTTGAAAACCTTGCCCCCGATTGTTTTGATTTCCGCCATTGTTCCACCCGCGTTGATTGTTGTTGTTCCCACAATTGCTATTATTACCACTCCAATTTCCACCATTATTTCCTTGATTGTTCCAAATGTTGCCTTGATTGTTCCAATTGTTTCCTTGGTTGTTCCAATCACCACCGTTGTTCCCATTGTTATTATTGTTCCAATTTCTTCTTCCTTGTTGGTTCCCCCAATTGCCTTGGGAACGCCATTGTTGATTATTTTGATTCCCTCTATTGCCTTGAAAGTTATTCAGAAATTGGAAATCTTCATCTTGATCATCAAAGCCATCATTAGAAAATCCTCCATTGTCATTGTTGTTCTCATTTTGATCACATTGGCCTTGTTGTGCTTGTTGCCCTCTATTCCTTCTTTTCAACATTGAGACACTTTCCATGGAATTTACTTGGCGCGGATTTTGCACTTGTTGAAGTTGAGCTTTCGCCAATTGATTCATGGTTGTAGTGAGCTCGGCAATGGCTTGGCCGTGGTCATGCAAATCATTGTGTAAATGGATACCATTTGGATCGCCGTGAGGTACATTCGCCCGACTTTGCCATGACGAAGAAGTGTCGGCCATTTGGTCCATAACATCACATGCTTCTTCCAAAGATAACTTCATGAAATTGCCACCCGCCAATTGGTTCACAATGCATTGATTAGCCGTGTTGATCCCCCTATAGAAAGTTTGTTGAACCATAGCATCGGTCATGTCATTGTTGGGGCACTCTTTCACCATAGTCCGGTACCTCTCCCAAATTTCATGTAACGGCTCCGTTGGCTCTTGTTTGAAGGCTAGAATTTCATCTCGCAGGGCCGCCATATGAGTTGGGGAAAAGAACTTGGAGATGAACTTGTCCGCCAATTCGTCCCATGTAGTGATTGAGTGATTCGGTAACCGCTCCAACCAATCCAACGCCTTACCCCTCAATGAAAAAGGAAAAAGCCGCAGTTTCAAAGCATCTTCGGACACATTGGTTTGTTTGCTTCCCCAACAGGTATCTACGAACCCCTTTAAGTGGTTGTAAGCATTTTGATTGGAGGCGCCCGTAAAATACCATTTTTGCTCTAATAGTGTCAGCATCACATTTGTAATTTGAAAGTTCCCCACCCGAATTCGGGGAGGAACAATGGCACTGGCGTATCCATGGTTTGTCATTGCCCTTGGCGCAACTCTTGGCGGTGGTGGAGGAGGGTCTGGGATGTGGTCGTGTTGATTTGCATTTGCATTAGAATTTCGGGCCCTTCGTAGTACATGTTGTACCAGGAATTCATCCTGTTCGAGGTCCTCTACCTCCTCCCACGCCATGGCATCGCCAAGAGGAACATTAGCATTTGCATTAAGAGCCATTTATACCTGTTAGATTGAGACAAGAAAATTAGTAAAAGAAGCAAAAAAGATGCAAAACACAACACTAGCAACGCAATTAATCAACACCGTCAACTCTCCGGCAATGGCGCCAAAAGGTTGATCGATTACAAACTCAACCCGAAGGAAGAGGGGGCACAACTAACTTTTACCCGAATAGTGGTTCGAGGTCGATCCACAGGGAGTTGAAATTTGGAGTGAGAAATTGTGATGAACTAGAATTACGAGTTAGCTTCTAATTTGTCTTCAAACATAACTGGGTTTTCTTTTTAATAACTAATTTATCAACTATCAGTAAGAAATCTAAATTATGCTAAGGATGATTCAAAAGTGTAATGCAAGTAGGGAAAGGAGTAGGGTAGTAGCATTTACCTAGGTGGATAACTAACGGGTAATAAAATTCAATGCAAAGATGATATGGTGGGATAATTGGATAACCGTTGCTCTATGCACTCATTCTCACACCTCTCAGTAGAGAGAACGATTTTTCCCAATTGACTCTCTCGAGACCAATTGGGTAGGCTAATTTGCCCAAGCAACTTTAGGCTCAAGTTGGGTAATTACTCTCTCGAGGTTTTTACCCGTTACTTGGGACTACCATTCTCATGGGTCCATCCCAAATCCTTGTTGGGAATGATTAAGAAGCTTTAGACTCTCTTTCTCAAGAAGAATCCAAACCCACTACGCTAGATTTAGTGTTTTCAACCACCAAATCCAAATGAAAAACATTCAATCAACCCAAATCCTAACACCCATAATCATCTAAGCATTAAATAATCTAACCCATTAATTACCCACACTAGGGTTGAGCTACAACCCTAGCTATGAGTTTAGCTAGCCATGAACAATGAAGAAACTGAAGAAATTAAAGAGGAAATTAACATAATATTTGATTACAAATTAAATCTAGAAGTTTTAATGATTAAAGACTAAGGAGATTGCCCAAAATAGGCGAAAATATCTTCTCACGAGTGCAGCTGTTCGTTGCTAATATCTGACATATCCTAAAAAAGTAAAAGAAGCTATTTATACTATACAGAACTTCCCGGACAGAAATACCCCTGAGGGTCTGACGCGGACCGCACACATTTGACGTGCGGCTGCGTAGGGCAATTGGTATTCAAATAAGCTGGCACCTGGAGCATGTCATGCGGACCGCGTACTTTTTTCACGCGGCCGCATAGGCTTAGCAACACGGACCGCGTAAAAATGGTGCGCGGCCGCACTGTGTAATTCCTCCAATTGCAAACTCTCTGAACCTTCACCCACGCGGGCCGCACTATTTTGGCACACAGCCGCGTAGGGCTTTGCCTTGAATTGTCACTTCTCTAATCTTCATTGTTGCGGACCGCATGAAAATGGACGCGATTCGCGTAGATTTGCTTTCAAATTTTGCCTCTCTGAACTTGTCTGCGCGGCCGCACACCAAATCAGTGCGGTCCGCGCAGCTGAAGGTGAGCCCGGACTTCTCTCTGAATCACCTTGTGCGGCCGCACAACAAAATAGTGCCGTCCGCACAGGTCTCTTTGGTGCCCCTCTACTTTTTCACTTGACGCTTAGCTGGTTTCACTCCTTTTTGAGCTGGTTTAACGGTATTCATTCTTTTGTCGCCCAAACCTTACAAATAGCACACTTGTAAGAAAATCAAGGCCAGATTAACACATTTTATGCACAAAGCTCGGGCAAGAAGGGGTCTAAAAGTATGCAAAATTCCTAGTTATCACTCATCCTGCACATTTATTAAAGGTGATTTAAACTCATATTATTTGACTAAAAAAGAAAACAAAAATCTTTTTTCAAGGAAAAGAATCAACCTTTAAAAATCTCAAGGCTATTATTTTAGAGGAAATGACTTCAAAGCGGCAATTTTTGCGCAAACAGCCTTCCGGCGTCCTTTCGGGACATTCGGCTATTTTCAGAAACAGCATCATTTTGATTTTATTGAAAAACTAAAAATTCGAAATTTTTTTGTTATTTTTGAAAAGGGGTGGTTGGACCCGTCACGGGTTGCCTACGTATCTCGCCTAGTGGCGAGAATCAAACCAGTGTAGTTCGATCAAATTGTTCTAGGACCAACTATATCGACAAAAATTGTTCCGAATATTTTCAAGTTTTTCTTTTCTCAAAATTTTGACAATGTTTCATCAACATTTCAGTATTGCTATTCTAAAAATCGCTATTTTTCCCTCTTATTGTTTTCAGGTATTAGCCGGTCAGCATAATAATCGAGGACAAATAAATGCAACATATAATCATGCTCGGTCTTTGATATCCGGGTCACCCGTCCTAGATGGACCCAAACCCTGTGTTGAGTCCCCTAAGTTAGATATGATGCAAATAATCGGCCTAAATCTAGGCTCAATATCCTGACTTTCAATGGTACCAGACTGTGTACCCGAGCGGACAACTCGGATCGAGGAGGGGGCTACGTACCGGGGACCCGTGGGATCGTCCAGCTTTGTAACTTATCTAGCCTTTATTTCTTATTGGGTATGACACTAACAGAAAGGGGAGTCTCAACCAGTAAGCCCATCCCCGGAGGTAAGAAGAGAAGGATTTTCGGCATAATTTTTATATACAATTCACGTAATATCAAAGCGGTAAACATATAGCACGTTGATCAAAGCATATAATGAAATCAGATATAAACAAAAACAACAATTTAACTAAGCTCGAATTCTTAAACCCTAAACCGAAGTTATGGGTTTCTTAACCCCAGCAGAGTCGCCAGAGCTATCACACCTCCTTTTTCTTACATCCACTATTTACTAATACACACCGGGAAAGGATATAATAATAATAAGGGAAGGAGTTTCTCCAATTAAAGGACATTTAGAACAGGATTTTTTATTAATTTTCAGAGTCGCCACATGGGAAAATAATGGTGTCCCAAGTCACCGTTTTAATCCCGAACAGAGGAAATTATGACTCTGTTTAACAGTTCATGAAACTAGAAATCCGGATAAGGAATTCTGTTAACCCGAGAGAAGATGTTAGGCACTCTCGGATTCCTTGGTTCTAGCACGTTCGCTCAACTGCCGTATTTATTTTATTTGATTTCCTTATATGCTTCAATTTTCAAATGCTATTAATGTTCCGCTTTGTTATTTTTAGGACTTGCGACGTCACGAAAACGCATTTCGAGTCACACCGCAACCAGTACGCCTGTGACTTTAGTGCATTTCAGCTTCACCAGGATTTGAGATTTGGCTCACATAAAATGTACACCCTTATTAGGAACGTAATTTTATTTATCGTGCCTATAACGTCTAAGTCTTTATTATCTTTGGGAAGGACCGTGAAATTCGCTAAACGGTCCATCCAAGTCTTACATTTTTACATTGAAATCTGTTTGGGGGGCCCCATGTATTTTTCATCTTCGGAACGAGGCTTATCCCTTATTTTAAGATTCAATCCTATTTATATACTATGTTTTCTATTTTTATTTTTTCTTCCTAATACACATATTTGTTTTTTTTTTGTGTGTTATTTTTCAAAGTTGTAATGTTCGGAGTCCAGGCCATTATTCATTATTAGGGCCTGGACTTCAGACTGCTTTAGCAGTCTATTATTAAAGACAATTGGGCTTCAGAAGCCCAATGTACGCTACTGTCTCTACTCGATAATACGAGCATCTGATTAATCGAACCTGGGCCTATATTCATGATCAGGCCCAGAGTATATGAATGAAATTAAGAACAAACTAACATTTTCAGAATAGTATTTAAGTAAATGTTTTTCAGATGACAGAGAAAATCAATAAAATCATATTATTTCAAAGGTACCAAGTTACATTTCAATCACTACTAGTTTCAGTAATCAACTAAAAATTCTAACACTATATGGCAGGTTCCGATTTTAAGTAGTTATCTTGATTCTAGTTGCAGAAACTTATTTTTTTGTAACTTATTTTAACCAAAGGGAAGCAGTGTTGTTCTACTAACTAAACATGCTTGAGTTTTTAACAATTATAGAAGTCTAAAGCAAATCTGTATTTAAATCACTTTTTAAGTGAAGCTAGGCGATAATGTAATTTAAACATATAAACTACTTATTGCCTTTTAGATTAAATTGATCTAGATTCAGAGTTTAACTAACAAGAGTGGCTAATTACTAGTTTATATGTCCAGTTTCAGAATCGCATTTATTTACCTAGGTGTATTAACTTTTATATTATCATATTTTAGTTTTGAATTAGGTGATAAACTATATCTAACTACCGATTTACCTCTAACTACAACGTTAACTACTTCTACTCTAATCTAGGTCAAAATCATATGGCTATTAATTATTACAACCAATACCTAATGAATTACAATGATTTCTATGAAATATAACTACAGCTAGAAAGAAGAAACAGAAACAGCTTCATCACAAATCAATTAAACTTTAATTCTTCATTCATAAATCTCAATTACATCTCCAGGAAATAGATGTGTACCTGATCAAAGAAAAATGAATCAGTTAGTTCTAAGGAGATGAAGAGCAGAAGCAGTCAGCAATGGTAACAGCAAAGAGACACCAGCAAACAATAGAGGAACAACACAGCAATTCCCAAGCTCGATAAACAAACAGCAATCAACTTCGAGATGGATTGATCTAAGTTTCTCGGTGGAGGGTTGGGAATTTTAGGCTGAATGGGGCTTAGCATCCCCAATTGTCTCAGTCAGTGGAAGAGTCTAGTATATGATTCTCCCAGAGGAGTGAATGTTTTCTTTCTCTGACCCCTGTCACTTCTCACTTTAGAGTTAGGACGGAAACTGGTTCGGTTAGGATTTCTGCAGGTTTTTTATGGTGGGTAGGCATTTTGGGCATGGTAGACATTCTAAGGATCTGGGGCTTGCCATGAAAGTAGAGGCGGCGGGTAAGACTGGGCATGTTAGACAGAAAATTGAGGACCATTTGGAGGGTAATAATGTGGAGGTGGGTTATATGGTATTGGTGGGTTTGCTTGGTATGGGCGAGGTTGGTGATGATATGGGTTGGAGCCCGGGACCAAGATCTTCCCTCTATAACCGCCACTTCTTCTTTCTTCTTCTTCCCAATTGATCCTCCCGTCCCCATCTAAATTGCTTGATTTGTAGCCTTGATGGCTGAGTAACTCATAATCTTGTTCGTTTTCAAACCTTCTTCCACAAAACTCCCCATCTTCACTACCTCATTAAAGGGCTTTCCGATTGTAGATACCAGATGCCCGTAGTATGTCGGCTCCAAAGCTTGTAAGAAACAATCTACCATTTCTCCTTCTTTCATTGGTATATCCACATGGGCCGCCTGTTCCCTCCACTTGAAACCATATTCCCGAAAGCTCTCTCCGGGCTTCTTTTCCATTTTTGTCAAGGACAATATATCAGGGATGATTTCCATATTATATTGAAAATAGTTCGCAAATAATTGAGCCAAATCATCCCAAATGAACCATCGGGTATGATCTTGAAGGGAGAACCATTCCAATGCTGAGCCACTGAGGTTTTGACTGAAGTAGGCCATAAGTAGTTCATCCTTTCCACCAGCTTCACGCATTTTGCTGCAATATCCTCTTAGATGGGCCACTGGATCACCATGGCCATCATACATGTCAAATTTTAGCAATTTAAACCCAGCGGTAGTCGTACCTCGGGGAACAAACACAAGTCCTTGTAAGCCATACTAACTCGGCCTCCCAGACCCTGCATATTGCGAAACGACTGCTCAAGGCTCTTCATTTTCCTGGCCATCTCCTCTTGTTCAGGGTTTCTAGCAGGTTTTTCCTCCTCCGTCATATCGATAAGTGGGGTGTAAGAATCATGTTGTCTGAAGGTGGGTTCTGAAGGGTAGTAATGATTATCCCGGATATGAAATACAGGCTCACTAGAGAATTTATGTAAAGTGGCTGGTGGTGGTGCCACATACACAGCAGCGGCATGCGGTGGTGATGGTGGAGCTTGTTTAGGCACTGAGGGTGGCACTTGTGATGTAGTGGCATAATAGTATGGGTAAGTAGGGTAAGTAGAAGATGAGTTCATGGTGGGTGGATCTTGGTTCGGGTTTGAGGGAGGACTATATATGGGGTTAGCTGGGTAAGTAGGTAACGGTTTCCCCCTTTACAAAGCCTGATACATTTCCGACATCTGTTGTTTCAGCTTATACACTTCTTCCTTCATGTTATTCACATCTATTAGTTCCTCCTTCTGTACGGGATCCATGATTTTCGGCTCAATTTCTTGGGTCACTACTTTTGTCATACTTTTATATGATACTCATCAACGACAAAAACTTGTTAATAGTTAGATCATAATAGATAAACATCACAAGTTTTAAAATCACAACTTTTGCCTGGCAATAATGCGTCATCCCGGCATTATTGTTTTTCTTTTGACCCGCCATTTCTCTTTTTTGGCTTTTCTTTTTCTTTTGTTTCCACCCATCGTTTCCATTGTTTTCATTGTTTCTTTTTCTTCTTCTTTTTCTTTTTTCTCTCTTTATTATTTCTTCTCTTTTTTTTTCGTTTTTCGATCCTATATGTTTGCCTATTGCACAAGCAATTTCATTTAAGGAAAAAATAATGAAAACTTTTGGATTTTCATTGATGTTCAAACATTGATTAAAAAGGATAATGTTGTACTACAACCTTCTAGATGCAGAAAAATACAAATACAAAAATGCAAGCCCTATGAATACATTAAAGCCACTAGTGCCCGCGAGACAACATTCGGTCTTACCGCGGGCCTATATGCTAATCCCTTTTGGAGTTTCTCCAGGTCGGTCATCAATTGTTTCACAAAGATCATTGCTGTTGCGGTAAACATAGACTGGTCATATCCTCGCACAGTTGGCATTTCCGCGTAATGTAGTGAGCAATGTTGACAATTCTTTCCCTGATGATCCCTTTCTCTTGAAGCAACCTCCCAATCTGTTCGGCACGAGCATCCAAGGTTTGCTGGCTCTTCTTTTGAAGTTGTTGTAGCTCCAATTCTAACCGGGCCATGGCCATGTAGCAATACTCTCTTTCTCTATATCAAATTCTTTGGTTTGTTTGTTACTTTTGACCTCGGCCGTAACAATCTTCTTTCTTAGTCGGGCTACTTCAACATTATGTTCTTCTTTTAACTGTCGGATCATCCGAGCTCTTTCTTCGGCATTCTTGGCCCATTGTTTCTGAACCCCAATTAATTCCTTTTCAGCTTTACCTTGATCAAAGTTATAATCGTTCACCTTGCACGTAGATGATCAATTAGCTTTTCATCTCGGACAAGTCGAACTGGGGTTTCGGTTGTTGTTCTTATTTTCGCAATCTGAGCCTTCAATGTTTCATTTTCTTTTCTCGGTTGTTTCTTTTCACCCTCGTCAGCTGTTGCATGTAAGCTGCTTTCGAATTTGAGGTCCTGAAATTGTTTATCCAACATGCTGATTCTGGATTGATATTCATTTTCCTTGGCCAGCTAATCCCTTTGTTCCTTCGATTGCTCGGCAAATTCTTGAATATGAGGTCTCTTCGTCGGTCTCTCATTCTCAACATCTCTACGGTACCATGCGGAATATACCAGTGACACTTCTCCTCTAGCCCGATCTCTCACACAGGTGTCCACTCTTAGACATTGGCACTCATTCCATATTTGCCGGATTTTTGCTTCCGTGAATTGCCCATCTGGACTAATCTCTATTGCTTGAAGGTTGAGGTCCCCATCTTTCGGCACAATCTGATATCTTCCGAGTTACCGCAGTACTCGGTATGGCGCATAAGGTTGGATACTCTTGAGACCCATTAATAGAAAATACGACCCTTCTGCTGGCATATATATGACTTCATTGAGGGGCAACCATCCATATGCCCATTCTATCTGGCAAGCAGTCAGTGATCAGAAATATGTGATCCAACCATTCGACCCTTCTGGCTACTTGGCCTCTTTTGTCCTCATGTAGAATTCCTTGATACAAGTCTTTTCAGACGATCCATAACTTGAAAATTGAGGGTGGCGGCATAAATGCTCTATCATCCACATCTGAAGTAGTATATTACACCCTTCGAAGAAATCGTCTCCCGCTTTACAGGCTGTGAGAGGACAAAAGATATAGGCCACTATCATTGGTGCCAAAGTACTGTTGTCCTGGGTAAGGGGAGTACTGGCCATCCCGGCAACTCTAATATCGATGTTCCCATCTTTCCATGAAAATATTATTAACCCCTGAAAGGCTACCATAAAGGCAGAACGCTTGTGTTTCTCCCATTTAGTCCGATTTGCTTTGCTGCAGAGTTTCTTTGTTGGAATATTGAATCCTCCAACATGACCATATCTGCGGTATATAAAGTTAATGGTGCAAAACACGTGGACCAAATCTTCATTGTGATCATTTCTGGCTATTTTCAAGGAGTCTAGGAATCTATGCACAGTGATGGTTGTTGGAGCAACCGGATAGTTGTCTTTTGAGGGAACCTCCCCCTTTCCGATGTAGTTAGCAATTTCCTCCAATGTTAGAGTAAGCTCAAAGTCCGAGAAGTGGAGCACGTTGTGTGCGGGATCCCAGCAGGAAACTAAAGCTCGGATAATATCACCTCGAGGTAATATGTCAAGCAGCCCAGTAAGATCTTTCAAATATTTGTTGACCCAATCCTGTCCATCTTGGCCTAAATCATTTCACCACAATCGTAACTGTAAAGGGATCTTGTTCATTAGTGAAAAGGGTTCATTTTGTATTGTGCTCATCCTACACGTTTATTAAAGGCGATTTAAACTCATATTATTTGACTCAAAAAGAAAACAAATATCTTTCTTCAAGGAAAAGAATCAACCTTTGAAAATTTCAATGCTCTTATTTTAGAGGAAATGACTTCAAAGCCTCCATTTTTGCGCAAACAGCCTTCCGGCGTCCTTTCGGGACATTCGGCTATTTTCAGAAACGGCATCACTTTTATTTTATTGAAAAACTAAAACTTTGACATTTTTGTTATTTTTGAAAAGGGGTGGTTGGACCCGTCGCGGGTTTCCTACGTATCTCACCTACTGGTGAGAATCAAACCAACGTAGTTTGGTCAAATTGTTCTAGGACCAACTATTTCGACAAAAATTATTCTGACTATTTTCAAGCTTTTCTTTTCTCAAAATTTCGACAATGTTTCGTCAACATTTCAGTATTGCTATTCTAAAAATCGCAATTATTCTCTCTTTTTGTTTTCAGGTATTTAGCCGGTCAGCATAATAATCCAGGATAAATAAATGCAACATATAATCATGCTCGGTTTTTTATATCCGGGTCACCCGTCCTAGATGGACCCAACCCCTGTGTTGAGTCCCCTAAGTCAGATATGATGCAAATAATCATCCTAAATCTAGGCTCAATATCCTGATTTTCAATGGTACTAGACTGTGTACCCGAGCAGACAACTCGGACCGAGGAGGGGGCTACGTACCGGGGACCCGTGGGATCGTCCGGCTTTGTAACTTATCTAGCCTCTATCTCTTATTGGGCATGACACTAACAAAAAGGTGACTCTTAACCAGTAAGCACATCCTCGGAGGTAAGAAGAGAAGGGTTTTCAGCATAATTTTTATATACAATTCACGTAATATCAAAGCGGTAAACATATAGCACGTTGATCAAAACATATAATGAAATCGGTTATAAACAAAAATAGAAATTTCACTAAGCTCAAATTCTTAGACCCTGAACCGGAGTTCTGGGTTTCTTATCCCCAGCAGAGTCGCCAGAGCTGTCACACCTCCTTTTTCTTACATCCACTATTTACTAATACACCCCGGGAAGGGATATAATAATAATAAGGGAAGGAGTTTTTCCAACTAAAGGACATTCAGAACAGGATTTTTAATTAAATTTCAAAGTCGCCACTTGGGAAAATAATGGTGTCCTAAGTCGCCGTTTTAATCCCGAACCGAGGAAATTATGACTATGTTTAACAGTCTGTGAAACTAAAAATCCGGATAAGGAATTCTATTAATCTTGGAGAAGGTGTTAGGCACTCCCGGATTCCATAGTTCTAGCACGGTCGCTCAACTGCAGTATTTATTTTATTTGATTTCCTTATATGCTTCAATTTTAAAATTCTACTAATGTTCCGCTTTGTTATTTTTAGGACTTGCGACGTCACGAAAATGCATTTCGAGTCACACCGTAACCAGTACGCCTGTGACTTTAGTGCATTTCAGCTTCACCAAGATTTGAGATTTGGCTCACATAAAATGTACACCCTTATTAGGAACGTAATTTTATTTATCGTGCCTATAATGTCTACGTCTTTAATATCTTTGGGAAGGACCGTGAAATTCGCTAAACGGTCCCTCCAAGTCTAGCATTTTTACATTGAAATCCGTTTGGGCACCCTATGTATTTTTCATCTTCGGAATGAGGCTCATCCCTTATTTTAAGGTTCAATCCTATATATATACTGTGTTTTCTATTTTTGTTTTTTCTTCCTAATACACATATTTGTTTTTTTTGTGTGTTATTTTTCAAAGCTATAATGTTTGGAGTACAGGCCATTATTCATTATTAGGGCCTGGACTTCAGACTGCTTTAGCAGTCTATTATTAAAGACAATTGGGCTTTAGAAGCCCAACGTACCCTATTGTCTCTACTCGATAACACGAGCATCTGATTAATCGGACCAGGGCCTATATTCATGATCAGGCCCAGAGTATATGAATGAAATTAAGAACAGACTAACAGTTTCAGAACAGTATTTAAGTAAAATCATATTATTTCAAAGGTACCAAGTGACATTTCAATCACTACTAGTTTCAATAATCAACTAAAAATTCAAACACTATATGGCAGGTTCTGATTTGAAGTAGTTATCATGATTCTAGTTGCAGAAACTTATTTTTTTTTCACTTATTTTAACCAAAGGGAAGCACTGTTGTAATACTAACTAAACATGCTTGAGTTTTTAATAATTATGGAAGTCGAAAGCTAATCTGTATTTAAATCACTTTTTAAGTGAAGTTAGGAGATAATATAATTTAAACTTATAAACTACTTATTCCCTTTTAGATTAAATTGATCCAGATTCATAGTTTAACTAACAAGAGTGGCTATTTACCAGTTTATATGTCCAGTTTCAGAATCGCATTTATTTAACTAGGTGTATTAACTTTTATATTATCTTATTTTAGTTTTGAATTACGTGACAAACTATATCTAACTACTCATTTACCTCTAACTTGTAACGACCCGGCCCGTCGTTACGGGAATTTACCACCCCGTCATGTTGCAATTACATGTTTTATGCTTTTATATCAGTGTTAGAGCCTATCGGGTGAGTTAGGAGTGAATTGAATTGAAAATGAAGCAAATAGCATGCTTGAAGGAAGTTTGAATATGGAAAGTCAACCTAGAGTTGACTATCGAGTTAGAGTGCTCGGAATCAGATTCTGATGATTCGACTAGTTTCGGAAGATCATTTATGACTTAGGAGAGCAATCGGAATTGAATTTGGAGGTCCGGTGTAGTTTTAGGCTTGAATTGGCTAAGGTTGAATTTTGGCGAAAAACCGAACGGTAGGTGAGATTTTGATCCGGGAGTCGGAATGGAATTCCGATAGTTGCAATAGCTCCGTTAGGTGATTTTGGATGTGCCTGCAAAATTTCAGGTCATTCGGACGTCGTTTGTTCGGGTTTTTGATGGAATGTGTAATTTGGAAATTTTGAAGAAACTTAGGCTTGAATCCATGTGTAATTGGTGATTTTGATGTTTAGGATGGTGTTTTTATGATTGGAACAAATTTGTATCGTGTTTTGGAGTTTATTGGTGGTTTTTGTTGGGGTCCCGGGGGCCTCGGGGTGAATCCGGACCATCATCCGGCATTTTTGGAACTTAAAAATCTGCAGAAAACTTGCAGATCACTGGGCAAAAATCCAAGCCTTCGCGTTCGCGTGGCATGGGCCGCGTTCACGAAGGCCAGGCGAGTCAAGCATCGCGATCGCGAGACAGGGTATCGCGTTCGCGTAGGCCAGGATTCTTGAGCTTCGCGATCGCGTTCAGGATGTCGAGTTCGCGTAGTTTTGTCAGGGTGTGCATCGCGTTCGCGTGAGGGTTATCGCGATTGCGTAGAAGGAAAATCAGACGGTTGGGAGCTAGTGCATCGCGAACGCATTGGGGAGGTCGCGTTCGCGAAGGTCAATCCGGAGCTGGGCATCGCGAACGCGTGGCAAGGAACGCGAACGCGTAGAAGAAAAGTTCCGGCCAGTAAATTAAAACCAGAAACATTTCACATACGGATTGCATTTCATAAACCCCCATTTTTTAGACCTAGAGAGAAGAAATCACGGGAAAACGCTGGGAAATCATCGGGTATTCATCGGAGGTAAGTTTCTTGACTCAAAAACATCATTTTATGGTAGAATTAACATCAATCTTCATGAATTTGGGTAGAAATTGTGAAGGATTGTGGCCTAGATATTGAAAATGAAAATTTGGGTTTTGAAAGGCCAATCGAACTCCGATTTTGGTAAATTTTATATGTACGGACTCGTGGCGAGACGAAGGTTCTGGAATATGAGTTTCGAAATTTTTCGAGATGTGGGCCCGGGGATCGGGTTTTGCAAATTTCGTGATTTTTGATATTTTTCGAGTTCTTTCGATTGGGTTATGTTCCATTAGCCTATTTTGATATATTTGTGCTGATTTGTGCTAGTTTTGACGTGCATGGATGCCGGTTCGAGGAGCTAAGGCGTCGCGGGCATGAGCTTTCATCAGTTCGAGGTGGGTAATACTTGTAAATGATGTCCTGAGGGTTAGTAAACCCCGGACTTGCACATCTTAGTGCTGTGTTGAGGTGACTTGCACGCCGGATAACGGGCGTGGGGTAGAGTACCATTGGGGATTGTGACTTGGTCCGTCCTACGTAATAAATAATAACACCTAATTGTTGAAATGAATTGGACTAATTATCATGTTTGGGCTTCGTGCCAATTATTTGAGTCCTTCGGGGATTGGTATCACTATTTTGATAACACTGTGCATATTTTATTCTAAATTTAAGTTTTAAAATGGTATTTTTGCTATTCAGCATTTTTATAAGGTTATGAAAAACTTGAACAAGGTCTTAATAACATTTTTAGTTGTGAGCTAATATGATATTGTTGCCGTAGAGCTTTCTTGATTATTTGTTAGACTGATTGGGGCCGAGGGCCATATGTTAGGGCATGACATTTTATGTAAGCATATGCATACACATGCATAGATCGGACTGCACGCCGCAGTGGTATACGGATCGGGCTGCGCGCCGCAGGAGGTGTGATATTAATATTGTGCTTGGGCTGTAGGAGCCCCTCCGGAGTCTGAACCCCCACAGTGAGCACGGGTACCCAAATTGGATCGGGCTACACGCCGTAGCGGTCATATGCATTGCATGGCATACATACGTTGGTTTACGTGTACTACGTGGCATAACATTCAGCACTCATACATTACTGGCACACATGCATTAGTTGCCTTATTGACCAGATCTCCTAGTGTAAATTGATAAGGAGTGCTGAGCCCGAGGGGCTGATCTGAGTGCGGACTTGCACTGCTTGAGATTATATCCAGGTATTGGTATATTATTATGAAAGAAAGTAGCCAAAAATTGAGATTTTTAATAATCTACTCACATATGCTCGAAAGGGATAAAAAGATAGTTTTGTATTGTGTAGCATGAGATAGTGCCTATCGTGGTTTTCTTCCCTTCAGCATTATTTAATTTTATTACTGCGGAGTTGGAAGTACTCACACCCGACTCCCTGCACCTTGTGTGCAGATCTAGGTACATCACAGTGGAGCTGATTCTATTGCGGCTCGGGAGTGCTTTTGGACAGTCGAGGTAGCTGCCGGCGTTCGCAGGACCTGATTCTCCAGTTTGTCTGTATTTTTGTTCTGATCATCCCACACTTGTGCAAAGTTATATTCACTATTTATACTTTGTATACTCTGTAGAGGCTCATGACTCTTGACCCTTCGGTCTGTGGGAGTTGACACGTATTGGGACTTGGTTCCCTTTTTTTAATATATCTATCACTGTTGAATTATTCCGTTATGCTTAAATTGGATAAAGTGAGCTTATGGCTCCGTGATTGTTGTTAATTGGTCAGGCTGGCCTAGCAGTGTGCTGGGCGCTATCACGACCAGATTTGGGGTCGTGACAAGTTGGTATCAGAGCCTAGGTTTACTAGGCCTCATGAGTCTTGAGTCGGTTAGTAGAGTCTTGTGGATCGGTACGGGGACGCCTGTACTTATGCTCGGGAGGCTGCGAACCTTTAGGAAACACTTCACATTTCTTGGAATTCCTGTCGTGCGTACTTGATTCAGCTTGAGATATACCTTTTTGAAACTCCTTCCGCACGTCTGTGTACGCTTCGAGCGCTGAGTAATGTAATTGCCTTATGGCTTGTGATTTCCTCGAACGAGGGGTGAGATATAATCTCCATGAGTTCATGTTGGGCCAGTCGGGAGGACTTGATGCCGGATCCTTGTCTATGGCTTGAGCACCAAGGTATTAATTTTGCGAGTCGGTATTATGAAGTTCATACGATCGGTACTGATCCTTATTGTGCAAATGGCAGTTTGATAATGGGAGAGCTGTAAGGTATTCGGTTCTTATTGTGATTTGATATGTAGCCCTAGCTATGGGCGTGAGAAATAATTATCATATCTCGTAATTGGAAGGTAAAGTGCCTTATGTGTAGTGGAACGAGTTTAAACTCAGGAAGACTAAAGTGATTTTGATATGTGTTATGATTCGAGCAGGTACAACGCAGGTTCAAGTATAAATTATGATAATATGATTCGTATAGTATTGAGATTTAATGTTGTTGAAATACATTGTGATATCTTGTTGAGTTGTGGATGTATTGTTAGAATGGTTTGGTGATTCTCTGGCAGGTGGATAGGCCAATTTACAAAGGAAACTCTGCCGAAATATTTGGAAAATTTGGGACTTAGAAAGATTTTGTCACCTAAAGAGAGTAGGCTTATTGGTGGTGCGTGTATATCTGCAAGAATTGCAGAAGAGCTAAGGTCTCTGATGATTTGAGTCTCTGTCAAGGCTTGTAAATGACTTGAGTTAATCTCATTGTGACATTTTCGGCATCATTTGAGTAATAATGATATGAGTGGTTGAAAGTGCTTTGATGAATGGCTTCGAGCTAAGTTGGGGAGGTTGCTATTGATTAACCGATTGCACTATTGTGTGCTATGTTGATTCTGTCTCTAAGTATGTTGGGAAATTCTGGTAAAGGTTATGGTGCTTCGTAGATCTGATAAAGTACTAGGGTGTTTTGAACTGCTGTTGGTAAAGAATATTCACCTTATAGAAAAGAAAGATAGCTGATTGTATTTGTAAGTAATCATGTTCTGCGATGACAGAGTTCTAACACAACACGAGCGGTTCTACTCAATAGGACAGTTGAATTACAACTGAATAAGGATGACTGACGCCCGAGAATTGTTTACGGTGTTCAAGATTTTACTTGTAACAGTCAGGTGTCTTAAGATTGTGCATGTGGCTAAAGATGGCGATTTCGTTAGAGAAGATCAAGGCTTGTGTTATATCATGTGAATGATGGGATTCTAGGTATCCGTATGGGGAAGTAATGATAACAATTTAAAAATCGCGGTAAGTTCATCAAAATAAAGTGTGGTAGCATGTGGTACTTTTGGGAAACATTGAGAGAGTATTCAGCGGCCTATGGGTCTTAGACCGTGTGGTCTTGTGTACGAGCCTTGTGCGGTAAGAAGGGGTTGAGGCATTGTCGTACAACAGTAAAGACTGATATGAAATTAGAGATGAATTAGAAAGGAAACTTGGTAAATGGAACGACTTGTTAATGAACCAGAATGGTAGAATGGTATATAAAAAAAAGAATACGATTGATTCATGGTAGGTGGTTGAAGTAAGGAGTCTTGCGGACATTGCAGCAGTGCTTTTGAGTGTTGGCAGTTGTGTAACTCGATATGGGTATAAGGATTCAGTCCTGGCAGTTTAACTTATGCAATGTAATTGGGGAGAAAGAGTTTATGATGTGTTTTATCACGGTTTGAAAATGAGTATATTCCTGTCGGTATGCGAAGCGTGGAATGTGTAATGAGTTTTTCTTCTTTATGGGATCACGAAAGTCCTTGACTAGTGGAGTGCGCCGATGTTGAGGCGGAGGAAAAGGATATGAATTTCCATGTTGTCTTAGTGTGATATGGTATACACGATGTGTTATGGAAAGTTGATAATGGTATATTCTAGGTTTTGAGATCGGTTCATAATATATGGGAAGTCAATAAAATTATTGAGCAGCGCGGACAGCTGCAGGTGAATTTAAGAATCGATCTTTCTGATAATTTAAGAAAATGGTACTGCTATTCTATTAACTTGGTAGGGAATATGATCCAAAAAGGACAAGGTAATGTAAACTGATGATAACCAGTGGTATGGTGGTATTCTCTTGTTGGATCGACTATAATAACTGAGTCGTTGATGGCATAGTGAAATTTCTGAATAGCCGTCGTGGTATGAATGGACGCTTAATTTGCGTTATGTATATGTACAGTGGAGTACGGGATCAGGCATTGTGATTCATGTGTTATATATGTGTTGGAGACTAGAAGTTCTCGTAATCTGCCTATGCAGTGGTTGTATATCGTGTGTATCGACACCGTTTTGTGGTTATTGGTAATCGGAAGCCCTAGTGGCTCTCTCTTAGCTTGATATGATGAATTTGGGTTATGATACCTTATTTCAGACTGGTTGACATAAGTCAGGTCGTCTAGACAAATGTGATATGGACTATGTCGGAAAATGGCACAAATTGTGTAGCGAAGAGCATCAGAGTATGCTCCAACAGAGTAGTTGTACACAGGACCAGCGGACGGCTGGTAGGCATTGCTTTGTCAGTTTGAGCCTTAGTGGCGGATGTCAGTGTAGAGGTATCTACCATTGATTCAGTTCCAGTATTGAGAAACATTGTCAAATGCGTTTCATGTGGCCGAGCATGAGGCTATATATATATATGTTTGCTATAATGAGAAAATTCGACTCGATATGCATTTCCTTTGCGAGATATATGCGTGGATCGGGTGGCACACCGCCACAGGTATGGTATCTAGATCGGGTGGCACGCCGCCACGGGTATGTCATTGGAGCGGGTTGCACGCTGCAATAGAATATTGTGAAAATATAGTTAGTTATGTGCTACTGGGTATACAATACTTCCCCACTTCTGAGGAAAAGTCCATTTTGAGTATCGCTTGGCAAATGGCACGTCGGTTGTGTCCTTTCAGGATTTGATAGCATACGTTAATTGTTTCACCGTGGGTGAGGTTGATTGCGTAGGTTCAAGACCTAGATCCGTGCGTGGCTAACCGTTTTGAGCTTAGTGGCTTGAGGTGCTTCATGAGTATTAACGTTGGGAAAGAATCACGAATCGTGGCAAGGCCACGTGATGTTATGACCTCTCGAGGAGGATTCAGGTACTCTAATTCTATAATGCGAGACGCGATCTCAGTTCTCTGTTATGATGTCACAGAGGAATTGAATTGCAGCTCTATTTGTTGGAGACAGTTGTTATGAATTGAGCTGTCATGATTCGAGTGTGTGCATACATTTCTATTGGAGCCTATGTTGTGCTCGTCGTGGCTTAGGCCGGTGTTGAGGTGTCTTATCACCAGTGCGGTGTGTTATAATCGAAATGACCGTTGGAGTTATTAATGAATACGAGCATATTAGATCTTAGCTTGTTCGAAAGGTAAAAATCAAGGTTTGGCTCCGAAATCTATTGTAATATCAGTTTTAAGAGGGAAATAGATTCACGAATGGTTAACCTGAGAGACAGGTTCGGTATATCGCGTGCTTCAGCTGCCGTGGGCAGGATATGGAGGTGTTGGAATAAGACGCTATCTAGTGAAAGAGGTTTTCAGCTAGTATTTGGTTATTATGGCCAGTTGTTGTGATTAGAGACTATCGTCTCGAGTGATTGGGTTGTCGATACATCATATGATCTCACCCGGAGTAGCGAATATGGGTTATTGCAGTGGATTCGAGTGTATCCTGAGTATAGGCATGGGATTTAGCATTTGGCATATGATTTCAGAAAGTGCAATGTGATTTATGGTTCGGATGGTCTGTGAAATTTTGACTATATGGTGTTTTCGGACTTATGTGAGATAGGGTGACGTATGATCGCCCGAGTATATGCTTAGTAAGGTCATTCAGCTATTGGGTTGCTTCTAGTACAACTCTGAGTCCGCTCGAGGACGAGCGTTTGTTTAAGTTGGGGAGAATGTAACAACCCGGCCCGTCGTTACGGGAATTTACCACCCCGTCATGTTGCAATTACATGTTTTATGCTTTTATATCAGTGTTAGAGCCTATCGGGTGAGTTAGGAGTGAATTGAATTGAAAATGAAGCAAATAGCATGCTTGAAGGAAGTTTGAATATGGAAAGTCAATCTAGAGTTGACTATCGAGTTAGAGTGCTCGGAATCAGATTCTGATGATTCGACTAGTTTTGGGGGATCATTTATGACTTAGGAGAGCAATCGGAATTGAATTTGGAGGTCCGGTGTAGTTTTAGGCTTGAATTGGCTAAGGTTGAATTTTGGCGAAAAACCGAACGGTAGGTGAGATTTTGATCCGGAAGTCAGAATGGAATTCCGACAGTTGCAGTAGCTCCGCTAGGTGATTTTGGATGTGCCTACAAAATTTCAGGTCATTCGAACGTCGTTTGATCGGGTTTTTGATGGAATGTGTAATTTGGAAGTTTTGAAGAAACTTAGGCTTGAATCCATGTGTAATTGGTGATTTTCATGTTTAGGATGGTGTTTTTATGATTGGAACAAATTCGTATCGTGTTTTGGAGTTAATTGGTGGTTTTCGTTGGGGTCCCGGGGGCCTCGGGGTGAATCCGGACCATCATCCGGCATTTTTGGAACTTAAAAATCTGTAGAAAAATTGCAGATCACTGGGCAAAAATCCAAGCCTTCCCGTTCGCGTGGCATGGGCCGCGTTCGCGAAGGCTAGGCGAGTCAAGCATCGCGATCGCGAGACAGGGTATCGCGTTCGCGTAGGCCAGGATTCTTGAGCTTCGCGATCGCGTTCAGGATGTCAGGGTGTGCATCGTGTTCGCGTGAGGGTTATCGTGAACGCGTAGAAGGAAAATCAGACGGCTGGGAGCTAGTGCATCGCGAACGCGTTGGGGAGGTCGCGTTCCCGAAGGTCAATCCGGAGCTGGGCATCGCGAACACGTGGCAAGGAACGCGAACGCGTAGAAGAAAAGTCCCAGGCAGTGAATTAAAACCAGAAACATTTCACATACGGGTTTCATTTCATAAACCCCCATTTTTGAGCCCTAGAGAGAAGAAATCACGGGAAAACGCTGGGAAATCATCGGGTATTCATCGGAGGTAAGTTTCTTGACTCAAAAACATCATTTTATGGTAGGATTAACATCAATCTTCATGAATTTGGGTAGAAATTGTGAAGGATTGTGGCCTAAATATTGAAAACGAAAATTTGGGTTTTGAAAGGCCAATCGAACTCCGATTTTGGTAAATTTTATATGTACGGACTCGTGGCGAGACGAGGGTTCTGTAAATATGAGTTTCGAAATTTTTCGAGATGTGAGCCCGGGGCTCGGGTTTTGCAAATTTCGTGATTTTTGATATTTTTTGAGTTCTTTCGATTGGGTTATGTTCCATTAGCCTATTTTGATATTTTTGTGCTGATTTGTGCTAGTTTTGACATGCATGGATGCCGGTTCGAGGAGCTAAGGCGTCGCGAGCATGAGCTTTCGTCAGTTCGAGGTGGGTAATACTTGTAAATGATGTCCTGAGGGTTAGTAAACCCCGGACTTGCACATCTTAGTGTTGTGTTGAGGTGACTTGCATGCCGGATAACGGGCGTGGGGTAGAGCACCATTGGGGATTGTGACTTGGTCCGTCCCGCGTAATAAATAATAACACCTAATTGTTGAAATGAATTGGACTAATTATCATGTTTGGGCTTCGTGCCAATTATTTGAGTCCTTCAGGGATTGGTATCACTGTTTTGATAACACTGTGCATATTTTATTCTAAATTTAAGGTTTAAAATGGAATTATTGCTATTCAGCATTTTTATAAGGTTATGAAAAACTTGAACAAGGTCTTAATAATATTTTTTGCCGTGAGCTAATATGATATTGTTGCCGTAGGGCTTTCTTGATTATTTGTTAGACCGATTGGGGCCGAGGGCCATATGTTAGGGCATGACATTTTATGTGAGCATATGCATACACATGCATGGATCGGACTGCACGCCGCAGTGGTATACGGATCGGGCTGCGCGCCGCGGCAGGTGTGATATTAATATTGTGCTTGGGCTGTAGGAGCCCCTCCGGAGTCTGAACCCCCACAGTGAGCACGGGTACCCAAATTGGATCGGGCTACACGCCGTAGCGGTCATATGCATTGCATGGCATACATACATTGGTTTACGTGTACTACGTGGCATAACATTCAGCACTCATACATTACTGGCACACATGCATTAGTTGCCTTATTGACCAGATCTCCTGGTGTAAATTGATAAGGAGTGCTGAGCCCGAGGGGCTGATTTGAGTGCGGACTTGCACTGCTTGAGATTCTATCCAGGTATTGGTATATTATTATGAAAGAAAGTAGCCAAAAATTGAGATTTTTAATAATCCACTCATATATGCTGGAAAGGGATAAAAAGATAGTTCTGTATTGTGTAGCATGAGATAGTGCCTATCGTGGTTTTCTTCCCTTCAGCATTATTTACTATTATTACTGCTGAGTTGGAAGTACTCACACCCGACTCCCTGCACCTTGTGTGCAGATCCAGGTACATCACAGCAGGGCTGATCCTATTGCGGCTCGGGAGTGCTTTTGGACAGTCGAGGTAGCTGCCAGCGTTCGCAGGACCTGATTCTCCAGTTTGTCTGTATTTTTGTTCTGATCATCCCACACTTGTGCACGGTTATATTCACTATTTATACTTTGTATACTCTGTAGAGGCTCATGACTCTTGACCCTTCGGTCTATGGGAGTTGGCACGTGTTGGGACTTGGTTCCCTGTTTTTAATATATCTATCACTGTTATGCTTAAATTGGATAAAGTGAGATAAAGTGAGCTTATGGCTCCGTGATTGTTGTTAATTGGTCAGGCTGGCCTAGCAATGTGCTGGGCGCCATCACGACCGGATTTGGGGTCGTGACATAACTACAACGTTAACTACTTCTACTCTAATCTAGGTCAAAGTCATATGGCAGTTAATTATTACAACCAATACCTAACGAATTACAATGATTTCTATGAAATATAACTACATCTAGAAAGAAGAAACAGAAACACCTTCATCACAAATCAATTAAACTTCAATTCTTCATTCATAAATCTCAATTACATCTATAGGAAACAGGTGTGTACCTGATCAAACGAAATTGAATCAGTCAATTCTAAGGAGATGAAGAGCAGAAGCAGTCAGCAATGGTAACAGTAGAGAGAAACCAGCAAACAATAGAGGAACAACACATCAATTCCCAAGCTCGATATACAAACAGCAATCAACTTCGAGATGGATTGATCTAAGTTTCTCGGTGGAGGGTTGAGAATTTTAGGCTGAATGGGGATCAGCATCCCTAATTGTCTCAGTCGGTGGAAGAGGCTAGTATATGATTCTCCCAGAGGAGTGAATGTTTTCTTTCTCTAAGCCCTGTCACTTCTCACTTCAGGGTCAGGACGGAAACTGGTTCGGTTAGGATTTTTGTAGGTATTTTATGGTGGGTAGGCATTTTGGGCATGGTAGACATTCTGAGGAGCTGGGGCTCACCATGAAGGTGGAGGCGGCGGGTAAGACTGGGCATGTTGGACAGAAAATTGAGGATGATTTTGAGGGTAATAATGTGGATGTGGGTTATACGGTGTTGGTGGGTATGGTTGGTGATGATATGGGTTGGGGCCCCGGGACCAAGATCTTCCCTCTATAAACGCCACTTCTTCTTTCTTCTTATTCCCAATTGATCATCCCGTCCTTGTCTGATTTGCATGATTTGTAGCCTTGATGGCTGAGTAACTCATAATCTTGTTTGTTTTCAAACCTTCTTCCACAAAACTCCCCATCTTCATTACCTCATTAAAGGGCTTTTTGATTGCAGACACCAGATGCCCGTAGTATGTCGGCCCCAAAGCTTGTAAGAAACAATCTACCATTTCTCCTTCTTTCATTGGTAGATCCACACGGGCCGCCTGTTCCCTCCACCTGAAACCATATTCCCGAAAGCTCTCTCCGAGCTTCTTTTCCATTTTGCTCAAGGACAATCTATCAGGGATGATTTCCAGATTATATTGAAAATGGTTCACAAATGATTGAGCCAAATAGTCCCAAATGAACCATCGGGTATGATCTTGATGGGTGTACCATTCCAATGTTGAGCCACCGAGGTTTTGACTGAAGTAGGACATAAGTAGTTCATCCTTTCCCCCAGCTCCACGCATTTTGCTGCAATATCCTCTCAGATGGGCCACTGGATCACCATGGCCATCATACATGTCAAAATTTAGCAATTTAAACCCAGCGGGTAGCTGTACCTCGGGGAACAAACACAAGTCCTTGTAAGCCACTGTAACTCGGCCTCCCAGACCCTGCATATTGCAAAACGACTGCTCAAGGCTCTTCATTTTCCTGGCCATCTCCTCTTGTTCAAGGTTTTTAGCAGGTTTCTCTTCCTCCGTCATATCGATACGTGGGGTGTAAGAATCATGTTGTCTGAAGGTGGGTTCTGGAGGGTAGTAATGATTATCCTGAATATGAAATACAGGCTCACTAGAGGATTAATGTAAAATGGTTGGTGTTGGTGCCACATACACGGGAGCGGCCTGAGTGGTGATGGTGGAGCTTGTTTAGGCACTAAGGGCGGTACTTGTGATGTAGTGGCATAATAGTGTGGGTAAGTAGGGTAAGTAGAAGATGAGTTCATGGTGGGTGGATCTTGGTTTGGGTTTGAGGGAGGAATATATGTGGGGTTAACTGGGTAAGTAGGTAAGGGTTGCCCCTTTGACCAAGCCTGATACATTTCCGACATCTGCTATATCAGCTTATACACTTCTTCATTCATGTTATTCACATCTATTACTTCCTCCTCCTATACGTGATCCATGATTGTCGGCTCAATTTCTTGGGTCACTGCTTTTGTCATACTTTTAGAACGAGTGTTGTAGTTGTGATATGCCAGTTGCTAATTGTTTTATCTGATACTCATCAACGACAAAAACTTGGTAATAGTTAGATCAGAATAAATAAACATCACAAGTTTTAAAAACACAACTTTTACCTAGCAATTATGCGTCATCCCGGCATTATTGTTTTTCTTTTGACCAGCTAATTCTCTTTTTTTTTTGCTTTTCTTTTTCTTTTGTTTCCACCCATCTTTTCCATTGTATTCATTGTTTCATTTTCTTCTTCTTTTTTTTCTCTCTTTTTTATTTCTTCTCTTTTTTCCCATTTTTCGATCCTATATGTTTGCCTATTGCACAAGCAATTGCATTTAAGGAAAAAATAATGACAACTTTTGGATTTTCATTGATATTCAAAAATTTATTACAAAGTATTGTACTACAACCTTCTAGATGAAGAAAAATGCAAGCCCTATGAATACATTAAAGCCCCTAGTGCCCGCGAGAGATCGTTCGGTCTTACCGCGGGCCTATATGCTAATCCCTTTTGGAGTTTGTCCAGGTAGGTCATTATTTGTTTCACAAAGATCATTGCTGCTGCGGTAAACATAAACTGGTCATATCCTCGAACAGTTGACATTTACGCGTAATGTAGTGCGCAATGTTGACAATTCTTTCTCTGATGACCCCTTTCTCTTGAAGCAACCTCCCAATCTGTTCGGCATGAGCATCCTAGGTTTGATGGCTCTTCTTTCGAAGTTGTTGTATCTCCAATTCTAACCGGGCCATGGCCATGTAGCAATGCTCTCTCTCTCTATATCAAATTCTTTGGTTTGTTTGCTACTTTTGACCTCGGCCGTAACAATCTTCTTCCTTAGTCGGGCTACTTCAATATTATGTTTATCTTTTAACTGCCAGATCATCCGAGCCCTTTCTTTTGCATTCTTGCCCAATTGTTTTCGAACACCAATTATTTCCATTTCAGCTTTACCTTGATCAAAGTTATAATCATTCACCTTGCGCCGTAGATTTTTAATTAGCTTTTCATCTCGGGCAAGTCGAACTGGGGTTTCGGTTGTTGTTCTTATTTTTGCAATATGAGACTTCAATGTTTCATTTTCTTTCCTCAATTGTTTCTTTTCACCCTCATCGGCTATTGCTTGTAAGCTACTTTCGAATTTGAGGTCCTGAAATTATTTCTCCAACATGCTGATTCTCGCTCGATATTCATTTTCCTTGGCCAGCCAATCCCTTTGTTCCTTCGATTGCTCGGCAAATTATTGAATATGAGGTCTCTTCGCCGGTCTCTCATGCTCAACATCTCTACGGTACCATGCAAAATATCCCGGTGACACTACTCCTCTAGCCCGATCTCCCACATAGGTGTCCACCCTTAGACATTGACACTCATTCCTTATTTGCCGGATTTTTTCTTCCGGGAATTGCCCATCTAGACTGATCTCTATTGCTTGAAGGATGAGGTCCCCATCTTTCGGCACAATCTGATATCTTCCGAGTTGCCGTAGTACTAGGTATGGCACATAAGGTTGGATACTCTTGAGACCCATTAACAGAAAATACGACCCTTCTGCTGGCATATATATGACTTCATTGAGGGGCAACAATCCATATGCCCATTCTATCTGGCTAGCAGTCAGTGATCGGAAATATGTGATCCAACCCTTCGACTCTTCTGGAAACTTGGCCACTTTTGTCCTCATGTAGAATTCTTCGATACAAGTCTTTTCGGACGATCCATAGCTTGAAAACTGAGGGTGGCGGCATAAATGCTCTATCATTCACATCTTAAGTAGTATATTACACCCTTCGAAGAAATCTTCTCTCGCTTTGCAGGCCATGAGAGCACAGAAGTTATCCACCACTATCATTGGTGCCAAAGTACTGTTGTCCTGGGTAAGGAGAGTACTGGCAATCCCGGCAACTCTAATATCGATGTTCCCATCTTTCTTCAAAAATATTATTAGCCCCCGAAAGGCTACCATAAAGGCAAAACGCTTGTGTTCCTCCCATTTTGCCCAGTTTGCTTTGCTGCAGAGTTTGTTCATTGGAACATTGAATCCTCCAACATGACCATATATGCGGTATATAAAGTTAATGGTGCAAAACCCGTGGACCAAATCTTCATTGTGAACATTTCTGGCTATTTTTAAGGAGTCGACGAATCTTGTCTTTTAAGGGAACCTCACCCTTTCCGATGTAGTTAGCAATTTCCTCCAATGTCGGAGTAAGCTCAAAGTCCGAGAAATGGAGCACGTTGTGTGCGAGATCCTAGCAGGCAACTAAAGCTCGGATAATATCACCTCGAGGTACTATGTCAAGTAGTCCAGTAAGATCTTTCAAATATTTGTTGACCCAATCATGTCCATCTTGTCCTAAATCATTCCACCACAATCGTAACTCCAAAGGGATCTTGTTCATTAGTGAAAAGGGTTCATTTTGTATTGTGCTCATCGTGCACATTTATTAAAGGCGATTTAAACTCATATTATTTGACTCAAAAGAAAACAAAAATCTTTTTTCAAGGAAAAGAATCAACCTTTGAAAATTTCAAGGCTATTATTTTAGAGGAAATGACTTCAAAGCGGCCATTATTAAGCAAACAGCCTTCTGGCGTCCTTTCGGGATATTCGGCTATTTTCAGAAATAGCACCACTTTGATTTTATTGAAACTAAAAATTCGACATTTTTTTTGTTATTTTTTAAAAGGAGTGGTTGGACCCGTCACGGGTTGCCTATGTATCTCGCCTAGTGGTGAGAATCAAACCAGCGTAGTTCGGTCAAATTGTTCTAGGACCAACTATTTCGACAAAAATTATTCTGAATATTTTCAAGCTTTTCTTTTCTCAAAATTTCGACAATGTTTCGTCAACATTTCAGCATCGCTATTCTAAAAATCGCTATTTTTCTCTCTTATTGTTTTCAAGTATTTAGTCGGTCAGCATAATAATCGAGGACAAATAAATGCAACATATAATCATGCTCGATCTTTGATATCCGGGTCACCCGTCCTAGATGGACCCAACCCCTGTGTTGAGTCCCCTAAGTCAGATATGATGCAAATAATCGTCCTAAATCTAGGCTCAATATCCTGATTTTCAATGGTACTAGACTGTGTACTCGAGCAGACAACTCAGATCGAGGAGGGGGCTACGTACCGGGGACCCGTGGGATCGTCCGGCTTTGTAACTTATCTAGCTTCTATTTCTTATTGGGTATGACACTAACAGAAAGGGGAGTCTCAACCAGTAAACACATCTCTGGAGGTAAGAGGAGAAGGGTTTTCGGCATAATTTTTATATACAATTCACATAATATCAAAGCGGTAAACATATAGCACGTTGATCAAAGCATATAATGAAATCAGATATAAACAAAAAAAGCAATTTAACTAAGCTCGAATTCTTAAACCTTAAACCGAAGTTCTGGGTTTCTTATCCCCAGCAGAGTCGCCAGAGCTGTCACACCTCATTTTTCTTACATCCACCATTTACTAATACACCCTGAGAAGGGATATAATAATAATAAGGGAAGGAGTTTTTCCAATTAAAGGACATACACAACAGGCTTTTTTATTAATTTTCAGAGTTGCCACTTGGGAAAATAATGGTGTCCCAAGTCACCGTTTTAATCCTGAATCGAGGAAATTATGACTCTGTTTAACAGTCCGTGAAACTAGAAATCCGGAAAAGGAATTATGTTAACCCGAGAAAAGGTGTTAGGCAATCCCGGATTCCGTGGTTCTAGCACGGTCGCTCAACTGCCGTATTTATTTTATTTGATTTCCTGATATGCTTCAATTTTCAAATACTATTAATGTTCCGCTTTGTTATTTTTAGGACTTGCGATATCACGAAAATGCATTTCGAGTCACACCACAACCAGTACGCCTATGACTTTAGTGCATTTCAGCTTCACCGGGATTTGAGATTTGGGTCACATAAAATTTACACCCTTATTAGAAACGTAATTTTATTTATCGTGCCTATAATATCTATGTCTTTATTATCTTTGGGAAGGACCATGAAATTCGCTAAACGGTCCCTCCAAGTCTAGTATTTTTACATTGAAATCTGTTTGGGGGGGCCCGTGTATTGTTCATCTTCGGAACGAGGCTCGTCCCTTATTTTAAGGTTCAATCCTATTTATATACTATGTTTTCTATTTTTGCTTTTTCTTCCGAATACACATAATTGTTTTTTTTTTGTTTTTTTTCAAAGCTATATTGTTTGGAGTCCAGACCATTATTCCTTATTAGGGCTTGGACTTCAGACTGCTTTAGCAGTTTATTATTAAAGACAATTGGGCTTCAGAAGCCCAACATACGCTACTGTCTCTACTCGATAATACGAGCATCTGATTAATCGGACCTAGGCCTATATTCATGATCATGCCCAGAGTATATGAATGAAATTAAGAACAAACTAACAGTTTCAAAACAGTATTTAAGTAAATGTTTTTCAGATGACAGAGAAAATCAATAAAATCATATTACTTCAAAGGTACCAAGTTACATTTCAATCACTACTAGTTTCAGTAATCAACTAAAAATTCTAACACTATATGGCAGGTTCTGATTTTAAGTAGTTATCATGATTCTAGTTGCGAAAACATATTTTTTGTCACTTATTTTAACCAAAGGGAAGAAGTGTTATAATACTAACTAAACATGCTTGAGTTAATTATAGAAGTCTAAAGCAAATATGTATTTAAATCACTTTTTAAGTGAAGCTAGGCGATAATGTAATTTAAACTTATAAACTACTTATTCCAGAGTTTAACTAACAAGAGTGGCTAATTACCAGTTTATATGTACAGTTTCAGAATCGCATTTATTTACCTAGGTGTATTAACTTTTATATTATCATGTTTTAGTTTTGAATTAGGTGATAAACTATATCTAACTACTGATTTACCTCTAACTACAACGTTAACTACTTCTACTCTAATCTAGGTCAAAATCATATGGATGTTAATTATTACAACCAATACCTACCGAATTACAATGATTTCTAGGAAATATAACTTCAACTACAATGAAGAAACATAAACAGCTTCATCACAAATCAATTAAACTTCAATTCTTCATTCATAAATCTCAATTATATCTCCAGGAAATAGATGTGTACCTGATCAAACGAAAATGAATCAGTGAGTTCTAAGGAAATGAAGAACAGAAGCAGTCAGCAATGGTAACAGCATAGAGACACCAGCAAACAATAGAGGAACAACACAACAATTCCCAAGCTCGATAACCAAACAGCAATCAACTTCGAGATGGATTGATCTAAGTTTCTCGGTGGAGGGTTGGGAATTTTAGGTTGAATAGGGCTCAGCATCCCCAATTGTCTCAGTCGGTGGAAGAGGCTAGTATACGATTCTCCCAGAGGAGTGAATGTTTTCTTTCTCTGAGCCCTGTCACTTCTCACTTCAGATTCAGGACGGAAACTGGTTCGGTTAGGATTTCTATAGGTTTTTTATGGTGGGTAGGCATTTTGGGCATGGTAGACATTTTGAGGAGCTGGGGCTCGCCATGAAGGTGGAGTTGGCGGGTAAGACTGGGCATGTTGGACAGAAAGTTGAGGACCATTTGGATAGTAATAATGTGGAGATGGGTTATATAGTGTTGGTGGGTATGGTTGGTATGGGCGAGGTTGGTGATGATATGGGTTGGGGCCCCAGGACCAAGATCTTCCCTTTATAACCGCCATTTCTTCTTTCTTCTTCTTCCCAATTGATCCTCTCGTCCCCATCTGAATTGCTTGATTTGTAGCCTTGATGGCTGAGTAACTCATAATCTTGTTTGTTTTCAAACCTTCTTCCACAAAACTCCCCATCTTCACTACCTCATTAAGGGCTTTCCGATTGTAGACACCAGATTCCCGTAGTATGTTGGCTCTAAAAATTGTAAGAAACAATCTACCATTTCTCCTTCTTTCATTGGTAGATCCACACGGGCCGCATGTTCCCTCCACATGAAACCATATTCCCGAAAGCTCTCTCCAGGCTTCTTTTCCATTTTGGTCAATGACAATCTATCAGGGATGATTTCCAGATTATATTGAAAATGGTTCACAAATGATTGAGCCAAATCATCCCAAATGAACAATCGGGTATGATATTGACGGGTATACCATTCCAATGCTGAGCCACTGAGGTTTGAATAAAGTAGGCCATAAGTAGTTCATTGTTTCCCCCAGCTCCACGCATTTTGTTGCATACATGTCAGATGGGCCACCAGATCACCATGGCCATCATACATGTCAAATTTTAGCAATTTAATCCCAGTGGGTAGCTGTACCTCGGGGAACAAACACAAGTCCTTGTAAGCCACACTAACTCGGCCTCACATACCCTGCATATTGCGAGACGACTGCTCAAGGCTCTTTATTTTCCTGGCCATCTCCCCTTGTTCAGGGTTTCTAGCAGGTTTCTCCTCCTCCGTCATATCGATAAGTGGGGTGTAAGAATCATGTTGTCTGAAGGTGGGTTCTGGAGGGTAGTAATAATTATCCTGAATATTAAATACAGGCTCACTAGAGGATTTATGTAAAGTGGCTGGTGGTGGTTCCACAAACAAGGGAGCGGCTTGGGGTGGTGATGGTGGAGCTTGTTTAGGCACTGAGGCGGTACTTGTGATGTAGTAGCATAATAGTGTGGGTAAGTAGGCTAAGTAGAAGATGAGTTCTTGGTAGGTGGATCTTGGTTCGGGTTTGAGGGAGGAATATATGTGGGGTTGGATGGGTAAGTAGGTAAGGGTTGCCCCCTTGACCAAGCCTGATACATTTCTGACATCTGTTGTTTCAGCTTATACACTTCTTCCTTCATGTTATTCACATCTCTTACTTCCTCCTCCTGTACGGGATCCATGATTGTCAGCTCAATTTCTTGGGTCACTGCTTTTGTCATGCTTTTAGAATGAGTGTTGTAGTTGTGATGTGCCAGAATGCCAGTTGCTAACTATTTTATCTGATACTCATCAACGACAAAAACTTGTTAATAGTTAGATCATAATAGACAAACATCACAAGTTTTAAAAACACAACTTTTGCCTGCAATTATGCGTCATCCCGGCATTATTGTTTTTCTTTTGACCCGCCAATTCTCTTTTTTCGGCTTTTCTTTTTCTTTTGTTTCCACCCATCTTTTCCATTGTTTTCATTGTTTCTTTTTCTTCTTCTTTTTATTTTCTCTCTCTTTTTTATTTCTTCTTTGTTTTTTCATTTTTCGATCCTATATGTTTCTAATTACACAAGCAATTGCATTTAAGGAAAAAATAATGAAAACTTTTGGATATTCATTGATATTCAAACATTGATTACAAAGGATAATGTTGTACTACAACCTTCTAGATGCAAAAAAATACAAATACAAAAATGCATGCCCTATGAATACATTAAAGCCCCTAGTGTCCGCGAGACATCGTTCGGTCTTACCGCGGGCCTATATGCTAATCACTTTTGGAGTTTGTCCAGGTCGGTCATTAATTGTTTCACAAAGATCATTGCTGCTACGGTAAACATAGACTGGGTCATATCCTTGCACAGTTGGAATTTTCGTGTAATGTAGTGAGCAATGTTGACAATTCTTTCCCTGATGACCCTTTTCTCTTGAAGCAACCTCCCAATCTGTTCGGCACGAGCATCCAAGGTTTGCTGGCACTTCTTTTGAAGTTGTTGTAGCTCCAATTCTAACTGGTTCATGGCCATGTAGCAATGCTCTCTTTCTATATCAAATTCTTTGGTTTGTTTGCTAATTTTGACCTCGGCCATAACAATCTTCTTTCTTAGTTGGGCTACTTCAACATTATGTTCATCTTTTAACTGTCAGATCATCCGAGCCCTTTATTCGGCATTCTTGGCCAATTGTTTTCGAACCCCAATTAATTCCTTTTTAGCTTTATCTTGATCAAAGTTATAATCGTTCACCTTGCGCCGTAGATTTTCAATTAGCTTTTCATCCCAGGCAAGTCGAACAGGGGTTTCGGTAGTTGTTCTTATTTCGCAATCTAAGCCTACAATGTTTCATTTTCTTTCCTAGGATGTTTCTTTTCACCCTCATCGACTGCTTCTTGTAAGCTATTTCGAATTTGAGGTCCTAAAATTGTTTCTCCAACATGCTGATTCTGGCTTGATATTCTTTTTCCTTGGCCAGCCTATCCCTTTATTCCTTTGATTGCTCAGCAAATTCTTGAATATGAGGTCTCTTCGTCGGTCTCTCATGCTCAACATCTCTATGGTACCATGCAGAATATCCTGGTGACACTTCTCCTCTAGCCCGATCTCTCACACAGGTGTCCACTCTCAGACATTGGCACTCATTCCATATTTGCCGGATTTTTGCTTCCGGGAATTGCCCATCAGGACTCATCTCTATTGCTTGAAGGCTGAGGTCCCCATCTTTCGGCACAATCTAATAACTTCCGAGTTGCCGTAGTACTTGGTATGGTGCATAAAGTTGGATGCTCTTGAGATCCATTAACAGAAAATACAACCCTTCTGTTGGAATATATATGACTTCATTGAGAGACAACCATCCTTATGCCCATTCTATATGGCTAGCAGTCAATGATCGGAAATATGTGATCCAACCCTTCGACCCTTCTGGCAACTTGGACTCTTTTGTCCTCATCTAGAATTCTTCAATACAAGTCTTTTCAGATGATCCATAGCTTGAAAACTGATGGTGGCGGCATAAATTCTCTATCATCCACATCTGAAGTAGTATATTACACCATTCGAAGAAATCTTCTCCCGCTTTGCAGGCCGTGAGTGCACGGAAGATATCAGTCACTATCATTGGTGCCAAAGTATTGTTGTCCTGGGTAAGGAGAGTACTGGCAATCCCGACAACTCTAATATCGATGTTCCCATCTTTCCTTGTAAATATTATTAACCCTAGAAAGGTTACCATAAAGGCAAAATGCTTGTGTTCCTCCCATTTAGCCCGGTTCGCTTTGCTGTAGAGTTTGTTTATTGGAACATTCAATCCTCCAACGTGACCATATTTGAGGTATAAAAAGTTCATGGTGCAAAACTCGTGGACCAAATCTTCATTGTGAACATTTCTGGCTATTTTCAAGGAGTCGAGGAATCTATGCACAGTGATGGATCTTGGAGTGACCGGATACTTGTCTTTCAAAGGAACCTCACCATTTGCGATGTAGTTAGCAAATTCCTCCAATGTCGGAGTAAGCTCAAAGTCCAAGAAGTGGAGCACGTTGTGTGCGGGATCCCAGCAGGCAACTAAAGCTCGGATAATATCACCTCGAGGTACTATGTCAAGCAGCCCAGTAAGATCTTTCAAATATTTGTTGACCCAATCCTGTCCATATTGGACTAATCATTCCACCACAACCGTAACTCCAAAGGGATCTTGTTCATTAGTGAAAATGGTTCATTTTGTATTGTGCTCATCCTGCACAATTATTAAAGGCGATTTAAACGCATATTATTTGACTCAAAAAGTAAACAAAAATCTTTTTTCAAGGAAAAGAATCAACCTTTGAAAATTTCAATGCTATTATTTTAGAGGAAATGACTTCAATGCGGCCATTTTTGCGCAAACAGCCTTCCGGCGTCCTTTCGGGACATTCGGCTATTTTCAGAACGACATCACTTTTATTTTATTGAAAAACTAAAAATTTGACATTTTTTGTTATTTTTGAAAAGGGGTGGTTGGACCCGTCACGGATTGCCTACGTATCTCGCCTAGTGGTGAGAATCAAACCAATGTAGTTCGGTCAAATTGTTCTAGGACCAACTATTTCGACAAAAATTATTCCGACTATTTTCAAGCTTTTCTTTTCTCAAAATTTCGGCAATGTTTCGTCAACATTTCAGTATTGCTATTCTAAAAATCGCAATTATCCTCTCTTTTTGTTTTCAGGTATTTAGCCGGTCAGCATAATAATCCAGGATAAATAAATGCAACATATAATCATGCTCGGTCTTTGATATTCGGGTCACCCGTCCTAGATGGACCCAACCCCTGTGTTTAGTCTCCTAATTCAGATATGATGCAAATAATCATCCTAAATCTAGGCTCAATATCCTGATTTTCAATGGTACTAAACTGTGTACCCGAGCGGGCAACTCGGATCGAGGAGGGGCCTATGTACCGGGGACCCGCGGGATCATCCGGCTTGTAACTTATCCGACCTATATTTCTTATTTGGGTATGACACTAACAGAAAGGGGAGTCTCAAACAGTAAGCACATCCCCGGAGGTAAACATATAAGGGTTTTCGGCATAAATTTTATATACAATTCATGTAATATCAAAGCAGTAAACTTATAGCTCGTTGATCAAAGCATATAATGAAATCAGATATAAACAAAAACAGCAATTTAACTGAGCTCGAATTCTTAAACCATGAACCGAAGTTCTGGGTTTCTTATCCCCAACAGAGTCGTCGGAGCTATCACACCTCCTTTTTCTTACATCCACTATTTACTAACACACCCCGGGAAGGGATATAATAATAATAAGGGAATGAGTTTTTACAGTTAAAGGACATTCGGAAAGAGAAATTTTATTAATTTTCAGAGTTGCCACTTGGAAAATAATGGTGTCCCAAGTCACCGGTTTAATCCCGAACCGAGGAAATTATGACTCAGTTTAGCAGTCTGTGAAACTAGAAATCCGGATAAAGGATTCTGTTAACCCGGGAGAAGATGTTAGGAACTCCTGGATTCCGTGGTTCTAGCACGGTCGTACAACTGCCATATTTATTGTATTTGATTTCCTTATATGCTTCGATTTTCAAATGCTATTAATGTTCCGCTTTCTTATTTTTAGGACTTGCGACGTCACGAAAACGTATTTCGAGTCACACCGTAACCAGTACGCCTGTGACTTTAGTGCTTTTCAACTTCACTAGGATTTGAGATTTGGGTCACATAATATTTACACCCTTATTAGGAACGTTATTTTATTTATCGTGCCTATAATGTCTACGTCTTTATTATCTTTGGGAAGGACCGTGAAATTCGCTAAACGGTCCCTCCAAGTCTAGCATATTTACATTAAAATCTGTTTGGGGGCCCCGTATATTTTTCATCTTGGAACGAGGCTCATCCCTTATTTTAAGGTTCAATCTTATTTATGTACTATGTTTTCTATTTTTTTTATTCCTAATAAACATATTTTTTTGTGTTATTTTTCAAAGCTATAATGTTTGGAGTCCAGGCCATTAATCACTATTGGGGCCTCGACTTCAAACTGCTTTAGCGGTCCATTATTAAAGACAATTGGGCTTCAGAAACCCAACTGATAACAACTAGGTCGGGAATCCAAACTAGAGTAAGAATTTGACAAGTAAATGCGGAAGCAATAACAACAGGAATTGAACAACTAGAATTAAAGAGACGAAAATAAAGGATATGGGAAAGATTCAAGGAAAGAATTTCGAGAACTTTCAAGAACGCAAGTTCTATAGCCTTGACAAGATCAAAGTAACAACGTCTTGATTTATGAAAGAAATCAAACGCCTTTACTTAACAGCAAATCAAAACAATAGATTCGGATCTTGACCACTTTACGAGTAACTTGAGACAACAATTAATACTAGTATTAATCGCCTTCTAAAAATACCACAAAGGAATCAAAGATATCACAAAGAGAAGTAATCTTACTACCTTGAACTATGAACTAGTAAAGGTTGAAAGATAAATCTCAAAGCACAAGTAACAAAGGTTCAAAAGAACTCTCAAAATATGATATACTCACTCAATAATAATCTGCCTTATGAAGCAGAAGAACACACTATTTATAGGAGTACAAAAGCATAAAAATAACATTAAAAACTAGGTGGGGTGGTGGTAGTGGAAAACACAATTATTACAATGAGGTAGGTGGTTGCTAATGTCTAAGAAAAGTCTTTGGTAGGTGAGGGGCGGCCAAGACTCTTTGGGGCAGATTTGGGCCTTAACAACTTGTTTTGGGCCATTTGTTTGGACTCCAATTGGGCTGTTCTTGTAACACCTCTTTCTGGACTCTTTTAACCTCATTTTGAGCCCATTTGGTGACTCCATGGGCAGATTTGTGTAACCAAATCTTCCTCCTCTTGGACTTCAGTTTGAGCCACCAAATAGTTGTAAAACTTAGACAACTCTTCTCCTTTGGGCATGAGCTCTTCCTCCATAGTTAGAAGCTTCTTTATTTGCCATTGAAGTCCAGCAACCTTAGTTTGCAATTCCTTAGCTTGAGATCTTGTAAATGGCCTTCTTGGAGCTTCCAAAACTCTATCCTTATCAGTGATGCTATCATTCCCCTCTTCTTGAAAAGAATTCGTCCCCGAATTCGATCCTACGTCAAACAAAGATAAGTCAGTAACATTGAATGTAGCACTTACTTGAAACTCACCAGGAAGGTCCAACTTGTAAGCATTGTTTCCAATCCTTTCAAGGACTTGAAAGGGGCCATCTCCTCTAGGATGCAACTTTGACTTCCTTTTGGAAGGAAATCTCTCCTTTCTAAAGTGAACCCAAACTAAATCTCCAGGTTTAAAAATAACTTGTTTTCGATCCTTATTCTTTCTCAAGGCGGTTTGCTCATTTTTCTTCTCAATTGCAAGCCTTGTTTGCTCATGAATTTTTTTCATCATCTCAGCCTTCGTCCTACCATCAAGACTAGCAATATCATTAGTAGGTAATGGTAATAAATCAAGTGGAGTAAAGGGATTAAAGCCATAAACAACTTCAAAAGGAGACATACCCGTAGAAGAATGGATTGTTCTATTGTAAGCAAATTCAATCATAGGTAAGTGATCTTCCCATAAAGTTAATTTACCTTTCAAAACAGCCCTCAACATGTTTCCTAAGGTTCTATTAACTACTTCAGCTTGTCCATCAGTTTGTGGGTGACAAGAAGTGGAAAACAACAATTTAGTGCCTAACTTCCCCCAAAATACACGCCAGAAGTGACGCAAAAACTTTGCATCCCTATCACTAACAATAGTTCTAGGTATACCATGCAATTTCACAATCTCTTTTACAAAAAGATTAGCAACATGTGAGGCATCATTAGTCTTTAAACAAGGAATAAAACGAGCCATCTTGGAGAACCTATCTACCACAACAAATATACTATCCTTACCATACCTTGTTCTAGGCAAACCTAACACAAAATCCATAGATATATCAATCCAAGGTGAAGTAAGAACAGGTAATGGCGTGTAAAGACCATGTGGTAACACTTTAGATTTAGCTTGTTTACATTCCAAACACTGTGTGCACATTCTTTCAACATCTTTTCGCATTCCAGGCCAAAAGAAATTTTCAGCAAGTATGTCTAATGTCTTTGGGACCCCAAAGTGTCCCATAAGTCCTCCACAATGTGCTTCCCTTACAAATACTTCACGTAAAGAGCAATTAGGGATACACAACTTATTTTCCTTAAAGAGAAACCCATCTTGTAGGTTAAACCTATCAAGAGGACCCAACTTAAAATCTGCAAAAGTTTTGCCAAAATCAACATCATTAGCATAAAGTTCCTTGATTTGATCAAAACCCATCAATTTAGAAGTGAGGGTAGAAACTAAGACATACCTCCTTGAAAGTGCATCAGCAACAACATTCTCTTTCCTTGTTTGTAAGAAATTACATAAGGAAAAGTTTCAATAAATTCGACCCACTTAGCATGCCTTCTACTAAGCTTACCTTGACTTTTCAAGTATTTCAAGGATTCATGGTCACTTTTAATGACAAACTCCCTTGGCCACAAGTAATGTTGCCATGTGGCTAAAGCCCTTACCAAAGCATAAAGCTCTTTGTCATAAGTTGAATAGTTCAATGTGGCTCCATTCAACTTCTCACTAAAGTAGGCAATAGGTTTAGAATCTTGCATCAAAACAGCACCTATTCCCTTGCCAGAAGCATCACATTCAATTTCAAAAGATTTAGAAAAATCAGGCAATTGTAATAACGGAGCAGAACATAACTTTTCTTTCAACAAGTTAAAAGCATCATCTTGTTCTTTTCCCCATTTAAAAATCCTATCCTTTTTGATAACTTCAGTTAAAGGAGAAGCAATGGTGCTAAAGTCTCTCACAAACCTCCTATAAAAACTAGCAAGTCCATGAAAACTCCTAACTTCAGTTACACTCTTAGGTTTAGGCCATTCTTTAATTGCTTTGATTTTCTCTTCATCAACCTCAACACCCCTTAGAGCTAACCACAAAACCCAAGAAAATCACACGATCCACATAAAAAGTACACTTTTTAAGATTAGCAAACAACAAGTGCTTTCTAAGAACTTCAAAAACTTGTCTTAGGTGTTCTACATGCTCTTCTAAAGTATTAGAAAAGACCAAGATATCATCGAAGTACACCACAACAAATTTTCCATGAAAATCCTTAAAAACATGATTCATTAATCTCATGAAAGTGCTAGGTGCATTAGTCAAGCCGAAAGGCATAACTAACCACTCATAAAGCCCATATTTGGTCTTAAAAGCTGTTTTCCATTCATCTCCTGGATTCATTCGAATCTGATGGTAACCACTTTTTAGATCAATTTTAGAAAAGATTTTGGATCCATGTAATTGATCCAACATGTCATCAAGACGAGGAATAGGGTGGCGATACTTTATCGTAATCTTGTTGATTGCTCTACAATCCACGCACATCCTCCAAGTTCCATCCTTTTTGGGTACCAATAGGACCGGAACAGAGCAAGGGCTCGTGCTCTCTCTCACAAAGCCTTTCTCAAGCAACTCCTCAACTTGCCTTTGAAGTTCCTTTGTCTCTTCTAGATTACTCTTATAGGCTGGCCTATTTGGGATTTGTGATCCAGGCACAAAATCAATTTGATGCTCAATGCCACGTAAAGGTGGCAATCCACTAGGAATATCTTCTGGAAAGACATCTTCAAAATCCTGCAAAAGAGAAGAAATACTACTTGGCAAAGAAGAAGTTAGCAACTCAGAGTTAATCAAAGCCTCTTTGTAAGTAAGTAGTATTATGGGCAGTCCCTCTTTTCTTGCATTTAAACACTCTTTGGCTTTTATATAGAAACTCTCTCTTTTTCTTTCCTTAGCCTCTTTCCTCTCACCAAGACTGCCTATTTTTTTATTCGAACCCTCTTTTATCTCTTCTCTCAAATTGCTGCCCTCTCTCTCTTTCTTTTCTTTTTCCTCAAGCTCACTTTTTATCCCTCCCCTTGACTTTCCCATTGTTTCCTTTAATCTCTTCTTCTGATCTTCAAACACTTGAGAAGGAGATAAAGGTGCAAGAGTAAATTTCCTGCCATTTAGTTCAAGCGAATATCTATTCTTTCTCCCATCATGAAAAACATTCCGGTCATATTGCCAAGGACGACCCAGTAATATATGACAAGCTTGCATAGGCACTATGTCACAAAGAATATCATCCTCATATCTACCAACGTTAAATGAAATCATATACTGTTTATTTACCTTTAGTTCACCACTATCATTTAACCATTGGAGTCTATAGGGAGTAGGGTGTTTCATGCATGCAAGTCCCAGTTTTCCACAAAGTATGAACTAACCACATTAGCACAACTACCACTATCAATGATCATAAAGCAAGTTTTTCCTTTTATCCCACACCTAGTATGGAATATATTCTCTCTTTGTGCTTCACTATTGCTTCCTAAATTGATAGTCATAATCCTCCTAACTACCCCAACCATTCCATCATTAGGTAGTTCTAAATCACCTTCATCACTCATATCTCCCTCTTCATCTCCCTCACTCTTTTCACTCTCATATCCTCCATCTTCTTTTAGAATGATGTTCCTTCTACTTGGACATTCATGCATCATATGTCCTCTTCCTTTACATTTATGACACTGAATAGAACTAGAAGGTGTAAAAGGTTTAGGGTTGAAGGTTTTACCTCCCTCTTTGTTCTCCAGTTTACCTTTTCCCTTGTCTTCTTGAGGCCGAGAAAAATTCTTCATCTCATGATTTGGCCATGTTTTCTTAGGCATGGTGCTTGTTCGATATCTCCATGAGCCAGTTTGCTTTCTTTTATTTTGATTTTCTACCTTTATACACAAATCAACTAACTCATCTATTGTTACATATTGCTGTAATTCAACTACATCAGCTATTTCCTTATTTAAACCATTTAAAAACCTAGCCATTGTAGCCTCTTCTTCCTCCATACAATTAGCTTGGATCATAGCTATATCCATAGCCTTAAAGTAATCATCTACTGACATGGACCCTTGCTTCAATGTTTGAAGACGTAGTTGTAGCTCTCTTTGAAAGTGTGATGGTACGAATCTCTTCCTCATCACCCTTTTAGCCTCAGTCCAAGTAGCAATTGGTGTTTGTCCTTCTTGCAGTCGATCCCTATTTAGCTTTTTCCACCAAATAGAAGCATAATCAGAAAACTCAACAACAACAAGTTTAACCTTCTTACCTTCAGAGTAGTTGTGACAGTCAAAGATTGCTTCAACCTTTCTCTCCCAATCAAGATACAAGTCCTGGATCCCTTGTTCCCTTGAAAGATGGCATCCGCATCTTTATATTACTTATATTATCATCCTCTATCCTACCTCTTTGTCCCCTCCTATCTCCTCTCACCCTATCAAAATCAATATCATTAAAATCATCAATAAAGTTTGCTTGATTTACAATAGGAGCATGAGGTACATTTCTTCTAGCAGGTGGCCTAACATTATTATCCCTCCTAAGTTCAGCTATTGTATCATTTTGATCCGCAATGGTATCCCTCATTTCTTGGAGTTGGAGATTCAACCTTTCAAACTGTTGATGCATGGCTTGCAAGGTAAAATCATTCCTTGCTTTGATTTCAGCTTCTTGGAGAACCATTCGTTCATTATCACTACCTGTATGTGACATCTTTAAAAATTGTATCACACAAATTAGCTCTTTTTTTTTCTCTCGGAATAACCTTTGAACAAAGTACTTTATAGATTTATAGTTAAACCTAACTTGTATGTAGTTCTTAGTAGTAAAACTCAGATTTTTCTTTTGTTTTTTTTGGAACAATTAAAAGAAGAAAGAACCAAATCCTAGAACTTTTAGGCTCGGTTGAAATAAGACACGAACAAAAAGGAAAGAATAGAAATGTGTAGAATACAGAGAGTAACAAAATCAAGGATCCCCTCTTCTTGTTTCCTTTGTTAATTTTTGGAAACACTTAGATACAAAATTTATATCCCGGAGAGCAAGCAATTGTATTTCTTCTTGTTTTAAATTGGATTTCGTTTTTTTTTTTTGGTTTTTTTTGTTTTTTTTTTTTGTTTTCTTTATCCCAAGAATTATCAAGAACGAAATCTTGATAGAACCGCTTTGATACCACTTGATAACAACTAGGTCGGGAATCCAAACTAGAGTAAGAATTTGACAAGTAAATGCGGAAGCAATAACAACAGGAATTGAACAACTAGAATTAAAGAGACAAAAATAAAGGATATGGGAAAGATTCAAGGAAAGAATTTCCGAGAACTTTCAAGAACGCAAGTTCTATAGCCTTGACAAGATCAAAGTAACAACGTCTTGATTTATGAAAGAAATCAAACGCCTTTACTTAAAAACAAATCAAAACAATAGATTCGGATCTTGACCACTTTACGAGTAACTTGAGACAACAATTAATACTAGTATTAATCGCCTTCTAAGAATACCACAAAGGAATCAAAGATATCACAAAGAGAAGTAATCTTACTACCTTGAACTATGAACTAGTAAAGGTTGAAAGATAAATCTCAAAGCACAAGAACAAAGGTTCAAAAGAACTCTCAAAGTATGATATACTCACTCAATAATGATCTGCCTTATGAAGCAGAAGAACACACTATTTATAGGAGTACAAAGGCATAAAAATAACATTAAAAACTAGGTGGAGTGGTGGTAGTGGAAAACACAATTATTACAATGAGGTAGGTGGTTGCTAATGTCTAAGAAAAGTCTTTGGTAGGTGAGGGGCGGCCAAGACTCTTTGGGGCAGATTTGGGCCTTAAAACAACTTGTTTTGGGCCATTTGTTTGGACTCCAATTGGGCTGTTCATGTAACACCTCTTTCTGGACTCTTTTAAGCTCATTTTGAGCCCATTTGGTGACTCCATGGGCAGATTTGTGTAACCAAATCTTCCTCCTCTTGGACTTCAATTTGAGCCACCAAATAGTTGTAAAACTTAGACAACTCTTCTCCTTTGGGCATGAGCTCTTCCTCCATAGTTAGGAGCTTCTTTATTTGCCATTGAAGTCCAGCAACCTTAGTTTGCAATTCCTTAGCTTGAGATCTTGTAAATGGCCTTCTTGGAGCTTCCAAAACTCTATCCTTATCAGTGATGCTATCACTATTAGGGCCTCGACTTCAAACTGCTTTAGCGGTCCATTATTAAAGACAATTGGGCTTCAGAAACCCAACGTACGCTACTGTCTCTACTCGATAACACGAGCATCTGATTAATCGGAGTTGGGCCTATATTCATGTTCAGGACCAGAGTATATGAATGAAATAAAGAACAAACTAACAGTTTCAGTAGTATTTAAGTAAATGTTTTTCAGATGACAGAGAAAATCAATAAAATCATATTATTTCAAAGGTACCAAGTTACATTTCAATCACTACTAGTTTCAGTAATCAACTAAAAATTCTAACACTATATGGCAGGTTCCGATTTTAAGTAGTTATCTTGATTCTAGTTGCAGAAACTTATTGTTTTTCACTTATTTTAACCAAAGGGAAGCAGTGTTGTAATACTAACTAAACATGCTTGAGTTTTTAATAATTATAGAAGTCTAAAGCAAATCTGTATTTAAATCACTTTTTAAGTGAAGCTAGGCGATAATGTAATTTAAACTTATAAACTACTTATTCCCTTTTAGATTAAATTGATCCAGATTCATAGTTTAACTAACAAGAGTGGCTAATTACCAGTTTATATGTCCAGTTTCAGAATCGCATTTATTTACCTAGGTGTATTAACTTTTATATTATCCTATTTTAGTTTTGAATTACGTGATAAACTATATCTAACTACTCATTTACCTCTAACTACAATGTTAACTACTTCTACTCTAATCTAGGTCAAAATCATAAGGCAGTTAATTATTACAACCAATACCTAACGAATTACAGTGATTTCTATGAAATATAACTACAGCTAGAAAGAAGAAACAGAAACAGCTTAACACAAATCAATTAAACTTCAATTCTTCATTCATAAATCTCAATTACATCTCCAGGAAACAGATGTGTACCTGATCAAACGAAAATGAATCAGTGAGTTCTAAGGAGATGAAGAGCAGAAGCAGTTAGCAATGGTAACAGTAGAGAGACACCAGCAAACAATAGAGGAACAACAGAGCAATTCCCACGCTCGATAAACAAACAGCAATCAACTTCGAGAAAAGTTGAAATCCAAGCTAGTGAGGACAACACAGCAGAGAAACACCAGCCAAAGATCCCAAAGCAACAATTCTCGAATTGAAGATTAAGTAGACAATAGTATCAGCTGAATCTCTCAAATATATTTCACACCCTTTTAGTTGTAAAATTCAGAACTGGAAACTTTCAAATTTTCCTGGAATATCTTTCAATTATCCAAGATGGAACCCCTTTTTTCAGGATTATAGAAGCCTATTTATAGAGTTATTTGGGGGGAGGGATTTCAAATAAGTTAATTATAATTTTCCTCCCCTATTCTTTTCAATTAATTACATTATAGTCTATTAGTATTGTATCGAAATGCCCTTGAACCCCTACTAAAAGGTTTTGGGCGGTTCTTTTGCATTCTATTAGGCATGTTTTACCCGATTACCCTCACTTGCTAAGGTTTATTATACAAATCCCTTTCAACTCTACCTAGTATACCTCTTATTATCCAAGTAATTTAAGAAATACCAAGCATTAAGGTCATTTTTGTCCCTATGGGCTCTATTTAATCCACAAAAATACCATTTACCCTTCCCCTTTTACCCTTTGCCTTTGGTTGTTATTACTCGACCTACCTTAGGTCTGGAAAGACTAGGGTGAAACATGTTTAACAAATAGCCAACCTAAGACACGTCTTTAAAACTTTAATCAATTTCAGACTACAACCCTTTTCGATTTTAGCCACTTTTTAGAAATAGCACTAATCAAAATCCATACTTAGTTCACAAACATAGCCACAAAACATTTATACATATAACCTAAATACTCATAAGTATTCAGAGGTTCATAAGAAACTAACACTCAAATCAAATTGTAAATATAGTTAGATTCATGTTGTTTTGCACAAACAACCTTAACCACGACTTAGCTTCCAATTAATCAGAACTCAGAGGAAAATTTTGATAATGGTTGAATTCCAACTAATTAAAACCCAATCGAGAAAGAATATACTGAACAATCACATAAAACTGGCTAATTAGCACATTATTCATAAGTAGTTAATATCTGAATCGTAAGAACACTTAGATAATTTCAGGCATGTATGAGATTCAGGGTTCACATGAACAAGTACGAATTAAATAAAAAATAGAGATAGATTCATGTTTTTAAGCATGCATAGGAATAGATTCAGACAATAGCATGGTAGGCATGTAAAGAGGCAAGTTTCAGAACAAGTGAACATATAAAATATCACCGAACGAGAACAAGGTAGGGGTACTTAGCTTTTTCTTCAGGCCTTTTCCTTTTCTTTTTCCTTTTCTTTCTTTCTTTTCTTCTTTCTTTCTTCTTCGTTCTTTTCATTTTTCTTGATTTTCAGAGTTTCGAAGACTGTTAATCTTCCGAGTGTTAGATCTTCCAAAAGGGGCCTTAGGAGTTTGATTTGAGTGTGTGAGAGGAGTCTGGAGACCTGGGGTAAGGTTTTGAGAGTGGGGTTGTTTTTGGGTACTCAACGGAGTAGGGTTCCGGCAAGGTTTTTTGAATATTCGACGGGTTGGGGACATATTCGAGGGAAACCACCTAGATAGGGTGGTAGATCGTCCCAAGGTTGTTGGATGGTGTTAGTTTGGGGTACTGGTTCATACCTTGGGTGGTCGCCGGCTAGGATTCCGGCGACTAGATTTTCAAGGGTTGGCCAGTGGAGATACCGCAGAAGCGGGAAAACGGTCGCAGGGACGGACTCGTAGGTGCGGAATATAGTCCGCAGAAATGGAAATGAATGGCTTGGAGGGTCTCACAGAAGAGGAGAAAGTTCCGCTTAAGTGGTCTCGCTAGAGCATGTTTTATACCGCAGAAGCGGTCTTGGACTATAGCGTAGGTCGTAGAAGCGACCAGTTAACCGCAGAAGCAGTCTCGCTTAAGCGAGCCTTATATCGCAGAAGCAAAAAGTGGCTTGGGTTTAATAAACAGAAGGGTTCGGAATTTTAGAACATTTAACACATTTGGGGCTTCAAACTAAGAGGTGATTTTGGCGATTTTGAGGAGGAAATCGAGGGAATTCATCATGTAAGCACTCATGGACCCAATTTATGTTAATATAGTGTTAAATCATGGAATTAACCTCTGAAAATTTGAGGATTTAAGGTGTATCAATGGGAGATTTTTGCTCTAAGCCTGGGTTATAGAAAATCAACGATTTGAGTGGGCAAACGGAGTCCGATTTTGATAAACTTTATATGTATGGACTCGCGGCGAGATAAGGATTCTGAAAATGTGACTTCTGTAATTTTTCGAGAAGCGGGCCTAGGGCTCGAGTTTTGCTAGTTAAGAGATTTTCATGTATTTCGATTGTTTTTGATTGGGAGTTATTCCATTTGCCTATTTTGATATATTTGTACGTATTTTGGCTAGTTTCGACGTGCGTGGAGGCCGGTTCGAGGATCTAAGGCATCGCGGGCTTGATTTTTCGTCGGATCGAGGTGGGTAATACTTGTAAATGATGTCCTGAGGGTTAGTAAACCCCGAACTTGCACATCCTAGTGTTGTATTGAGGTGACTTGCACGCCGGATAACGAGCGTGGGGTAGATAACCGTTGGGGATTGTGACTTGGTCCGTCCCGCTTAATAAATAATAACACCTAATTGCTTGAATTTGAATTGACACCCTAATAAAGATATTAATTATCAGGTATTTGACTGATTATCATGTTTTGGGCTTCGTGCCGATTATCTGAATCCTTCAGGGATTGGTATTACTGTCTTGATAATACTATGCATATTTTCATTTCAATCTAACGTTTTAAAAATGTATTTTGCTACTCAGCATTTTCATAAGATTTGAGAAACTTGAACAAGGTGTTGATGATATTTTAGCTGTGAGCTGATATGATACTATTGCCCAAGGAGCTGATTTGAGTGCAGACTTGCACGGTTTGAGGTTTTACCTTGGTATTGACATGTTATAATGAAAGAAAGAGAAGTTAAAAAGAGATTCTAAATACTCTACTCATATATGTTAAAAAGGAATACCCTGAAAGTGTACTTCAAATTAATGGATAATTCGGTATGTTTATAGCATGAGATAGTGCTTTGTGTGGTTTTATTTTCCTCACATTATTTATTTTTATTACAGTGGAGTTGGAAGTATTCACTCGACTCCCTGCACCATGTGTGCAGATTCAGGTACCTGGAGGCTTAGTTGAGCTTAGTGCTGGTATAGACCCAGTTGGGATCGTCGAGGTAGCTGCCTGGCGTCCCCAGGACCCGACATTTCCCATGTACTACTCCGTTATTGTTTATTCCACATAATCTTAGACTTGTAGAATTATTTACAGTATTGACTGATATTCTAATAGAGGCTCTTGGCTCGTGAACCCAGATCTTTGGGGAAGTTACGTTGTTTTTTTTTTTTGAAGGTTTAGGATATTATTATATCTATCACTTTAAGTTGGCTTCTTTCTCTGATAATGACTTGAAATAAGTGATTTTGAGCTCTAAGCTCGGGATGAGAGTGTATTTGGTCGGGCTGGCCTAGCAATGTGCTGGGCGCCATCACGACCAGTTTTGGGGTTGTGACAAGAAGGTTCATAGAACAACCCTACTTCAGGGAAGCCGCCCCTTACACCATCCCGAAAACTTTCAAGATGCCCCTATCTGAGCGTGTACGATGGGACTACCGACCCTGAAGATCATCTCATCCATTATGTCACCGCCGTGAAAGGAAAAGATCTATCAAAAGAACAGGTACCATCTGACCGGGGGAGCCCTGACATGGTACTCTCAACTGCCCGCCAAAGCAATCTCAACCGCCCGCCAAAGCAATCTCAACCTTCGAAGAAATGGCAGATAAGTTCGTCACCGCACACGCCAGCGTAAAGAAGGAAGAGGCAAGGGTGAACAACATCTTCGCCGTCAGGCAAACCATGGGCGAGTGCCTCAGGGACTTCCTCGCTAGGTTCAACAGGGTGAGGATGAGCCTGCCAAACTTGTCAGAAGGCATGGCGGTAGCCGCCTTCCAAAACGGACTCAGCAGAGATGGTTCCAGAGCAACTAAGAAGCTATTAAGCCGACTCATGAAATATCCTCCCACAACTTGGGATGAGATTCACAACGCCTACTGCGTCGAGGTACGAGCAGACGAAGACGACCTTAATGGGCCGACCCGACGATTGACAACTATACGCTCAGACACAAGGAAAGATCAGTGTCATAAAAGATGCCGAGAACTCCCTCCTCGCCCCAGTAAAGAACGGCATCAACCATACATCAGGTCTCCTCATCCGCCCCCTCGTCATACAGACGCATTGCAATGGCATCCCGCCCCGCTTAGAAACGAAAGAGGTACACCCCATTTGCTTTCATCATATAACTTTTCTATCTCTCCTTCAGAAATAGTGTATGCGTTGGAAAAGCTTGGCACCAAGGTGCAATGGCCTCAAAAAATGAAATCTGACCCCGCCACGAGGAAATCAAATGTCCTATGCGAATTCCACCAAGAGCGGGGACACAGAACCGAAGATTGCATAGGCCTACGACAGGAAGTCATCAAAATGCTAAAGCAGGATACCTAAAGGAGCTGCTTAGTGACAAGGGAAAAGTCAATTTTACACGCGGACGAGAACAGTCCCGCGGGCCACCAAAGCCACCCTCCCCGACACGGATAGTAAGAATGATTGTCAAAGACGGTACAGAAATCGCTATCAACCATGTCAAATTCGCCAACACACATAGACTGAAGCGAACCATCTCCCACGAACGGTACGATGACCTCGAAGGGAGTATCACATTCGATAAGTCTGATGTCGACGGTTTGTGTTTTCCCCATTATGACGCTTTAGTTAATACTATCACACCTCCTTTTCGCGCTACCGCTTATTAATACTACACCCCGGGAAGGGATATAATAATAAAAGGGAAGGAGTTTTTCCACTTAAAGGACAGTCGGAATGGCATTTATTTATTAAATTTCAGAGTCGCCACTTGGGAAAATAATGGTGTCCCAAGTCACCGATTTAATCTCGAACCGAGGAAATTATGACTCTGTTTAACAGTCGGCAAAATTAAAAATCCAAATAAGGAATTCTGTTAACCCGGGAGAAGGTGTTAGGCACTCCCAGATTCCGTGGTTCTAGCACGGTCGCTCAACTATTGTATTTGTTTTTATCTGATTTCTATATATGTTCCTTTTTTTATGTGCATTTATTAATATTCCGCTTTATCACTTTTAATGAATTGCAATGTCGTGAAAATGCATTTCGGGCCACACCGTACCAGTACGCCTATTGCCTTTAGCATATTCCGACATCGTTGAGAGTATGATTTGGGTCACATAAATGTGCACCCGTATTTGACAGTGTAATATTATTATAAGTCGTGCCTAGAGTTTCTACGTCTTGTTAATCTTTGGGAAAGATCGTGAAATTTGCTAAACGGTCCTTCCAAATCTACTTGTTTTATACCAATTATTTGAGGGCCCCATGCATTTTATTCTCAAACGAGGCTCACCTCATTTATTTTAAGGTCGTATTTCTAGTGTGCTATATTTTCTAATACTATTTACCTTATTGAAATAACAAAACAATTCTGCCTATTTATTTTTATTAAAAGTCAACCTAAGAATGACTACATTATTCGTTTATTAATTATTCAAAAATGGAGACAAATTTAATTGCTCGAACATTTTCTATCGAAATGGAGACTATGTCTTGTAATTTACAGTCCAAATCAAACTTCATAAGCTTGTGATTATATCGAAATGGTCAATAAGCTTGTGATTATATGAAAGTCAAAGCTTATTCCATCTTAATAAGCTTGTGATTATATGAAAGTCAAAGCTTGTAATTAGTTTGTGATTTCTACATCTTAACAATATTGATTAAGAAAATACATTTGAATACTAAAAATCTTATACTCCCTCTTATGTGAACCCATTTGACTGGGCACGCAGTTTAAGAAAAGAGAGAAGACTTTTGATCTTGTGGTGTAAAATGAGGCACCTTTATTTTGTGTGGCTATAAATCATTGCATAAAGGTAAATTATTTCCAAATAAGGAAAGAGGTCATTCTTTTTGGGACGGACTAAAAAGTAAATGGGTTCACATAAATTGAAACGGAGGGAGTATGAAATATTCAAACTAGGGGACAAAGTAACAGAATTGCTATTTGCACAAATTCATTTCCTAAGTGTAGCTTTATAATCAATCACAATGTCCTGAATATAAGCTAAAATTAACATTGATATGTCCATTTAAAGACTCACACGAACAAAAAATTTCCTTACTGGTTCAATTACAAAATCAAATGAAGATAATGTTATTACCTCAAACTATTCAAGGAGTTATATAATCTAATTATACAATTTCAAAATCAACAGCAGATTCTAACAGTTTAAAGCTATTCGAATTCAATTATTAAATTTCTAATTCAACTCACAGTTCAACTAACATTGTAAACTATCAATCTCAATTTCTAAGTTGTTTCAAATTTCCAGTTCGTATTAATTACACAAAGAGAAGAAACAAAAACAAACAAGCTGAATAGTATAGAAATGACTAAATCCACATCAACTTAAGCTTTGACTTTCATATAATATCCATATTGCAATTTAAATAGTGATGCTTTTCAAAGAGTGTACCTGGTAATAGAACAGAAGAAGAAGAAGAGGATCAGCAGCAGTAAAATCGATACAGCAGTAGCAAATAACAACAGTAGCAGAAGTCCAGTAAACCCAGGAAGTGAACCAGCAAACCAATTTCTAAACCAGCAAATGATATACTAACGATCCAAACACTAATTCCAGTCACTTTAATGGATCGACAGACTTCAAGAGCAACTCAATTTAACACACCTTAACACAAGCTTATTAAGATTTTTACTTTGATACCAAGAAAACCTCAAGAAGAGTTATCAAAAGCGATTAATGAAACAAGTGATTCTAAAATTCATCAAGCTTTTGTATTTCTTTGAATTTTCAACTCTTAAAACTCTCTCTCTTTTTTTTTTAAATCATGTGCCTCTGTATGTGTGTATAAAAATCTCCAGGTCTATTTTTATCTCTCAAATCTCTGTGTGTGTGTAAAAAAAACTCCCAAAATCTATTTTTTTTTCTCTCTGAAAATCGGTGTTGTGTGTATCAATCTCTCAAGTTCTGTTCGTATCAAATATGTGTTTGCAGCATTTTATAGGCATACAATTGGTGTCTCCCCCCCCCCACAGCTTAGTCCTTTTTCAATATTAAATAGGCACTTAATTTTCACTCACTTAATTCTTATTAATTAATATATATAGTGTACCCCCTACTCAAGTTAGCAGACTCCTACTCAAATTAGGAGACTCCTACTCAAACCCCCTAAGCTACTGCTAATTACTCCTAAATATTATTAGGAGCCATCAAATATCCCCTTAATTCACTGTTTTACCCCTCCCTTTCAGACAACTATAACCAATACAATTCTTTTCAAATAGACAGGGCATCACACAAAAGGAATTGATAATGCGAACAAAACATGGATATCAACTAGAGCAATTATCAAGCTTATAACATAAGATTAACACAGAAAGAAACAAATGGATAACCTACTCGGAGAAAAACTTAACACTATGGTCAGGCTATTCTAGCAATCAAACTGGAAGAACTAATTGACGACATGGATTCTATCGAATATACAGGACATATTGTACAACTTTTATCTACAACAAATAGAAAAATATCACAAGTGATTCGAGTGGAATTTGACAGAAAAATTATAATACAACTTAATTAATTGACTTAACCTATTATATACTTAAACAACAAAATAAAGACAATTCGACCAAATAAAAGGTCATTTAGAAGATGGACAGAACAGATTGAAAAACAACAAATCAAAAATTAAATAAGCTAATCAAAACAAATAACCATACATCAATAAAAATATAAACAGAACAAAAGAAAGGAAAGAAATTACCTCCGAAGTTTAAAACTAGACGGACCTAGGCTTCAAATCAGAATGTGATCATTTTGAGGTCGAACGGACCTTAATCGAAGTGTTTTCAACCGAAAATACTCCAATTAAGGTCTATTAGACCCCAAATCTCTAATTAATTAAATAAATTTTTAACATCTGGATTCTTAGGGTTCTTGAGGATGTGATTTGAAATTCGAACAGTTTGGGTTAGATTTGAACCAAACCAATGGTGGTTTGGTGATAAAGGAGGTCAAGGGAGTGTTAGGTATCAATTTGGGGTAGTTTGGCATAGGTTGAAGTTCTGCTCGAATCTTCGATTGAAGATTCGAGAAGTTTGAGAATGATTCGAAGCAAAGTATCAATGGATTCGTGTTCAGGGTGGTCGGGTGCCTTAGGGGTGTTAGTTTGGTGGTGTTTGGGATGGTTGCCATTGGGTTTCAGGCGGTGGAGTAACACGGCGGCTAGGGTTTTGCCCAAATTAGTCTCTAAGTGAGAGAGACGAAGTGAAGAGAGGGGGTGCTTTGGTCTGGGGGCGGGGTAATGGGTAAGCTTATATACGATTTAAGCGGTTTGATCCTGGCCGTTGGATCATGGGTAATTAATGGCCAGGATCTCTTGGTCAAAAGGAAACGGTACCGTTTTGATTAAAGGGAGGCTGGTTCAGTCCGGGGTTGAATGGGTCGGGTATCTAGGATGGCTTGGGACCGTTCGATGAGACTGAGAGAACGGCTCAGATTAAATGCCTTTGAACGGCATCATTTTATCATTTATGAGCCAGGTCTCAATGGATTGGGTCATGGTATTAGTTTGGGCCTGATGTCTTTGCATTTTTAGCCAATTTCAACTTCCTTAACTAACCACAATTAAATTAAAGCACATTTTGAACAAATCAAAAGAGATGAAATTACACACCTATTAATTAAAAATCAAACAATTAACACAAATTACACATTTAAATAAAATCACACAATGATAAGGAACAAAAATGCACACATTTTTTTTGTAATTTTTCTTTTTAACCACTTTACGGTTAATTAATTCTTAAAATGTACAATTAATTCCTAAGTGCCTGCAACACGTATTTTTGTATTTTTAATCAATTTAACAAATAAACACACACAGATAAATACTAACGCTAAAGAAAGGTAACACAAAATCTATTAAATTAAATACAACACAAGACTATGTTATTTTGAAAATTTTTGGAGTAATTGTTGTGAGAGCAAAAATCACGTGCTCACAACTACCCCTCTTTGCTTGAAACACAAAGAGTTTTCATACAAAGATAAAGTGAGCAGATACAAGCGATATTTTCTCGTTGGAATATTCCGTGTGAAGCATTTTTTGAAATATTTGACCGAGCCTTTGCTTCAAAAGGCCGCCTACATATCCTTGGCTAAAAGGGAATTAGGTCAATGTAGTTCAGGAGGTTTTGGTAGCTGGGACTACCATGGGACTGACATTTTGTTGTTATTGTTGTTGTTCTTGCTGTTATCGCTGTTTCTGCTCATTGACTTCCTTATTACACCACGCTAAAACAAAATAAGAAGCTAGACTAAATTATGGTCTATGAACTGTAAACTCTTATCTATATCTTCAACTCTGTTCTTGCTGCCTCGCTTTCTTATCAGCTTATGTTTCTTCCGGTGCTTCAATCTTCCAAAAACTGATGGGGATGGTATGGGTATTTTGACTTCTTAGAACACAAATTTCATCACTTTGTTCAGTTTGCTAGGGATACTGCTTCCTTGATTTAAAGCTTGTTATGCAGGGGATTCTTGTTATAACCTTTGGTATTATTGAATTCTGCTTCGATCTTGAAATGTAGTCCTCTGTTTTGCTGGTGGGCTCCTGACTTGCCTTTAAAAATATGACACAACCTCCATTCTAACAGGCGGAATCCTGACTTCTTCAATTTAAAATAACAACCTTCGTTCTAACAGGCGGGCTCCTGATTTCTTCAACTTAAAAATAACAACCTCCATTCTAACAGGCGGGCTCCTGACTTCTTCATTTTAAAATAACAACCTCCGTTCTAACAGGAGGGCTCCTGATTTCTTCAACTTGAAAATAACAACCTCTGTTCTAACAGGCGGGGTCCTGACTTCTTCAACCTAAAAATAACAACCTCCATTCTAACAGGCGGGCTCCTGGCTTCTTCAATTTAAAATAACAACCTTCGTTCTAACATGCGGGCTCCTGACTTCTTCAATTTAAAATAACAACCTCCATTCTAACAGGCGGGCTCCTGATTTCTTCAACTTAAAAATTACAACCTCCGTTCTAACAGGCGGGCTCCTGGCTTCTTCAATTTCAAAATAACAACCTTCGTTCTAACAGGCGGGCTCCTGACTTCTTCAATTTAAAATAACAACTTCCATTCTAACAGGCGGGCTCCTAACTTCTTCAATTTAAATAACAACCTCCGTTCTAACAGGCGGGATCTTGATTTCTTCAACTTAAAAATAACAACCTCTGCTCTAACAAGCGGGCTCCTGACTTCTTCAACTTAAAAATAACAACCTCCGTTCTAACAGGCGGGCTCCTGACTTCTTCAATTTAGAATAACAACCTCCGTTCTAACAGGCGGGCTCCTGATTTCTTCAACTTAAAAATATCTTGAACTGATTTTCTTGTTTTCTATGAGGAAATTTTTGACAATGGCAAAAAATTTCTGCCCCAGTTTTGGTATTATTCCTTGTGGCATGTCTTTCTTCTATCATAAACATTCCCTTTTACCTGCTTCAAATCAAAGAAAATTTGTTAATTTAAAATGTGTTGAGTGGCCGTTCCACTTCTGCTGGGAATGGTTTTTCCCTTTCCCTGTTCTAAGTTCTTGAAACTTGTTAGGGATGATGTTATTTGCTGTGAATGATATTTCTGCTGGGGGATGGTTTTTCCATTTATCCCTTCCCATTTTTGTGTTTCAAAACTTGCTGGTGAAACTCAAAATTACTTTCTTCAGAAGGTTTCATTTTCCCTCAATACTGCTGGAGATAGAAAGGTTATCAACTGGGGATAGCATTGTTGAGGATGAAACTGCAGGGGGTTATTTTTCTTGGGGATGCATTTTCCTATTTCCCTCCCCGCTTTGTGATGTCCGGCCATTTTGGGACTTGGTTGATAATCTATCAGAGTTATTTGCGTATCTTGAGAATCTGCTAGGGATTCTTTTGGAACTTGGTCCGCGATTTTCTCGACTGCATCTTTTCAGGTCTTCTCAATTTCCTGACATTCCAAACCAATTTGGTCTGTCCTACCCTCATTTTGCCACAACAATTCGGCAACTGATAGTAAGCTCTGAAAAGTCTTTCTCAAAATAAACTTGGACAAAAATCTTTAAACAAAGAAAATGAAAAGATAGAAAAAAGAAGGAAGCTTTCTGAACAAATGTTGAGAAAAAGCAAAAATGAACTTATCTGAATGGTATAACCAGTCCCAACAATCACGTTGTGCATTCCGAATTAATCAACCCAGTCTATTTGTATCAATCAATCTTTCTGATGGCCACATTCGCTGAGGATGAACAGGTGCCCGACTCCTTGCCAAATGAGGATCCTTTCCGTCAATCTATCTTGTCGCCTCATAGTGCCCTTCGAGCGCTTTTCACTAATGAGACTCTCTCATTTCTCTCAACTCCCGTCGCCGTATGGTGCCCATGAAGGTTTTCACCGATAAGACTCTCTCATTTTATTTCTTCTCAACTTTCGTTGCCTTATGGTGCTTGTGAAGGTTTTCACCGATGAGACTCTCTCATTTTATTTTTTATCGACTAGGGATTGGAGCGGTACTGATAAGATTCTCTTCACGGGGGATTCTTTTGGCTATCAATTCCTTTAGCTTATTCCCTTTCTGTTGGGGATCAGCGTGTTACTCTTGGTTTTGATTTGCCTGACTGGGCATTTCCCTGACATTGATCGGTAGGTCGTTTTTGGACTTCTCATATGGGTTTTGTGTGGGTCTTAAAAGAAAAGAGTATCAAAAATTCAAAACAACTCTTAATGGGTGAAATATTACAACTCTCGGAATCAAAACTCTTTTCATAAAAACAACATAACTTCTGCCTGGTTTCTTGTTTGGGGAAGGATTAACTTTTATTTACACTATGACCGAGCCGTGAGGCACCTACGTATCCTCTTTGAGGAATCAGGTCAAACGTAGTTCACTTGATTCCTTTAGATTTCTTATGACTCTCTTTTATTTATTTATTTTTCTCTTCTTTTCTCTTTCCGTTATTGATTCCAAGAGAGGGATATGAAAGAATAAATAAGGCTCAAAAGGGTGAAAGCAAAGGTTAAAGTGTTTGGATAGAAGAAAGAATTGCCTCCGTCATTTCGTTATCCGATAAACACCAAGTACAAGCAAATAAATGAAACAAAGATTATAATTAAAGAAATTACACATAATATCTCTTGACCGCATCAGAATTGATTGCCGTGTCAATACATCTTCCTTCGACATATGTCAGACATAAAGCACCATTGGACAGCACTCTGGTCACAGTATACGGTCCTTGCCAGTTTGGTGCGAACTTGCCCTTCGCTTCGGCTTGATGTGGCAATATTCGCTTCAACACTTGTTGTCCCACTTCAAATTTCCTAGGACGCACCTTTTTATTATATGATCTTGCCATTCTCCTTCGATACAATTGGCCATGACATACTGCTGCTAATCTCTTTTCATCAATTAAGCTCAACTGCTCCAATCGGGCTTTGACCCACTCATCATCGTCAATTTCAGATTCAGTGACAATTCGGAGGGATGGAATTTCAACTTCTGCTGGTATCACTGCTTCAGTTCCGTACACCGACAAGTAAGGAGTTGCACCTACTGAAGTGCGGACAGTAGTACGATAACCCAACAATGCAAATGGTAGCTTTTCATGCCATTGCCTAGACCCTTCTACCATATTTCTCAATATCTTCTTTATATTCTTGTTCGCTGCCTCAACAGCACCATTTGCTATGGGATGATACGGGGTGGAATTATGGTATGTAATCTTGAACTGTTGACATACTTGTTTCATCAAACCACTGTTAAGATTAGCGCAGTTGTCCGTGATGATCACTTTCGGAATCCCAAATCTACAGATGATATGGGAATGAACAAAATCCACAACTGCCTTTTTGGTCACTAACTTGAAAGTTTAGCTTCCACCCATTTTGTGAAATAGTCAATGGCTACCAGAATGAACCTATGACCATTGGAAGTTGTAGGCTCTATAGGTCCAATAACATCCATACCCCAAGCAACAAATAGCCATGGCGCTGACATTGTATGCAATTCTGTCGGCGGAGAATGAATCAGATCTCCATATATCTGACACTGATGGCATTTTCGTATGACAGTTATACAATCACGCTCCATAGTGAGCCAATAATTTACTACTTGAAGAATCTTCTCCGCCAATACATATCCGCTCATATGTGGCCCACAAACTCCGGCATGTACCTCTGTCATCACTGTTGTGGCTTGACTTGCATCTATACATCTCAGCAATCCCAAATCCGGGGTTCTTTTGTACAGCACTCCTCCACTAAGGAAAAATCCATTTGCCAATCGCTGAATAGCTCTCTTTTGATCTCCAGTTTCCTGCTCTGGGTATATCCCAATCCTGAGGTATTCTTTGACACCATGAAACCATGGCTCGCCATCCATTTCTTCCTCCACCATATTGCAATAAGCATGTTGATCCCGAACCTGAATATGTAACGGATCAACATGAATCTTTTCCAGGTGATGCAACATCGATGCTAGAGTAGCCAAAGCATCGACAACCTCGTTATGCATTCTTGGGATATGTTTGAATTCCACTGACAGGAAACGCTTAATCAGATCATGCAAACATTGACGATATGGGATAAGCTTTAAATCCCTTGTTTACCATTCACCTTTAACCTGATGTACTAGAAGGTCCGAGTCTCCCAAGACCAAGACATCCTGGACATCCATGTCCAAAGCTAATCGTAACCCCAAAATGCATGCTTTATACTCAGCTATGTTGTTGGTACAATAGAAGCGTAGTTGAGCCGTAACAGGATAATGATGTCGTGTTTCAGAAATAAGTACTGCTCCTATTCCAACTCCTTTTGCATTTGCAGCTCCGTCAAAGAAACGTTTCCACCCCAGCTCCTTGGTTAGTTCTGACTCATCAATTTGCAACACTTCCTCGTCTGGAAAATACGTCCTTAAATGTTCGTATTCATCATCAACAGGATTCTCAGCTAAGTGATCGGCTAGTTCTTGGGCTTTTATAGTTGTCCTCGTCACATAGATGATGCCAAATTCTGTAAGTAATATTTGCCATTTTTCTAACCTCCCTGTAGGCATAGGCTTCTAGAAAATATACTTCAATGGATCCAAACGTGAAATGGGATAAGTAATGTAGGAAGACAGATAATGCTTTAGCTTCTGTGCCACCCAAGTTAGGGTGCAACATGTCTTCTCAAGGTGAGTGTACTTAACTTCATATGCTGTGAACTTCTTACTGAGATAATAGATGCCATGTTCCTTTCTGCCAGTGATGTCATGTTGCCCCAATACGCAACCAAATGAATTATCCAAAACTGTTAGATAAAGAATCAGAGACCTCCCGGGTTCAGGTGGAACCAACACAGGTGGGTTTGACAAATACTTCTTTATCTTATCACAAGCCTCTTGGCATTCTTCAGTCCATTTGACTGCCACAACCTTCTTTAACAGCCTAAAAATAGGTTCACACGTCAATGTGAGCTGAGCAATGAATCGGCTGATGTAGTGCAATCTTCCCAAAAGACTCATTACTTCAGTTTTGTTCTTTGGTGCTGGCAATTCTTGGATGGATTTGATCTTTGACGGTTCCAACTCAATGCCTCGCCGACTGACAATGAATCCTAATATTTTTCTCGAGGGTACCCCAAATGCTCATTTGGCTCTGGGTTGAGTTTAATGTCATACCTCCGAAGTATTTGAAAAAGCTTCCTCAGATTTGCTACATGTTCCTCCCGACGCCTGGATTTTATGATCACATCGTCTACATACACCTCAATCTCTTTGTGTATCATGTCATGAAACACAGTGGTCATTGCTCGCATGTATGTTGCTCCACCATTCTTTAAATCGAACGGCATTACCGTGTAGAAATAAGTTCCCCATGGAGTGATGAAAGATGTCTTTTCTGCATCTTCTTCGTCCATCAAGATCTGATGACACCCAGCAAAATAATCCACAAAAGACCCAATCTCATGCCCATCACAATTGTCGATCAGAATATGAGTCTTGGTCAATGGAAAGTTATCTTTTGGACTTGCCATATTAAGATTGTGGTAGTCGACACATACCCGAATCTTCCCATCCTTTTTGGTAATGGTAAAACATTAGCTAACCACTCGGGATATCTGGTGATGCGAATAACCTTTGCTTGCAGCTGTTTGGTTGTTTCTTCTTTAATCTTCACACTCATATCTGTTTTGAATTTCCTCAATTTCTGCTTGACGAGAGGACATGCCGGGTTAGTGGGCAATTTGTGGACCACTAAATCGGTACTTAAACCTGGCATGTCATCATACGACCATGCAAAAATGTCTTTGAATTCTATGAGTGTTTTAATTAGCTCATCTGTTATGTGTGATTCAATGTGAACGCTAATCTTGGTTTCTCTAACATTGTCAGCATCCCCTAAATTGACGGCTTCAGTGTCGTTTAAATTGGGCTTGGGTTTGTCTTCGAACTGGCTTAACTCTTTACTTATCTCTTTAAAGGCCTCATCTTCATCGTACTCTGATACATTATTATAATCAATTTCTTGCGTAATTAATTCGGAATCAGACTGATCTTTTAGACTAGGTTGAAGAACCGTTGTGCATTCCATGTCGTTGGAACCGGCAAAAAGAGAACTGTTCAAAATAAAAAGAAATAAAATAAAAAAAACAAGAAAATGAAGGGAAACTTTCATTTTATTAAAATGCCGAAATAACAGAGTTTCAAACTACAAACAAAACAAAACCTGGATTACAACTCTGGAATAATCTAGGAAACAAAAGAAAATCCAGAGCCTACTACCAAGACTCCTTCCGGATGGGAAGAGGAGTAGTCGTCCAATTGTTGGTTTTGGCCTTAGGCCCCACATATTGTATATCTGCTTTACTGGAACCTTCTCCATCTTCGATCATGTTGACATCAGCAAATAACCTTTCAAAAATCTGATCTAGATCTCTATTTGGTCCAATCGAAGATCCAAGAATCTTTGGGTTCGGCAACCTCTTGATACCTGCTTTAACAAAAGACCGGGAGAGGCGTGGAACTGGCTTGGGAAGGACCCAGACTTTCTTCTTCATTTTGTGAGCTCTCTTCACATCCGCTACCGTCGGCTTGAACCCTAACCCGAATGTCTCCAAATTCTCAGGCAAAGAAACGGGTTGAATGATACCTTGGAGTTTGGCCCCCAAACCTTTTCCTGGTATAAACCCACAATTCATCATTTTTTAGGCGATCATGAAAGTTGCAGCTGAGATCCTGGGCAATGCGAGGTCCTCGCCTTCAAAAACCTTGTCCACTGAAACCCCTTCGAAGACTTGGTATACCCATGGTCCCTTGTCATTCTCTGTTTCTCTAAATAGAACCATGTCATTTCTCATGATGCATGTGTCGTCATCCCCGTGCATCACTATTTCTTGCCTATCCCACTCAAACTTTACCATCTGGTGCAATGTAGAAGGTACTGGTTTGGCAGCATGAATCCAGGGTCGTCCCAATAGTAGAGTGTATGATACGGCCACGTCCACCACTTGGAACTCCATGGTGAAATCTACTGGACCAATGGTTAGTTCCAGTATGATATCACCCACTTATTTAGTACTTCCTCCATAAAAACCTCTGATGCAGACTTCATTCTTACGAACTCTGTCATGATCAATCTTCAGTTTTTTCAGAGTAGCCAAAGTACAGATGTTGGCACTTGAACCATTATCCACCAATACTCGGGTGACCATTGAGTCTTCACACTTCACAGTCAAGTATAAGGCTTTGTTATGTTCCGTACCCTCTTTTGGCAATTCATCATCAGAGAATGTCACTCGGTTCACCTCAAAGATTTTATGTACTATCTTCTCCAAGTGATTTATAGAAAGTTTATCTGGAACATGGGCTTCATTCAAAATCCTCATCAAGGCCTCACAATGATCACTAGAATGGATTAACAAGGATAGCAACGAAATTTGGGCTGGGGTTTTTCTTAATTGCTCCACAATAGAGTAGTCCTGAGCTTTCATCTTTTTTAAGAACGCCTCAGCTTCCTCCTCTGTTACTGGTTTCTTCACCAATGCGGGGTTAGATCTCCTCAACTCTACGGGGGCAAAATATCGCCCCGATCGAGTCAACCTTCGGGCCTCGCAACTATCCTCTTCCACTGAATTTCCTTTGTACAGAACCATTGCCTTTTCATACTTCCAAGGCACGACCTTGCTATCGATCACAGGCAATTGGACTACCGGCTTTATGATTATCGGTTCCCTACAAACTCCTTTCACAACCACCAAAGGTGTAGATGACGCTCCAAACACTACCAATTTTGTTGTCTTTGTAGTGGCAGATGGGTTCTTCCCCAATATTACTACTGGCTTAATATCCTCCCTCTTAATTGGTACCTCCACTTCTCCTGGTTGAATTCTCTTTTGCACTGGCCCGGATCATCATCACTATCTGTGATGGCTTCTTGGGTTCTCCCTCTCCACGTACAATCTCAATCATGCGGGTTTCGTGGTGGGATGGTAGGGGGTTTTGGTTAATATTGGGTGTATCGGGTGCTTGAACCTCAATCTTATCAATATCGATAAGATCTTGGATCGCATGCTTCAACCTCCAACATTTCTCGGTGTCATGTCCAGAAGCTCCCGAACAATATTCATTGTGTACCGAGTGGTCCAAATTTTGAGACAAGGGATTTGGTAGTCTGGGTTTAATAGGACTCAATAAACCTATCTGTTTTAATTTGTGGAACAGAGCATTATAGGTTTCTCCTAATTCAGTGAATGTTTTCTGCCTTTGAATCCTTTCATTCCTGAACGCCTGATTCCCTCGAAAACCTGGCCCCGCAGGATTTTTGTATGCCCTTGGTGGTGGGTAGGTATTTTGTGGAGCTGGGTAGGTATTATGCTATGCTGGGTATGTATTACATGGAGCTGGGTATGTATTATGTAGAGCTGGCACGCGCCATTGCGGGTGTGCCGGAGATTGGGTGTATGCTTGTGCTTGATGGACTGAAAAATGTTGTTCTTGTGGTAGGTAATAGGATTGTGAAGGATAATTCGCAATGTGGGGGTAATTTGGGTGAGGAGTTCTAGATTGGTAATGGGGTGAAGAACCTCTGGATATGGACCAATTGTCAGCCTCTATTGTTGTGACATCCTCTCTTTTCTTTTTCCCGAGCGCACCTCCTGTGCCGCTCTGAATGGCCTGTGTCATTACCTTAATTGCTGAATAACTCAATATATTATTGGTCTTCAGACCTTCTTCTATAATGCCTCCCATTTTCACCACTTCGTTGAAAGATTTTCCTACTGAGGTCACCAAGTGACCGAAGTAGGTTGGCTCGAGCGTTTGTAAAAAGTAATCTACCATCTCCCCCTCTCTCATCGGAGGATCAACTCTAGATGCCTGTTTTCACACCTCCTTTTTTCACACATGTAAAGTGCCGCTGTTTACTACTACACCCCGGGAAGAGATATAATAATAATCAGGGAAGGAGTTTTTGCACTTGATGGACAGTCGGAATGGGATCAATTTATTTAATTTTTCAGAGTCGCCACTTGGGAAAATAATGGTGTCCCAAGTCACCGGTTTTAATCCCGAACCGAGGAAATTTATGACTCTGTATTACAGTGTGCGAATCTAAAAACCTAGATAAAGAATTTTGTTAACCCCGGAGAAGGTGTTAGGCACTCCCGGATTCCGTGGTTTTAGCACGGTCGCTCAACTGCGATTTTTGTTTTTATCTGATTTCTTTATATATTTTAATTATGTGCTTTTAATGTTCCGCTTTTCAATTTTAGAAGAATTGCGACGTCACAAAAACACATTTCGAGTCACACCACAACCAGTATGCCTGTGACTTTAATGCGTTTCAGTTTCGCCGAGAGATTGATTTGGGTCACATAAATGCGCACCCGTACTTAGGAAAATAATTTTATTTAAGTCGTGCCTAAAGAGTCTTATCGTGTCGTTAACTTCGGGAAAGACCGTGAAATTTACTAAACGGTCCTTCCAAGTCTAAGATTTTCATAACAATTTATTTGAGGGCCTCGCAATTGTATATTTTGTTTGGCGAGGCTCGTCTCATTATTTTATTTAAGGTCAATCCTAACATGACTATGATTTTCTATGGTTTATCTCTAATAATAAAAGAAAGGTCCTAATTACTTTGTTATTTTTTACCTAACTGTTACATTATTGCATAGTTTTCTGATTTACAGCAATTTGGGCCTGTTAAAGGCATGCTGGAGCCCATTACCTTAGTATAGTCATCTATTTACACCATAATTTCAGTCATTTGTATGAATGATTCACATTAAAAGGACGTGATTCCATTGAGCAAATCTTCATTTTAGCAAAAATCGTGATTCCTCTAAAACACTGAACGAAACTTCACTTTTGCAAACAGTTTATATAATCTGTATACTGTTATTAAACTAAACTAACTATCTTAATTAACTAATATACTAAAGTGATTCTCAAATTACTATTTTAAACATAATCGTTGCTTCCAAACCCAATGCTACACTTTCGATTAAACCTTTCTTAACAACTAAACCATATTTGAGATGTTCTAAATGAGCTAACAAATTTAATATGAGATACATCCGAACAGCTTCATCAAATACAACCAAACTTATTTATATACTAACAATTTAAATGATTGTTGAACTATAAATCAGTAATTAACTAGCAGGCTAATACCGTATCTATTTTAAAAGTCCAATTATGACTTGCAATTAGAAATCAGTCTTTAAAACATACTACATATAATCTGCTTATTTTTTATGTACAAAAGAAAACTAAGAAAAAACAGGAAAGAGAAGATTGCAGCAACATAGCTTCAAAACAGCTTTCATTTCCATAAGCTTTGGAGATTTACAAGATGTGTACCTGGTATTGAAAAGAAGGGGAAGGTGGAAAATCAACAGGGCGGTGAAAGTACAGCAACAACAACAGTAACAACCAGCAGTAGCTTCAACACCTCAACCTAGAAAATCCCAGCAATATGGAGAAAAAACTAGTAAAAATAGAGAAGAAACATATATTCCAAAATTTCTTTTTGATTTCTCTTTCTAGCTTTGAACTCTCTTCAATTCTCAAAAGAAACTCTCAAAAATTAAATTTTGTCTGTGTATACTTCTGTATCCAGAGTGTATATCGAGTGTATACTGCTCTCTTTCTTTCCTTATTTTTCTTCTCCTCCTATTTTGTCCTCTCTTTTTTCCACCTCTTTTTTCATAAATCTTCTATTCTATTTATAGGCAAGAATTTCGAAAATTTTCATATTTTTTTATTAAAAAGAAAATATTTTTTAATTTAAAGAAAACCCACTAATCCATGTTTTCCTCTCCTTATTTTCTTCCTTGATTTCCTTGCCCCCACTACTTTATGTTATGTGATTATGATTATTTTTGGCTAAAAAAAAATCTGAAATTTTTCTTTTAGGCCAAGGGGTTTTGGGTTGGGTAAGGGTGCTTAGAATTGGGCTTGTAACTTAATTTGCAAGGTGGCCCAATCCAATTTTTTTCTATTTTGTTCTTCTCCATTATTCAACTTCCTAATTAATAAATTCCAATATACTAAGATTAATTTATAAAAACTAAAATTATCTTGAAATACTAATTAACTCATAATAATAATTGTCACCTAAATTTAAATGGTAATTAAAATACAATCACACAATTTGGACATTAAAGACTAAAATGCAAAAGATGCCTATTTTTGTGATTTTCATTTTTGTAAGATAAAATTAATTACTCCTAATTGTAGAATTAAATCCTAAATGCAAATGCGATATATATATATATATATATATATATATATATATATATATATATATATATATATATATATATATATTGTCAATTTTTTAAAAATGACACTAAATTCACAACAATTTCAAACAAACTAAAAAATTATTTTATTTTGAATTTTTTGGGAGTAATTCTCATAGGGCAAAAATTACGTGCTTACAGCTGCCCCTCTTTGTCCGGAAACACGAAGAGTTTTCGTACAAAGATAAAGTGAGCAATATAAGGGATTTTTGCCCATTTGAAAACTCCATAAGAAGCATTTTTTGAAAGAGTTTGACCGAACCTTGCTTCAAAGGCTTCCTACATATCCTTGGCTATAAAGGAATCGGGTCAGTGTAGTTCTAGAAGTTTTGGTAGCTAGGACTACCATGGGACTGCTGTGACCTTGTTGTCGCTGCTGTTGTTGCTACTACCACTGATTACCGATCTTCTTATTACACCATGCTAAAAGAAAAATAAGAAGCTAGCTAGACTAAAAATCTTATCTATAACTTCAACTTGTTCTTCATGTGTTTCTTGTTTCCTTGCTTGCTCTTGTGTTTCTCTTGTCATTTCTTCTCTTCCAACTTGACTTGTCGGCCTCTCTTGATTGCCGAACTAGAATTGCTTATTTCTCTCTTGTGAGTTTCGAATTATTTTCCCTCAAAGCCTGAACTTCCTTCTTCTGACCCTTATTGCCTTCCTACCGATCCTTGACCTTGGGTTTATGCTGGGGATTTCTGTTACACTCTGCCACTTCCCGATTGTTTACTATCCTTATCAAATCTTAGAAATTGAGACGTCGTCCTGTTCTCCCGGCGGGCACCTGACTTCATCCACAAACTCTAATCACAAATCGCCACTCCATTCTTCAGGCGGGCACCTGACTTCAACAATGATTCACTAACTTCTACTTAAAAGATAATGCCTCTCCATTCTTCAGGCGGGCATCTGACTTCAACCACAAACTTCGAAAATAAATCGCCACTCCATTCTTCAGGCGGGCACCTGACTTCAATAAATCGCCATTCCATTCTTCAGGCGGACACATGACTTCAATAACAAACTTTGAAAATAAATCGCCATTCCATTCTTCAGGCGGGCACCTGACTTCAATAACAAACTTTAAAAATGAATCGCCATTCTATTCTTCAGGCGGGCACCTGACTTCAACAACAAACTCTGAAAATAAATCGTCATTCCATTCTTTAGGCGGGCACCTGACTTCAACAATGATTTAAAACTTCAATTAAAACTTAAAGTAAAATGACATTCCGTTCTTCAGGCGGGCACCTGTCTTCAACAATGATTTAAATAAAACTTAAATTAAAATGCCATTCCGTTCTTCAGGCGGGCACCTGGCTTCAATAATGATTTAAAACTTTAATTAAAACTTAAAGTAAAATGCCATTCCATTCTTCAGGCGGGCACCTGACTTCAACAACAAAATTTGAAAATAAATCGCCATTCCATTCTTCAGGCGGGCACCTAACTTCAACAACAAACTCTAAAAATAAATCGCCATTCCATTCTCCAGGCGGGCAACTGACTTCAACAATGATTTAAAACTTCATCCCATCCCTGTCGCCTTCCTTCGCTTCCTACACCACTTTATTCTTCCTGCCTCACCTCTTAAACCATCCTTTCTTTTGAATTACCTTGTTCCAGAATTGCTTTCCTCCTGGGTCGTGCTGCTTTCCCTCCTGATTGCTGGGGATATATTTAGAATTGTTCACTTACCTGCTGGGGATAATGCTGCTGGGAAGATTTTCTTTATTCCCTCCCTTTCCATTTTCTTCAAAACTTCTGTTTTCTTTTGAGATCGATGGGGATCTGAAATGTTGTCCGCTGGTGACTATACTGTCGAGGAACCCCCTTTCTTCTCTTCCAACTTCCTTCAAGACTTGCACTTTGCTCTCTTGAAAACTGTAGGATATAATGTCGCCGGGGGAACTTTTCAGTGTTTCATTCTTCCCAACTGCTGGGGGTGATACCTGCCTCTTGCTTTTCTAAACACAAGTTCCATCACTTTGTTCTGCATGCTGGGGGTATAACTTCCTTTGTCGCAGCTTGTTGTTTTCTTTCTCTCAAAGCTACTGGGGATAAATCTGGTTACATGATCATTCTCTCGTGTTAATCGGCTTCTTTCAAAGCTGCTGGGGATAACCCGGGTTCAAAGATCACTTCCCCGTGTTGTATGTCCTCTTTCAAGACTGTTCCGCTCGAAGTTGGTATTCTCATTTCTCCCAGAATCTTGTGTTACCTTCTATCTTTACCAACTGGGTATTTGATTTCAAGAAAATTTTCGCAATGAGAAAAAATTTTCTGCCCCAGTTTGATCATCTTCTTTGTGCTGTCTGGTCTCTTTCAAGACTATTCCACTCGAAGTTGGTATTTTCCTTCCTCCTAGAATCTTGTGTTACCTTCTATCTTTACCAACTGGGTATTTGATTTCAAGAAAATTTTCGCAATGAGAGAAAATTTTCTACCCTAGTTTGATCATCTTCTTTGTGGAATGCTTTTCCGCTATCAATGTCACTTCCGTTTCCTGCTACAAATCAAAGAAAAATTTGTTAGTTCAAAATGTGGTGGTTGGTTGTGACGCTCCTGTTGGGGATGGTTCTCCTCCTCTTTCCTTGCTCTGTGTTTCATTGTCAAAACTTGCTGGGGATATTATTATTAGTTGGGGATGATATTCCTGTTGGGGATAGTTTTTTCCTTTCTTGCTTCCTCGCCTTCCTTGATAACTTTCCGTTCACAAGCCCTTCACTATTGTTTTCCACTGGTATTTTGACCACCCAAATTCCTATGTGAGTGACTCTACTTAAGGATCTTGCATGTTTTACTGATGAACCTTTTTCTTTGTTCATCCTTATCACTGGAAATACCTTTTCTGCTGGGGATATCTCCCCTCATTTTGTGGCATGGCTCGGGAACGAGCATTTCCCCGACCTTTGAGTCTTATTGGCCTTGGCCTTGAGGCTTTTTGCTGGAGATATCCTCCGTGACACTAATTCGTCCCTTTGTCAATTTCCTCTTGTTGGGAAATATCCTTTTTTACACCGGCCTTGTGCTTGTTCCCTCCTAACTTATATCACTTGGGTGTACCAATCAGATCTCGTCTTGCATAATTGAAAGGCCGATGGCAAATTTTGAAGTCATTTCTCACAAACAGACTCTATGGGGGAATTTTTAATGAAAGATAAAATGAGCAGAATAAAAACAAAGGAGGAGGATGACTCTCTGAAAAGAAAAATTATAAAATAAATAATAAAAACCTATCAAATGCGGATACCAACTCTAATAGCCATGACATGCACATATAACATATTCTCCGTCGTTAATTCGCCTTTCATAATCTTCGTCTGCGGCTTTCCATCTGATTCTTAATCTTTGTTCAACTTATAGCGCCCGAAGGGTTTTCACTGTCAAGCCTCTCTCATTTCGATTTTTCTCTCAGCTTTCATCGCCTTATGGTGCCTGTGAAGGTTTGCACCGCTAAGACTCTCTCATTTGTATTACTCTTCAGCTTTGGATTGGGGGTGTTACCGCTAAGACTCTCTCATATTTCTTCTGCTAAAGATTAGAGTCTTTTCTGCTGGAATGTTATGTTCTGATAAAACTCTCTTATTTGCCTGACTTGGCTTCTTTTGAAGATTGGTCAAAAGGTCTTTCTTTGGACCGTAAAGTGGGATTTGGATGGGGCTAGAAAGAAAGGGTATTAAAGGCTCAAAACAAACTCAACTTTGGGTTCACAATTTACAACCTTCGGACCTAAATTTAATAAACACAATTTTTCTTTGCCCCAGTTTCTTACTTGTGATTTTTTATTTTTTTAATTACACTATGACCGAGCTGTGAAGCGCCTACGTATCCTCTTTGAGGAATCAGTTCAGACGTAGTTCCCAATTCCTCGTTGTTCCATTTCTCCTTTTCATTCATTTTTTTTTCTTTTTATCTCTTTCTTTTCTTTTTGTTGTTTTTGTTGTTGTTTCTTTTCTTTTTTTTCTTTTCTTTTCTTTCTTTTTCTTTTCTCTTTTTGTTTTTCTTTCTTTTTCTATGTGTTCCTTTTCTACTAAGTCCGAATGAGGGGTATGAAAGAAAATACATAAGGCTCAAAGGGTTAACGAGGGACAAAGTGTTTGGATAGCAGAACAAAACTGTCTTCGTCATTCCAATCTTCAAAACATGCCAAGTGCAAACAATACAATTAGACATTCACTATATCTTCCGATTATGCCAGGATTGATAACCATATCTGCCCATTCGCGTGTTTGTTTGTCATTTTAAAGCATTGCTGGACGACACTCGCGACCTCTATGGCAACATGGCCAACTTGCCTTAAGTTTTACATGCCCCAGTTTCACATCATCTCAAACCACTATTGTTTCCTTTAAATGTCTCGATCATCTCTATTAGGCCCGAAATATGCGTGCATGTCATGTCACTAGAATCGGTGTTTGAACAAAAGACAAATCTAAAGATGAAAAGAACTAAACAAAGAAGATGACTGGGGTAACAAAAGACCGAAAGTTTCATTAAGCTAACGGTGAAATGGCTCAATAACAAAATAAGCAAAACAAACCAAAGTACAATCCTGAAACGAAACTTGACAAAACTAAGCAAACTAATGCGACAAAAATAGAAGGATGAGAGGGTTTTACCAAAAGATAAAATCCGGATTACAACCCTGAAAATAACACGGACAACAGAAATAACAACAAAATAAGCCACCAAAACTCCACTCTGATTGACCAAAAGATGGAGCACCTTTCCAACTATCAAGCACAACATCTTTAGCCATTGCCTTCTACATCAACCATACGGGTGTCGACTGTATCCGGATTTTGTACGACAATGTCGCCTGCATTGATAAGCTCCTGAATTGCTTTTTGCAGCTTCCAACATTTTTCTGTGTCATGCCCCGTGGCGTCTGAGCAATATGCGCACATTTGAGAAAAATCACACCTCTTTGACCGATGAATTGGCATTTTTATCTGAATTGGTTTCAACATGCCCAGTTGCTTCAACTTCTGGAACAAACTGGCATACGATTCTCCCAAAGGGGTGAGAGCCTTTTCTCGTTTCAGTAGCCTCTCATTTCTAAAGGCCTTATTTGGCCTAAAACCTGATCCAGTTGATTTCCGGTATGCTCGTGGGGGTGGATAGTCTTTTTGTAAAGTATGATTTTGGGGGTCCCGGGGAGAGTTGTGGTGTTGGGGACGGGAGTAGCATTGGGAAAAAATAACCAGAGAACGAGTGATGGAGCTACTCGGGTGGCTGGAAAAGCTGTGATAGGCGGGTATATATGGAGAGTATGGTGGATCATTTGGCATTGGGTTCAGTGTACGAGTGACGATAGAGTCTAGGCAGCTAGGTGGTGGCGGGGGTGGTGTTTTCCCATTCATCCACGCCCGATACATGTCAGCCACATGTTGTCTCAGTATTTTGACTTCTTGTACCAACCTATTGTTCCGTTCAACCAGTTGTGGTCGAGCTCGGTATCAACCCAGTTAGTTTTGAAGTTTTCTGCCATTATCCCTTGATTTTGCATTGCAGGGAAGAGAACCACAACCAACCACCTTAATTTTTTCAACAATTCAAAACAAAATATGTTAGAAATGGACTCATTCGGTCCCCCTTTTTTCTCTTTTTTTTTTCAATTAGTGGTGGTCGAATCTTATGTGGATTGCCTACGTATCATGTCCCCGCATGAATCACACCGAGCATAGTTCTGGCAAATTAATGCAAGAATGAAGATATGTTTATTTGATTTTTTTTTTTGAAGGAAAATTATACAAGTCAACTCCAACTACAAACTTTGATGAAAAACTTTCACGTCTTGTGCCAAAGATTTCTACAAGGATAAGAACATTATTAGTATCAACTATGACTATTTCTACAAAATTAGCCATGAAATGGCTTATTTTGGCAAAGTGGCTATTTTTGCAAAATTTTGTTTAAGATAGTAAACTCGAAAATTTTCTCATCCTGGGGCTCATGGGGCATCGTTCGGCATCACCACAAGCCAATACAAGACTAAAAAGTTTTTTAAATATCAATTGTGACTATTTTTTACAAAATTGGTCATGTAATGGCTATTTTTGCAAAATCTTATTTAAGAAATTACCAATTCAAAATTTCTCTTCCTGGGGCTTATGGAGCATCATTCAGCATCGCCACAAGCCAACACAAGACTGAGGAAGTTTTAATGCCAAGTGTGGATATTTCAGCAAAACCGGCCATGTAAGGGCTTATTCGATAAAGTGGTTATTTTTGTAAAATTGAGTGATGACTCAAACTTAATTTTGTGGATACGGCCATTCAACATTTCCACAAGGGATATTTCAAGGCTATGCCCGCAAATTATTTAAAATGACTCAAAGTGGCTATTCTTGCAAAAACAGACTTCCGATGTCCTTTTGGGGGACATTCGGTTATTTTAAACAAGAATAGCATCACCCGACTTATTCATAACAAAATAAAAAATTTGACATTTTTTTTTGGTTATTTTTGCAAAAGGGTGTGAACCCGAACTGGATTTTGAGGCTACGGCCTTTCAACATTTCCACATGGAATATTTCAAGGCCATTATTCAAAAAGAAAAAGAAAAGATTTCAAAGTGGCCATTTTTGCAAAAACAACCTTTCGGAACATTCGGCCATTTTTCAAAACGGCATCACTTTGATTTTATTGACAAAATTAAACACACATTTTTTTTTATTTTTTTTTAAAGGTTGGTTGGACCCGATGAGGGTTGCCTACGTATCCCACCTAATGGCGAGAATCAAACCTGCGTAGTTCGGTCAGATTAATCGACCAATTATTTTAACAACAAAGCTATTTTCTCGATTTTTTTCAGATTTTCAACTTTCTAACAACTCTTTTATCAATAGGTCTCTCTCTTTTTTTCTTTTCATTTTCGAATATTCTCTTTCTACACTCGAGAATTTTGCAGGTCCGCATAATGATCAAAGACAATTAAAAATGTAACACATAGTATGCTCGGTCTTTAATTACCGGGTCACCTGTCCTAGACGGACCCAACCCCTTGTGTTGAGTCCCCTAAGTCAGTTATGATGCAAATAATCGTCCTAGACCTATGTTCACTATCTTATGGTTTCATAGAGTACTAGACCGTGTACCCGAGCGGACAACTCAGATCGAGGAGGGGGCTACGTACCGGTGACCCGCGGAGTCATGCGGCTTTGTAACTTGTCCGGCCTCTTTTTCTTATTTGGGTATGACACTAACAGAAAGGGGAGTCTCAACCAGTAAGCACATCCCCGGAGGTGAAGAAGAGAAGGGTTTTCGGCATAGTTTTTATAAATACAGTTCACGTAATATCAAAACGGTAAACATGTAATGCATTAATCAAAACATATAAAGAAATCAGATATAAACAAAAACAACAATTTAACTAAGCTCGAATTCTTAAACCCTGAACCGAAGTTCTGGGTTACTTTTCCCCAGCAGAGTCGCCAGATCTGTCACACCTCCTTTTTTCACACACATAAAGTGTCGTTGTTTACTACTACACCCCGGGAAGAGATATAATAATAATCAGGGAAGGAGTTTTTCCACTTGAAGGACAGTCAGAACGGGATCAATTTATTTTATTTTTCAGAGTTGCCACTTGGGAAAATAATGGTGTCCCAAGTCACCTGTTTAGGTCCCGAACCGAGGAAATTTATGACTCTGTATTACAGTATACGAAACTAGAAACCTGGATAAGGAATTCTGTTAACTCGGGAGAAGGTGTTAGGCACTCTCGGATTCCGTGGTTTCAGCACGGTCGCTCAACTGCGATTTTTATTTTTATCTGATTTCTTTATATATTTTAATAATGTGCTTTTAATGTTCCGCTTTTCAATTTTAGAAGAATTGCGACGTCACGAAAACACATTTCGAGTCACACCGTAACCAGTATGCCTGTGACTTTAATGCGTTTCAGTTTCGTCGAGAGATTGATTTGGGTCACATAAATGCGCACCCGTATTTAGGAAAGTAATTTTATTTAAGTCGTGCCTAAAGAGTCTTATCGTGTTGTTAACTTCGGGAAAGACCATGAAATTTACTAAACGGTCCTTCCAAGTCTAAAATTTTCATAACAATTTATTTGAGAGCTCCGCAATTGTATACTTTGTTTGGCGAGGCTCGTCTCATCATTTTACTTAAGGTCAATCCTAACATGACTATGATTTTCTATGGTTTATCTCTAATAATAAAAGAAAGGTCCTAATTACTTTGTTATTTTTTACCTAATTGTTACATTATTGCATAGTTTTCTGATTTACAGCAATTTGGGCATGTTAAAGGCATGCTGGAGCCCATTACCTTATTATAGTCATCTGTTTACACCATAATTTCAGTCATTTGTATGAATGATTCACATTTAAAGGACGTGATTCCATTGAGCAAATCTTCATTTTAGCAAAAATCGTGATTCCTCTAAAACATTGAACGAAACTTCACTTTTGCAAACAGTTTATATAATATGTATACTGTTATTAAACTAAACTAACTATCGTAATTAACTAATATACTAAAGTGATTCTCAAATTACTATTTTAAACATAATCGTTGCTTCCAAGCCCAATGCTACACTTTCGATTAAACCTTTCTTAACAACTAAACCATATTTGAGATGTTCTAAATGAGCTAACAATTTTAATATGAGATACATCTGAACAGCTTCGTCAAATACAACCAAACTTATTTATATACTATTAATTTAAATGATTGTTGAACTATAAATTAGTAATTAACTAGCAGGTTAATACCGTATCTATTTTAAAAGTCCAATTATGACTTGCAATTAGAAATCAGTCTTTAAAATCTACTACATATAATTTGCTTATTTTTTTATGTACAAAAGAAAACTAAGAGAAAACAGGAAAGAGAAGATTGCAGCAACATAGCTTCAAAACAACTTTCATTTCCATAAGCTTTGGAGATTTACAAGATGTGTACCTGGTATTGAAAAGAAGGGGAAGATGGAAAATCAACAAGGCGGTGAAAGTACAGCAACAACAACAGTAACAACCTGCAGTAGCTTCAACACCTCAACCTAGAAAATCCCAGCAATATGGAGAAAAAAACAGTAAAAATAGAGAAGAAAACTATATTCCGAAATTTCTCTTGATTTCTCTTTCTAGCTTTGAACTCTCTTCAATTCTCAAAAGAAACTCTCAGAAATTAAAGTTTGTCCGTGTATACTTCTGTATCCAAAGTGTATATCGAATGTATATTGCTCTCTTTCTTTCCTTATTTTTCTTCTCCTCCTATTTTTTCCTCTCTTTTTTCCATCTCTTTTTTTCATAAATCTTCTCTTCTATTTATAGGCAAGAATTTCGAAAATTTTCAGATTTTTTTTAAAAAGAAAATATTTTTTAATTTAAAGAAAACCCAGTAATCCATGTTTTCCTCTCCTTGTTTTAGTCCTTGATTTCTTTGCCCCCCCCCCCCCACTACTTTATGTTATGTGATTATGATTATTTTTTGGCTAAAAAAAATCTGAAATTTTCTTTTTGGGCCAAGGGGTTTTGGGTTGGGTAAGGGTGCTTAGGATTGGGCTTGTAACTTAATTTGCAAGATGGCCCAATCCAAATTTTTTCTATTTTGTTCTTCTCCATTATTCAACTTCCTAATTAATAAAGCCCAAAATACTAAGATTAATTTATAAAAACTAAAATTATCTTGAAATACTAATTAACTCATAATAATAATTGTCACCTAAATTTAAATAGTAATTAAAATACAATCACACAATTTGGACATTAAAGACTAAAATGCAAAAGATGCCTATTTTGTGATTTCTATTTTTGTAAGATAAATTTAATTACTCCTAATTGTAGAATTAAATCCTAAATGCAAATGCGATATATATATATATATATATATATATATATATATATATATATATATATATATATATATATATATATATATATATATATATATATATATATATTGTCATTCTCAAGACTCTTTACTTTCCGAGCCATCTCTTCCTGCCCGACACTTGCTTCTATCATCGGAGCGTGAGACTCGTGTTGTCTGAAAGTAGGCTCCGGAGGGTAGTAGTGAGGATCCTGGATATGAAACATCGGTTCACTAGAGGATTTGTGGATAACAGCGGGCGGAGGTGCCACATATACAGGAGCAACTTGTGGTACCTGAGGTGGTGCTTGCTTGGTTAGAGGTGGTGGTATCTGGGAGGTGGAAGCATAGTATTGAGGGTAGTCGGGGTAAGTGGAGGACGAGTTCATTGTTGGTGGCTCGGGGTTAGGATTGGCTGGAGGGACATATGCAGGGTTAGCGGGGTAGGCTGGTAATGGTTGACCTCTTGACCAAGCCTGGTACATTTCAGCCATCTGCTGTCTTAACTTGTACATTTCTTCTTTCATCCCTGCCACATCCACGATCTCTTCTTCGTGAGCAGGGTCTACAATGGTTGCTTCGATCTCCTGGGACACAGCCTTTGTCATCTTTTTGGATCTGGTGTTGTATGGGTGGGTAGCCAGTATGCCAGTTGCCTAGAAAACCTGGACTCACAAACATCAACACTTGTTAGTTGTTAGCGCATGAATAAGATGTAACGACTTTAAAAACAAACACATTTGCTCGAGTCGTTATGCATCATCCCGGCCGCTGCTCATTTCAATCATCTTTTTCTTTTTCCGCTCTTTTTGTTTTCTTTCTTTATTTTCTTCTTTTCTTTTCTTTTCTTTTTGCTTTTTCTCTTTTCCTTGCTCTCTCTTTTTTCTTTTCTTTTTCTTGCTTTTTCTTTTCTTCTTCTTCTTTTTTTTTTTTTTTGTTATTTTCATAATTGCGCTCCTATTTATTTGCCTAGCGGATTTAAAGGAAATGACATAAAACAAAAGAATTGGTAACAACACTTGTTTTCTCATTGATAATTCAAAACATTGATTACAAGTGATGCTTTAAAAAAAGAAAAATAAAAGATGATGCATGGCCTAAGAGTACATTAATGCACCTAGTGTCCGCGAGGCATCGTTCGGCCTTGCCGCGGGCCTATATGCTAAACCCCTTTGAAGCCTATCCAGGTCGGCCATGACTTGTTGTACAAAAAACTTCACTGCAGATACAAAAGTCCCCCGAGACATATCTTCACAAAGCTGAGTCTTCCGGGTGATGTATTGGGCGATGCGAACAATCTTTTCTCTGATGACCCCTTTTTCTTGCAATAGACGGCTTATTTGCTGAGTGCGAGCATCCAAGGTGTGTTGGTTGTCCTTTCGCACTTGTTGCAGCTCCAATTCTAATCTCGCCATAGTCGTGTAGCAGTGTTCTCTTTCTTCTTCAAGATCTTTGATAATCTTGTTACTCTTGACCGTGGCTGAGATTATTTTCTTTCTAAGCTGAGCTATTTCAACATCATGCTTGTCTTGTAGCTGCCGAACCAACTTGGCTCTCTCATCGGCGTCTCTGCCCATTTGCTTCCGAGCCTTGACTAACTCTTTTTCAGCTACGTCCAAATCAAAGCTATAGTCATTTACTTTCCGCCGGAGAATCTCAATTAACTTTTCATCTCGGGCTGAACGTACTGGAGTCTCGGATGCAATTTTCATTTGAGCTACTTGAGCCTTCAACATATCATTTTCTTTTTTCAGCTGTTTCTTTTCCACTTCATCGGATGCTGCTTGTAAGCCGCTTTCGAAATGAAGATTTCTCAGTTTATCTTCCAACAGACTGATTTTGGCTTTATATTCTTTTTCCTTGGCCGCCCATTTCAGATTTTCCTCGGATTGCTCTATCAAGGTCTTGCAAGTGAGGTCTCTTTGAAAGACGTTCGTGTTCAACCCCTCGTCGGTACCATGTGGAGTACCCGGCTGATACTTCTCCCCGGGCTCTCTTCTGCACACAAGTATCCATTTTCAGGTTTTGGCACTCATTCCAGATTTGCCGGATTTTTGCTTCCAGGAATTGCCCGTCCGGACCAATCTCCACAGCTTGCACACTGAGATCCCCATCTCTTGGAATAATCTGACACCGATCCAACTGTCGCAGGGCTCTGTATGGGGCATAGGGTTGTATACTCTTCAAACCCATGATCAAAAACGGCGATCCCTCCGTGGGCATGTATATCACCTCGTCAAGAGGTAACCAGTCATACGTCCAATCGATTTGACCGTCAGTTAGTGATCGAAGATACACAATCCAACCTTGAACTCCTTCTGGCAACTTTACTTCCTTTGTCCTCACATTGAACTCTTCCAAACATGTCCATTCGGTCGAACCATAGCTCGAGAATGAAGGGTGGTGGCACAGATGCTCGATTATCCAGATTTGCAAGATCAAGTTACACCCCTCGAAGAAGCTAGCCCCCGCTTTGCACGCGGTCAGAGCACGATAAATATCCGCAACAATCATCGGGGCCAGCGTACAGTTTTCTTGTACTATCAGTGTGGTAGCTACTCCGGCAACTTTTATATTAATATGTCCATCTTTCTCGGGAATACAACAACTCCGAGAAATGCCACCAAAAATGCGAACCTCCGGTGTTCTTCCCATTTCGCCCGGTTGGACTTGCAACATAGCTTGTTGGTAGGATCATTGAAACCCCAACGTGTCCAAACCTATTGTAGATGAAGCTTAAAGAACAAAACCCGTTGGCCAGATCTTCATTATGAACATTCCGGGCAATTTTCAAAGAGTCGAGGAAGCGATGCACTGTCACCGTCCTCGGAGATACCGGGTATTTTCCTTTCAACGGAACCTCGGTTTTCCCAATGTAAAAGGCAATCTCCTCCAAAGTCGGGGTAAGTTCAAAATCTGGAAAATGAAATACGTTGTGTGCCGAATCCCAAAACGTGACCAACGCTCTAACCACATCACCTCGAGGAACCATGTCTAGTAAACCCGTGAGGCCTTTCAAGTACTTTTTGACCCAGTCTTGACCATCGGATCCCATGTCCTGCCACCATAATCTCAACTCCAAAGGGATTTTATTTAGGGAAAATTGTTCATTCATCATCGTGCTCGTCCTGCACATTTATTAAGGTGATTTTATTTAGAAAAGGAAAAATCTTTTTCAATGCAAGTTTTCAATTTTTGAATGAAAGAAAAGAAAAAATGATTTTTCGAAGTGGCCATTTTTGCAAAATAGCCTTCCGTCGTCCTTTCGGAACATTCGGCAATTTCCAAAAATAGCAATCACCTCGATTATTTGAAAAATAAAATCTTTTTTGGTCTTTTTCTAAAAGTGTGGTTGGACCCGTTTAAGGGTTGCCTACGTATCCCACCTAATGGCGAGAATCAAACCTGCGTAGTTCGGTCAGATTATTTGACCAATTATTTCAAAAAAATGTTCCACCTATTTTTTTCAATTTTTCCAAATTTTCCATGTACCTATTTTCTACAAATCATTATTTTCCTCTCTCTCTTTTTCAACAATTTTTCCAATCTCGGGATTTTCGCCGGTCCGCATAACGATCAAGGACAATAAAATGCAACACATAGCATGCTCGATCTTTTCAATACCGGGTCACCTGTCCTAGACGGACCCAACCCCTGTGTTGAGTCCCCTAAGTCAAATATGATGCAAATAATCGTCCTAGACCTATGTTCAAAATCTTACGGTTTCATAGATTGCTAGACCGTGTACCCGAGCGGACAACTCGAATCGAGGAGGGGGCTACGTACCGTTGACCCGCGGAGTCAATCGGCTTTGTAACTTATCCGGCCTCTGTTTTCTTAGTTTAAGGTGACTTTAACGGAAAGGGGAATCTCAACCAGTAAGCACATCCCCGAGGGAGAAGAGAGAAGGGTTTTCGGCACAATTTTATATATACAGTTCACATAATATCAAAAGCGATAAAGCACATAGCATGTTGTTCAAATCACATAATGAAGTCAAATAAAAACGCGAACGGCAGTTCTAAGGAGCTCGAGTTCTTAAACCCTGAAATCGAAATTCAGGGTTGGGTCCCCAGCAGAGTCGCCAGAGCTGTCACACCTCCCTTTTTACTACCCCACATTGCTTAATGGTGTATAAATACACTTGTAGGGTATACCCCGACGCTCAATTACCCGAAACGGATAAAATAATGTAAGGGAAGGAGTTTTTCCAATTAAAGGACAATCGGTTCGGGATTTTATTAGAGATTAATCAGAGTCGCCACTTGGGAATGATAATGGTGTCCCAAGTCACCGGTTAATCCCGAATCGAGGAATTTTGACTCTTAAAAATGTCTGCGAAGCAGAGATCCGAATAAGGAACTCTGTTAACCCGGGAGAAGGTGTTAGGCACTCCCGGATTCCGTGGTTTTAGCACGGTCGCTCCACTGTCGTTCTTGACTTTTGTTTGACTCAATTATAGGTTTTAAACAACTTAATATGCTTTTACGTTAAATATTATTTTTTAGGAATTTGCGGTATCGCGAAAACACGCCTCGAGTCATACCGCAACCAGTACGCCTATGACTTTTAGTGTATTTCAACTTTACCGAGATTTGGATTTGAGTCGCACCAAGTGCACACTCGTTCATAGGAAAGTATATTAAAATCGTGCCCTAAAGTAACGTCTATCGGCTTTTAAATCTTTTGGGAGAAGCTATGGAATTGGTTATTAGCTTTCCCGGGTCTATTTGTATTATATCATTACTAAATGGGGGCCCCGGTGTTATTCGGGCGAGGCTCGTCCCAATTTTCATTAAAGGGTTCAATACTTGTATTTAACTACGTTTTCTACACTTGTTCTTTCCTTAATCGTATTACTAACACTATAATAATCCAGGCCCGTTGAAAGCTGTTATTTAAAAGGCCTGGTCTTCTCTTCATATACGTTCGAACTGCCCAAGTCTTCTGATGCTCAGGTAGTTTTAAGATTCTTGCTCGTTGGCCCAATCAGCTTCATATAGAGATTTAAATCGAATGAAACAATCATAAAGGACAAAATAAGGAACTCAAAGTAAATCAGACACGTAGAAATAAAATTTAACTACCATTTTATTGATCAAAAGAGTGGAATAGCTGTACAAGCATATCATTATTAATCCAATGTCATAACTACTTAATGAATAAGTGAATGGACTAAACCTATTTCTTTGTTTTCTGTTGATGGCTTAAATCAATATTAGAATTATTCAATCAAAGAGATATTTCATCTATGTGATACAGTGCTTAAACAACCCAATTGCTTATTGACAATAACCATATTATCTAAAAGCTAAACAGCTACCTATATACATACTGTTGTACTACAATTTTGGGGTTAAACAATGTTAAAGATCTTGTCACGACCCTAGTTCACCAATCGTGAACATGTCGTGATGGCACCCAGTCCCCACGACTAGGTAAGCCTAACACGTTGCGGAATATACCAGTTTATCAACATTTAATAAGAATTAGCGGAAAATAAGATGAAAGGAATGTAATCCGTGCCGCTTGGCACATACACCAGTCAAATACACTGTTTAAAACACTACCAAGACCCGGAATCCCACGGGTAACACAGACTAAAAGAGATCATAAAATTGTAGCTCTATGTAAAAGGAGTATCTAACAACGGAATGAAGGAAAAACATCTACTAGCACTAGAATAGAAGGAAGGCCTCCGGATCCGCGGACGTAGCAGATCATACCTCGAGGTCTCCCAAAATGCTGCTGAATCACCTGGTGTGAGCCTGTCCTGATGTACCTGGATCTGCACAACAAAAGTGTGCAGAAGAGTAGCATGAGTACACCACGGCGGTACTCGGTAAGTGCCAAGCCTAACCTCGATGGAGTAGTGACGAGGAAGGTCAGGGCCCTACTGAGAAACAAATAATATAATGATAATAACAATAATAAGGAGTTTAAATGATAATAATTTCCGAAATTAACAACAATAAATGATTACTGCAATCGTCTACAATTAAGCTAACAACAAATAAAAAACTCAATCAGCAAGTCCAGGACCTGTGGGAATCGAACCCACAGTCCCATTGACAGTACCTCTGGGTCTCCAGGAATCGAACCCGCAGCCCATATCTCAATAAATAATCAATAACTCAGGATCTCCGGGAATCGAACCCGCAGTCCCTACCAATAACTCGGGATCTCGGGAATCGAACCCGTAGTCCCTACCAATAACTCAGGATCTCGGGAATCGAACCCGTAGTCCCTACCAATAACTCAGGATCTCGGGAATCGAACCCGTAGTCCCTACCAATATCACGCCGGGTCTCCGGGAATCGAACCCACAGCCCTGGGTCTCCGGGAATCGAACCCGCAGTCCACAAACAACCCGCAGCCCATGTCTAAATAAATCTCAGGATCTCCGGAATCGAACCCGCAGTCCATATCTCAATAACTCGGATCTCCGGGAATCGAACCCGCAGTCCATATCTCAATAACTCGGATCTTAGGGAAACGAACCCGCAGTCCACAAACAATATCACTCCGGGTCTCTGGGAATCGAACCCACAGCCCTGGGATCTCCGGGAATTGAACCCGCAGTCCAGAAACACATCAAATAAAGAAAACACACAGAGAGAATATAATATGTTAAATTACAACTTCATCAAAATTAGTGCCAACAATTTATCAAGAGTTCAAGTAAATCAACTAGGCAATTAAACATGTTGAATCCTAGCTAATCATGCTTTTCTAAGTAATACCGGGTAAAAGTAATGCTTTTATCAGCTAAGAGCGAGAATATCACTAATCGGACAATTCAAGTAAAGTGTGTGTTACAACAACCAGCGCATGTACACGCCCGTCACCTCGCGTACAAGGCATTTAAACTATCACATAATATCCTAGGGGTGAAAGTTCCCCACACGAGGTTAGACAAGCCACTTACCTCAATTTCGGTACAAAACCGCTAAGAAACGACTCCGTTGCCACGAGTATCCGACTCCGAGTGGCTCAACTCTATCCAAATAAATTGCATATTGTAAATAATAATTCAAGTAATTTATTCTACACATAAATTCTAAGCTAATACGTGAAATTATGTAAAATGACCAAAATGCCCTCGGACCCACGAGCTCGGAATCTGAAATTTTTTGAAGATAAAGATTACCCATGACCTTAGGAACTCAAATATATAAATTTCTCTTAATTCCATACTTAAAATCGTGGTCAAAATCCAAAAATCTCAATTTCTAGGTTTTTCTTTAAAACCCAAATTCTCCTTTTGATTCTCATGAATTTTGATGTTAAATCTAAGGTATAAACAAAAAATAAAAGTTGAAAACTAGTTAGAGGAACTTACCCAATGATTTTGTATGAAAATCCACTCTCAAAATCGCCCATTCTCGGACCTAGGGCTCAAAATATGGTAAAATGAAGCAAAAACTCGAGGTTCACAGCTAAAATCAAGCTGCAGAAGTCGCATTTGCGATCCAGGGTTCGCAATTGCGAACCCTCGCAAAAACGAAGAAGTTCTTCGCAATTGCGAACAAAGAGAGGCTGGAAAGGGTCGCATTTGCGACAAAAAGTTCGCAATTGCGAACTGGCATCGCAATTGCGATGGAAATGTTCGCAATTGCGAGCATACCAGAAGCAGCAGTTTTTTCCCTGACACAAAAATAAGCATAACTTCCTCATACGATGTCCAAATTCGATGATTCTTTTTCCTATGGCTCCGTAATTTCGATACGGATCTAATGGTTCAAACAAAATTGAATTTGGAGATCATTTACCTAATATGGTACCCCTTTATGTTCAAAGAAGCAAAGGTTGAAACATCAAATAAGAGCGTGATCACAACCCGAAACACACCCGAGGCCCCCGGGACCCCAATCAATCATACCAACCAACCCCAAAGCACATTACGGACTTGCTCGACGCCTCAAACCACATCAAACAACTCTAAAACCATGAATTACACCCCGATTCAAACTTTATGAACTATGAAGTTTCCAACTTCTATTTCCGATGCCGAAACCTATCAAATCGCATCCGATTGACTTCAAATTTTGCACACACGTTCAAAATGATATATCGAAGCTACAGAAACTTTCGGAATTCCATTCTGACCCTCGGATCAAAATCTCACCTATCAACCGAAATTCGCCAAAATACTAACTTTGCCAATTCAAGCTTAATGCTACACCGGTCGTCACAAAAATATTCCGGACACACTCCTAAGTCCCAAATCGCCTAACGAAACTATCCGAACCATAAGATTTGCATTTTGAGTCCGATATAAAAATTTCCACTTCCGGTCAAATTTTCTCAAAAACCTTCAATTTTCTATCTTTCGCCAAACGACTCCAAAATGACCCACGGACCTCCGAATTCACTTCCGATCGCGCTCCCAAATCCAGAATAACCATACGGAGCTACTCCCAGTCTCGGAATCCCAAACGGACATTAATAACACTAAAGTGCATTTTAAGCCAAATTGATGCAATTTCTTCTAAAATGCTATCTTCCATAATATGCGCCAAAACGCTCCCGGGTTATCCAAAACCCGATCCAGGCATACGCCCAAGTCCGAAATCATCATATGAACCTGTTGGAACCTTCAAATCTCAATTCCGAGGTCGTATACACAAAATTCCAATCCTAGTTCATTTCTTCAGTTTTAAGCTTTGGAAATAAGAATTTTCATTTAAATTTGACTCCAAACTTCTTGAATTTTAATTCTGACCATACACACAAGTCAATATACTTGAGATGAAGTTATTCATGGCCTCAAACTGCTGAATGACGCGCCGTATCTCAAAACGACCGGTTGAGTCGTTACAATCTCCCCCACTTAAACATACGTTCGTCCTCGAACGTGCTGAGAACTACACTGAAGTAGTCTGAAATCACTGGTTTAACATCTCATGCAACTTCCTGTGCTTCCGCAACTCAATTGACCACATTAGCTCGATAACTCTATAGACATACTCCTTTATTCGAGTAAATAAGCCATTAGACCCAATTCCAACATCCGGAATTTCCTGCCTAGCATGTTTCCATCATACGACCACAATATCATTCTTCACACGTTGTACCCATACATGATTGCATAACTTTGTTGAATTCACACTTTGCATCACTTTACTCATGGGACCACAATAATATTCTTTAAATATAATAGTCGAAATTCCACAAATACGATGCTCTCATTGCATCTCATGACCTACATAGGTCTTGCTCTAGCTTTTACAACACCGATACGACGGAAGAGATGTGCCGGAATTCATATTTAGTTGCCAAGTCAACAAATCATTCAGTCTATACTTTTGACAAGAACCATTACCTCATCCTAAACCAGAAAATGTTATTTTCCTCTATAATATACTTCATATAATCAGTTTGCACTGACCCCAAATCCCATAACCTCATCTCACCCAGTACGAACTGCTCAGGCGATAAGCCACCTCAGACATAATCAAAAGTCCCACAAGATGACACAATGTGCCAGTAGGCTACTGATTCGTACGTGATACAAAAGGAAGGCGAACACTAGAGAGAACTATTCAACTCTCACATTAACATGAACCTCCTGAGAAAATAGGAAACAGAACACATAAAAGCAATTATAGACACTGAAATAAACATCACATTGTTGCGGCGTGCAACCCGATCCCAACAATATGACCATGGCGGCGTGCCAGCCGATCCCAACAATATATCCATGGCGGCGTGCCACCCGATCCCAACAATATAGACTCACACAAAGAGTCATATGTCGAGCTGAATAGCTCATCACATCAAAATACTGAATATCGATCATAAGCACACTAAGGTGCATGATATCAGACTCAATAAAAACATATAGCGCTATAGGATATGAACTCAAGCACAACTGAGGTGCGACATAAGATATGAGCCTCAAGAGCCATCATGCTCATATAACATCACCGCTGAGCGGAACCTCAACACATAAGGAACTTACCAAGCCGTCACACACTCATACGGTGCAATATATCTTTACATGAGTTAACTAACCGCGAAATAAGACCGCGACTATCCCTCCATAAAGGGCGCATTTCTGGAAGAAACATAACCGGCCTGACGCAAGGCTCACTTCCACATTTAAATCTATCCACCGACCTTAAGTCTATCCTGGTCGTGCCAAGCTAAGTCAATAGTATTTCACAGGTCTATAACCCAATAAGCAGAGTGCCCTCCAGGTATAAATTCTCAAATGAATGATATTACCAAAATCCTCATACTTGGTTTAAATTTCTAATCAATCAAGTGACTACAAGTCACACCTATACAATCTTCTTGGGTCAAGCTCCCACCATCTTCCGAATAATTAAACGGGTCTGCACATTCAACCCACCGGCTGTACTAACACTGAAAAGTGATCAGGAGTCCCTAACCGGGATGCAAAGCCTTTCTCATAGAACACCGATCTCAAATGATACAGATGTTAATACCCATCTTACTCAAAACATTGAAACTCCTTTCCTGCTCATCCGAGCTCTTTATATCACATACATTGACCAAACTGTGACCTTGGTCCTTACTTCAAATTTCATACTACTCACTGCACCTCACGTGCCGATATACGATAGACGCAATTTCCATCATAGCTCTAGAACTGACAATAGGCTAATACTTCGTCACATAAGACCTTCCATTTAACTCATTTCAGGAGAACTATAGCAACACATGGCGAGTCTCATAACCGTTGAATATGCCAATCTCTAAGTAGTGGTCTAAGCCACCATAACCCTTTTCGAGGTCCGCCTACTCATAACAGGCCCTAACAGAAGAATACTTAAGAATAACATCAATCACTGCGGCCGACAAGTCTCAAATGCACCGCCACAAATCACATGCATAATTCGATCACGTTGCATGAACCGATCATTGACACCAATACGCCAACTCAACTATGGTTGATCAATCTACTTCCTTCCAGGTTATCCTTGTTTGCCTTAGAAATGTTAATATCTTCCTTCAATACCTAACTTATTCCAACCGACTTACCCTGAGTGACCTTAAATCATGAGGCCATGCTATCTCAAGAATGACTATCATTTCACGCCTCTCAAATGCTACTCCACAAGTCAAAACATCATAGATTGTTTTTGTGCTTTTCTTCATAAGTTGATTCAAAGGCTTGAGCCTCAACTGTACATTATAGACTCAAAATTATCAAACACCACACTTTACCTCTTGAATTCACTAGGACCGCTATTGAGAACCATCCGGCCCTGACTTGCCCCAGTACGCAACCAACTCTACTGAATTTTATAACATATGAATACCTCTCGATAAAGCCCCCAGTAGAACCACTTCCCGCGAAGCTTGCACCTATACGAGGCATAAATCATGAATCTTTCCTCAAGTATGATCACGAGCCAGTAGGGCTAACCATAATTTGCATTCAACAATTCATATACTCAAATTACCACTCATGACCCTTTTTCCGTGGTTGCAATAACACAATAATACGCTAGTATCCAGAATTCACATAGGTAATTAACCATGCGACCCAATCGTAAGCGGTGGGACTCTCCCACTTAGCCCGAAGCCACTTTTACACGACTCTCGAACACATTAGAACCATTCTCTCAAGTCATTTACTATTATTCAACTGCAACTCACTTGATCCAACGAAGATAACCACCTGTGCTCTATTAGCACTCTGACACCATAGGGTATGACCTCATTCCAATACAACCAAACATTCATCCCGCTCCATGCACCGAGCATTCTTTACCAACGACATCTTAAAACATACTGTGATTCTCACACGCCTACGAATCACCATGTAGCCTTTGTCGAAGCTTTTCCCTGCTGATAATGAAATGTAGAGTTTATTAGGGACACAGGAACATCAAAAGTCCCAACATCATACCATACGAGCCTCAACTCTTGCCCATCCGCAAGTTTTCAAGAACTCTTTGAATAGCACCTAAATACATCGCAGGCCAAATATGATATGACACATGACCCATAATTTGATCGTTGATAGTGAAATCCTTTCACTTGGCACGAAGCCTTAAGATACATCTTGCTAATCCATGACAATAGCCTTTATCATTTGTACATCTTCCTCATAAGACAACCAAAGACATTCGTTTGGTACATGTCCTTGTTAAGATAGTTACACTCTTTCCCCCAGTATCTCTGATGGTTGAATCCTTCGCTAAATAGATATCTCATATGAACCATATAGTCTTTATTACCACTAACTATCTTTAGATCTACATCCACCTTGTGATTCTACCATTACTGTGACGATTAGGCAGTTAAGTAAACCTTCTCGAGACCGTACTTATCAACCGAATGTCGGAACCTAGTGCACCCCAATGTGCACAATTGAAGATCTCTCAATTCTCTTGCATTATCGATATGGATGTATGGGGTAACAATGGTTGAGTAAATTCTTGACTCCCTTGAAATCCTTCTGCAGCGTCACGAACCGTCGGCGCATACTTAATACCGAGCGCGAAATTTCAATACACGAGTGGATGCGAAAGAACATATGACATAGGCTCCAACTGAATAAATGGCGCACGATAAGGAATTCAAAGAATTGAAGAGTTTCCTAAACAGTTACATAGCCCCTCGTAGATAAATACAGACGTCTCCGTATCGATCAGCGAGAATCTAAGTAACCGGTCTGTGTCCCGTGACTCCTACGAACCTAGAGCTCTGATACCAACTTGTCACGACCCTAGTTCACCAATCGTGAACATGTCGTGATGGCACCCAGTCCCCACGACTAGGTAAGCCTAACACGTTGCGGAATATACCAGTTTATCAACATTTAATAAGAATTAGCGGAAAATAAGATGAAAGGAATGTAATCCGTGCCGCTTGGCACATACACCAGTCAAATACGCTGTTTAAAACACTACCAAGACCCGGAATCCCACGGGTAACACAGACTAAAAGAGATCATAAAATTGTAGCTCTATGTAAAAGGAGTATCTAACAACGGAATGAAGGAAAAACATCTACTAGCACTAGAATAGAAGGAAGGCCTCCGGATCCGCGGACGTAGCAGATCATTCACACCAGGTGATTCAACAGCGTTTTGGGAGACCTCGAGGTATGATCTGCTACGTCCGCGGATCCGGAGGCCTTCCTTCTATTCTAGTGCTAGTAGATGTTTTTCCTTCATTCCGTTGTTAGATACTCCTTTTACATAGAGCTACAATTTTATGATCTCTTTTAGTCTGTGTTACCCGTGGGAACTTGTCACGACCCTAGTTCACCAATCGTGAACATGTCGTGATGGCACCCAGTCCCCACGACTAGGTAAGCCTAACACGTTGCGGAATATACCAGTTTATCAACACTTAATAAGAATTAGCGGAAAATAAGATGAAAGGAATGTAATCCGTGCCGCTTGGCACATACACCAGTCAAATACGCTGTTTAAAACACTACCAAGACCCGGAATCCCACGGGTAACACAGACTAAAAGAGATCATAAAATTGTAGCTCTATGTAAAAGGAGTATCTAACAACGGAATGAAGGAAAAACATCTACTAGCACTAGAATAGAAGGAAGGCCTCCGGATCCGCGGACGTAGCAGATCATACCTCGAGGTCTCCCAAAACGCTGCTGAATCACCTGGTGTGAGCCTGTCCTGATGTACCTGGATCTGCACAACAAAAGTGTGCAGAAGAGTAGCATGAGTACACCACGGCGGTACTCGGTAAGTGCCAAGCCTAACCTCGATGGAGTAGTGACGAGGAAGGTCAGGGCCCTACTGAGAAACAATAATATAATGATAATAACAATAATAAGCAGTTTAAATGATAATAATTTCCGAAATTAACAACAATAAATGATTACTACAATCGTCTACAATTAAGCTAACAACAAATAGTCAACTCGATAAAACCCGTCCAGGACCTGTGGGAATCGAACCCACAGTCCCATTGACAGTACCTCTGGGTCTCCGGGAATCGAACCCGTAGCCCGTGTCTCAATAAATAATCAATAACTCAGGATCTCTGGGAATCGAACCCGTAGTCCCTACCAATAACTCAGGATCTCGGGAATCGAACCCGTAGTCCCTACCAATAACTCAGGATCTCGGGAATCGAACCCGTAGTCCCTACCAATAACTCAGGATCTCGGGAATCGAACCCGTAGTCCCTACCAATAACTCAGGATCTCGGGAATCGAACTCGTAGTCCCTACCAATATCACTCCGGGTCTCTGGGAATCGAACCCACAGCCCTGGGTCTCCGGGAATCGAACCCGCGGTCCACAAGCACAGCAAATAAAGGAATACACAGAGAGAGTAAATTATGCTTAACTATAACTTCACCGAAAAATAGTGCCAGTACTTATCAAAAATAAGACAATTTGAACCCGCAGTCCACAAACAATATCACTCCGGGTCTCTGGGAATCGAACCCACAGCCCTGGGATCTCCGGGAATTGAACCCGCAGTCCAGAAACACATCAAATAAAGAAAACACACAGAGAGAATATAATATGTTAAATTACAACTTCATCAAAATTAGTGCCAACAATTTATCAAGAGTTCAAGTAAATCAACTAGGCAATTAAACATGTTGAATCCTAGCTAATCATGCTTTTCTAAGTAATACCGGGTAATGGTAACGCTTTTATCAACTAAGAGCAGGAATATCACTAATCGGACAATTCAAGTAAAGTGTGTGTTACAACAACCAGCGCATGTACACGCCCGTCACCTCGCGTACAAGGCATTTAAACTATCACATAATATCCTAGGGGTGAAAGTTCCCCACACGAGGTTAGACAAGCCACTTACCTCGATTCGGTACAAAACCGCTAAGAAACGACTCCGTTGCCACGAGTATCCGACTCCGAGTGGCTCAACTCTATCCAAATAAATTGCATATTGTAAATAATAATTCAAGTAATTTATTCTACACATAAATTCTAAGCTAATACGTGAAATTATGTAAAATGACCAAAATGCCCTCGGACCCACGAGCTCGGAATCTGAAATTTTTTGAAGATAAAGATTACCCATGACCTTAGGAACTCAAATATATAAATTTCTCTTAATTCCATACTCAAAATCGTGGTCAAAATCCAAAAATCTCAATTTCTAGGTTTTTCTTTAAAACCCAAATTCTCCTTTTGATTCTCATGAATTTTGATGTTAAATCTAAGGTATAAACAAAAAATAAAAGTTGAAAACTAGTTAGAGGAACTTACCCAATGATTTTGTATGAAAATCCACTCTCAAAATCGCCCATTCTCGGACCTAGGGCTCAAAATATGGTAAAATGAAGCAAAAACTCGAGGTTCACAGCTAAAATCAAGCTGCAGAAGTCGCATTTGCGATCCAGGGTTCGCAATTGCGAACCCTCGCAAAAACGAAGAAGTTCTTCGCAATTGCGAACAAAGAGAGGCTGGAAAGGGTCGCATTTGCGACAAAAAATTCGCAATTGCGAACTGGCATCGCAATTGCGATGGAAATGTTCGCAATTGCGAGCATACCAGAAGCAGCAGTTTTCCCCGACACAAAAATAAGCATAACTTCCTCATACGATGTCCAAATTCGATGATTCTTTTTCCTATGGCTCCGTAATTTCGATACGGATCTAATGGTTCAAACAAAATTGAATTTGGAGATCATTTACCTAATATGGTACCCCTTTATGTTCAAAGAAGCAAAGGTTGAAACATCAAATAAGAGCGTGATCACAACCCGAAACACACCCGAGGCCCCGGGACCCCAATCAATCATACCAACCAACCCCAAAGCACATTACGGACTTGCTCGATGCCTCAAACCTCATCAAACAACTCTAAAACCATGAATTACACCCCGATTCAAACTTTATGAACTATGAAGTTTCCAACTTCTATTTCCGATGCCGAAACCTATCAAATCGCATCCGATTGACTTCAAATTTTGCACACACGTTCAAAATGATATATCGAAGCTACAGAAACTTTCGAAATTCCATTCTGACCCTCGGATCAAAATCTCACCTATCAACCGAAATTCGCCAAAATACTAACTTTGCCAATTCAAGCTTAATGCTACACCGGTCGTCACAAAAATATTCCGGACACACTCCTAAGTCCCAAATCGCCTAACGAAACTATCCGAACCATAAGATTTGCATTTTGAGTCCGATATAAAAATTTCCACTTCCGGTCAAATTTTCTCAAAAACCTTCAATTTTCTATCTTTCGCCAAACGACTCCAAAATGACCCACGGACCTCCGAATTCACTTCCGATCGCGCTCCCAAATCCAGAATAACCATACGGAGCTACTCCCAGTCTCGGAATCCCAAACGGACATTAATAACACTAAAGTGCATTTTAAGCCAAATTGATGCAATTTCTTCTAAAATGCTATCTTCCATAATATGCGCCAAAACGCTCCCGGGTTATCCAAAACCCGATCCAGGCATACGCCCAAGTCCGAAATCATCATATGAACCTGTTGGAACCTTCAAATCTCAATTCAGAGGTCGTATACACAAAATTCCAATCCTAGTTCATTTCTTCAGTTTTAAGCTTTGGAAATAAGAATTTTCATTTAAATTTGACTCCAAACTTCTTGAATTTTAATTCTGACCATACACACAAGTCAATATACTTGAGATGAAGTTATTCATGGCCTCAAACTGCTGAATGACGCGCCGTATCTCAAAACGACCGGTTGAGTCGTTACAGATCTAGCCTCACGTAAACCACCACTTTCCTTTTCTCTTGTGCTCGCTGATATCCAGAAACTGATTAACCAAATAATTAACTATTGTTGTTTAATAAGAGCCGAGTCTACTTAATAAAACCAAACTTCATTATTCATCTGTTTGCTTCCTTTTAGACCTATTAAAACTCTGATATTAACTAAGTAAGCTTTGTTTGATAATCTTCTTGTGAGCTAGTTGTTATTGATGCATGCGAGAGTCGATTAACTTTTGTTTTAATGTTTTTACCTAATTAAACTAGGTGATATGCTATTATGTCTATGCTACTGCTATACTGCTACTATTACTATTACATCATTAGTTTGTTATGTTTTCCACTACTACAGATTACTATGATAAACAAATTACAAAACAGACTAGCAATATCTAACTACGATCTACATAGTGGCATATAGTCAAGCTGGATCTTCATTTCTATATCAACAAATCATCAATTACAGCTTCAATCGATCAGAAGGGTACCTGATTCAGCAAAAGGAACCAATGAGTTCTAGGGGGACAGAAGCAAGTAATCAGCAAGGGTTCGAACAAGGCAATGCAACAGTGATTATGACTGAAGATCCACAAAGCCAAAAATATCACAGCAACAACAATAGAAACCCAGCAACAATCAAACCAGCAGAGAACCAGATAATTGATCAAGCCAACAACCCAAAATCAGAAGCAATAGGCGACTTTTAACTCGAGAAATCCCAGAAAATCCTACTGTCTTTATGCTATTTTCACTCTCAAGCTAATGAATTTCAGATTGCTAATGTTGGAACCCCCTTTCAGCCCCTTTCTTAGAGATATTTATAGCTATTTTTAGGGCTGAATACTTGGGGAGGAAGTATGGGATTAATCCCACTTCCCCCTCCTAAAATTATCAATTCTACACTTAAGCCCCATTTCAGTTATGAAAAACCCTTCCAGCATGTGCTGGAAGGTTCTAAAAGATTCCTTTTAGGGCCTTTTACTAGTATGACCTTAGGGGTTTAAGATTTTTACAGATTTCCCATTTTTAGGAGACCATTATACCACTAAACCTCTGCAAAATTGCAGAAATCAGGAGCATAAGTGTCCCTATTACCCTCCTAAGTTCTAACTATTTACTATTTTACCTATTTAATTCCCAATTGTGCCCCTAAGGGCACTGCTGATTTACTAGCCTACCTAGGTCAGATTTCAGCTTGTTTTGAACTTATTTAACTAATAGCCAGCCCTGGCATTAGTATTTAAGGGCTGGCCAGTTCTATTTTAGGAAACTATTTCAATTTTAGCCACTTTTAATCTAATTCCAGTCAATTAAGACCAAATTATTTCAATTTAAAGCTAATTGCAGGCATAACCTGTTTTATTGTTATGATTAAACTATTTAAAACTTAGCCAATCTCAAGTTGAGACTTGGCTTTGGCTATTAAGGCCAATTACTGAACAGCTGGGCCCAAAACCTTTACAGGTTTGGCCACTTTGCTGTTCAGGGCTCAATATAGAGCCTGGGCTAGTCTGCATTTGCAGACATAGCCCCTTTTGCACAACCAGCCACTGTTAACAGTGAGCTGTGTGTTAGGGCTTATAGAATTGGTCAACCCCTTGCAAGGTTGACCATTCTTAGGCCAATTATTTAACTTATAGCCTAATTATGATTTTCAGTTTTAGTCCTATTTCAAAACTAGCCATTTTCAAGGAACCTAACACTAACAACTATAACCAATTCCCCTAAGGTCTGACCAGTTAATCAGACATTCATAATCAACAAGAGATAGCAAAAACTTAATCATTACCAACATGTACTGCACACAGAAACACACATGATCAAATAAAATGGATTAATTAACCCAAACTCAGAGAAAACAATTGATAAGGTTGAATTTCAATCCATTAACTCATATTATTAGACTACATGTGATAAAGTATGAATCCATGTTAGTTCTGACCTAATCACTCCTAGCTCAAGTCATATGACATTTGAAGAACTTTAGAACTTTTAAGGTTCATGGCACAGTTACACATATAAGCATAGATTCTCATGAAACAGCCAACACAACCTAGATTAACAGAGATGACAATTAGGATCCAATTTCAAACTCTAAACCTAGAATCATGATAACCCAATGAAACAGGAAAAGTATGAGACTAAAGCCAAACATGTGAAGAATCCTAGTCATGCTTTCAATATGAATCAGGAACTAACAGTCAATAGGTCAAAGAAAGATGAGATATTTGAACTTAGAGCAAAGCACCATGGGATTAACATGACAAATAACAGGATCTCAACATAACAGGCTAAAGATGAGCCAACTAAGAAGCCTCAAGACTAATTATCAGAGCAACTTGCACAAAGATATGAAATAAACTATGGAATGATGGGAACATAATCAACCAGAACCAAATCATGGACAAGTGCATGACAGATAAGATAAAAATGAAGGAAAGAAGAACATGGAGATGAAGAAAAGAAGGATGTGGAGAAACAGTGAAGGAGAAACCTAAATCTATCATGTGAGAGTGACATGAAGAGAAACAGACTCAGATTGGCATACTTATTCAGCAAATAAAAGCACTTGAGAGGTGATATGACATGAAACTAGACTTGCACTAAAATAAACATAAGTAATATTGAAAAGCTAACCAATAAGACAACCAAAATGTAAACAAAGGATGTGAAGATCTCTAAAGCAGAGAAGTGAACCCCAGATTAAACACAGGATAATTCTGATATAAGAGATGAATAGAGATGGCCAAATTTCACTAAGACTAAACATGCAAAGATGCAGAAAGAGAAACAGTCAAGACATTGCAAGCTAACAAAAGATGATCTAATACAGAGCTGAGCGAGAATGAGAGACAAACAATTAAACATAGTATCAGAACCATAACATGCAAAAATGACAGAAGAAATATCGAAAGCCAACAAGATGAGGAACCCCAATACTATAGCAGACAAAGAAGCACAGGGACATCAACATAAAGCTACAAGCCACAGGATACTCTAATGAAAGAGAATAATTGAACTAATTATGCCAAGAAACAGAGAAGGTGGCTAGTCATGATATTGCAAACCAACAAATCAAGGCATGTCTTTTAACTCTAAAAGAAATTATGATAGAACAAACATATACCCTAGTACTAACAGGTTCAAAGAAACACGGAAAGATATAGAAGATGAACAGATTAAGAGATAGATATGGTCACAGAGAAACAGACAGGAATAGGACATGATTTGCAACAGAGGAAAGTAAACAGAAAGGTTCTAAACTATCATGTGAAGCAAGAATCAAAAGCAGAAATTTATAGGCATGCTTAAACAAAAATACACAAAGCAAAGCATACAAAAGCAAGCAAATAGGGGTCGGGGGACTTAGCTTGCAGGGCCTGTCCCCTGAGCTTCCTATCCTCCTCTTTTCCTTTTACTCTTTTCAGATTCTATAGCCTTTCTTCTTGTTTCCTTTTTTTCTTTATTCTTTTTCAGAACTCTTTTTCTTCCAATTTTTCTCTGATTTTCATTTTAAGGCTCAAAGGCGAAGCCTTTTTGATTTTGGCTTGAGGAGGGGTGTTTGGGTAAGGGTAAAGAACGGATCTTTGGGTGGTTTTGATTTTGGGGTCACCGGAGTTAGGTTTCCGGTGACCTTATTTTGGATATTTGAGGCGACTGGGGCAGATTCAAAGGTGAAGAGTGGTATGGTTGGGTAGATCATGGGAAGGGGAAGAGATTGGCATTGGTTTTATGCGGTGGTTCATACTTTAGTGGTCACCGGCGAGGATTCCGGTGACCGGGACTTCGAAGAACAGGGTATTTTTCTGGGGTTTTGGGTGTATTATGGAATGAAGAAGAAGGAGAAGAAGATGGGAGAGGTAAGAGGAGCCGGCGATCATCGTAGGAGTGGTGGCCGCCATGGCCGTTGAGTTTTGCAGAGATGAGATGAAGGAGAAGATGGAGAGATTAGGGCGGCTGTCTTTAGGGTTAGGAGAAGTGGCAAAAATCATTCAGACATAACCCTTTTATAGGCCAGGCATACGAGGTGATCTGAGCCGTTCGTTGAAGGGAGATCAACGGCTCTGGATGAGCGTTACTAAAACGGCGTCGCATTGGTTGCATATGGAGATCAAATATCTCTTCCGTTGGATCAAATAGATGGACGGCCGTGATCAAATTTTACATCTCAATTAATTAATCAAATCCGCTCCTTTTTCTCAACCGTTGGATCCAGCCTGATGGACGGCTGAGATCACTTGAATCCTAGTGGCCTGGACCGGACTTTTGGGCCAATGCACTTGGGCCATTCAATTTATATCCCTTTGGCCCAAAGCAATTATACAATATATTTTTGTATTTTTCCGATTTTAATGTTTTTTATGTATTTTCTTTTTATATTTTTTTTTCTTTTTCTTTTATGAAAAATTATAAATCCTAATTTACTAATTACTCTAATTTTCTAATATTTTTTGCAATTTTTTTGCTATTTTTTTCTTTATTTTCTCCTATTTAAGCTATTTTTGATTTTCTTAAAATCTAACTAATTAAACAAAGTAATTAACTAGCCTAATTTTTTTTTGATTTTTTTCTAATTTTTACTTATTCAAACACACAAAATATAGCTAATTTCAAACAGAGCAAGTAATTGCACTCAAAAACATATTTATTTTAATTTTGGAATCATTTACCCGGTGCAAAAATCACGTGCTCACACCGTGTACTTTATTTGTTTGTTTGGTGAGGATGAGAGTAAAAGCACGAAGGGTGATGCCGTGTACTTATTTGTTTATTTGGTGAGGATGAGAGTAAAAGCACGAAGGGTGATGCCGTGCAATTGCTTGCTATTTCTTGAAGTGATATAATTCGTGTTTACATTATACTTTGTTTTCTTTGTGAAATTATTAACTGTGGTTAATTGTTGAATTCTTTAAGATGTTCCTTATTGTGTTATTACTTGATTATTTCTTGTTATTTTGTGGTACACATATATATATTGAATTGCACAGGTTTATGTGGGTGTCTGGTCCTAGGCTTGTCACTACTTCGCCGGGATAGGCCAGGCACTTACCGGCACATGGGGTCGGTTGTGCTGATACTACACTTCTGTGCGTTTTTGCACAGGTCCAGGTTACGATCAGGAGTAGCAGCAGCAGTAAGTAGATTGCGTGGGAGCTAATCATATTTGAGACCGAGGTAGCTTGCAGACGTCCGCAGGCCCGGCGTCTCTTTCTTTATTTATGTTATTAGTTGTAGTCTCTTTGTTTCGAGACAAACAGAATTATGTTATATTTCCTTCAGACTTTTATGTGTAGTATTCCATAGTAGTTCGTGAGTTGGTGACTCCATGTCTTGGGTAGAGGATTTCAGTATGATTTTCACCTTGTGATTTGTTATTTCCATTTCGATAAAGTATTCCGCATTTATTTAATTAAAATTGTGTTAAAAACAGGATAGTATGAATACAGTGGCTTGCCTAGCTACCACGAGTAGGCGCCATCACGATCCCGATGTTGGGGGAAAATCCGGGTCGTGACACCTGCCATATGGACCGTTTATTATTAAATGATTTTAATAGATGCATCTATTCTATGGTCACATGTGCATTTATTATCAACTTGCAGTTTGGCTTTTGCAAGATTGCTTGCTCAAATTATTAAAGCACAGTTCCAAAATATAAATTGGGATGATTTATCTTTATAATACTGGTTTAAATCCAAGTTGGTTTAGCAGAAATTGTACACCTCCAATTATAGCTAAATTATTGGTTATGAGAACAAAACTCCCAAAAATGAAATTTGGTATGAGATGTATTATTTAATATACTGTAGCACTTGTACGCATCTAGCCAAGTTATAAAATATTCTCCCTATCACAATTGGTTCAGGGTGAGGAACCAAATAATTTTTATATAGAAATATGGATGTGCTATATAATTTAATTATGCCACTACAATGCACAGAGATGAGTTCCCAAAGAAGGTTAGAAATGTGTTGGTAATCCCAACATTAGGGGGAGAAAAAATGAACAGCTGAGAAAGTGATACGTGAAATAAATTATTATGAATACATATAGATCCTCGTACAAGAAAATATGAACTTGAAGTTCAAGTGATAATTAATGTATAAATTATTGCCAGACGCATTTGCTGACCCAAAGTTAAATGTCATATTTCAGCTGCTAATGCTCCAAATAGAATAAAGTCCATGAGGGACATAGTCTATGGCACACATAAAGTCTAATAGACCAATCGGTTCCAAAGATAAAACTACTTGAAGAAGGAGAGGGGCAATTGTTCAAAATGGTCATAATAACGAGACAAGTGCTCTAGAAGAGCACCACGATATAACACTTCGTAAGACCTCATGTGAGAGGCTCAGGTACCTGAAAATAATGAGATAAAGAGATTTCAATAAGTTATGTCTTTATTATGTAATAACTGAACCGATATAAAATGATCGTCGACGATGATGTTAACATAATGTAGTGCTCAATTTTATTAACGAGGATCTTGAGCTCAAATCTGTCATAAAATTTGAACAGATGAATGATTGGCCAAATGAAATACACAATGAAAATTGACTTCACTTGAAAAATGTAAAGTTGAACGGATAGTCCCACCACCTGAAAGTATAAAGCCAATGGAGGTATAAATATGTTCTTGTGCAAAAATTTCAAGTCGATAGACATAAAGACGACTTGTGACACAAGAAAATTAGTAAATATCCTCATATTGATTATATGGAGACATGTTCTCTTATGGTGGATATAATCATTTCAGGCTTTAATCTGGCAATACATGAAAACTTGATATGCGTATAATGGAAATCATTGAAGGATTTAAATTTTTCTGAAGCATATTAATATTTCCAAGAAATTTATCAAATAAAGCTTCAAAAATCCTTATACGGATCGAAACAATCAGGGCGCATGTGGTATAATTGCCTGAGTGAGTACCTATTGAAAGAAAGGTACAAGAATGATCCAATTTGTCCTTGTGTCCTTATAAAAAGTTTGGATCTGAATTTGTTATAATCACCGTGTATGTTGATGATTTTAAATATCGTTGGAACTCCTGGGGAGCTTCCAAAAATAGTAGACTATTTGAAGAAAGAATTTGAAATGAAAGATCTTGGAAAGACAAAATTTTGTTTTGGTCTACAAATTAAGTATATGAAAGATGGAATATTTGTCCATCAATCAACATACACCGAAAAGATTTTAAAGCGATTCTATATGGATAAAACACATCTATTGAGTACCTCGATGGTTGTGAGATCATTTGATATAAAGAAAGATCCATCCCAACCCCATGAAAATGAAGAAGATCTTCTTGGTGCCGAAGTACCATATCTTAGTGCAATTGGGGCATTAATATATCTTGTCAATAATTCCCGACCAGAAATAGCTTTCTCAGTAAGCTTATTGGCAAGATTTAGTTCTTCGCCAACACAAAGACACCAGAATGGTATTAAACATATATTCAGATACTTCCAAGGGACCATTTATATGGGTTTATTTTATTCAAATGAATCCAAGCCATCACTGATTGGTTATACAGATGCAGAATATTTGTCATATCCACACAAAGGTCGATCTTAGATAGGCTATTTATTTACAAATGGAGGTACATCCATATCATGGTGTTCAGCAAAACAAACTATGGTTGCTACTCTTTCAAATCATGTAGAGATAATAGCCATTCACGAAGCAAGTCGGGAATGCGTTTGGTTGAGATCTAACTCAACACATTCAACAAACATGTGGTTTTTCTTAGAAAGAGAATATTCTAACAATATTCTATGAAGACAATGTTGTATGTATAGCTCAATTGAAAGGAAGATATATCAAAGGAGATAGGACAAAATACATTTCACCAAAATTCTTTTTCACTCATGATCTTCAGAAGAATGGTGATATAGATGTACAACAAGTTCGTTCAAGTGATAATTTTATTGATCTGTTCACTAAGGCATTATCAACCTCAATATTTGAAAAGCTGATATATAAGATTGGAATGCGACGTCTTCGAGACATTAAGTGATTTTTCGTCAGGGGGAATAATTACATGTTGCACTCTTTTCCTTAACCAAGGTTTTGTCCCACTGGGTTTTCCTGGTAAGGTTTTTAATGAGGCAGCAAGCAATGCATATTATAAATAACTATGTACATTGCAATATTTTTTTTGTAAGTTCTTAATGAGGCACATTATCTTACATGGACATCCAAGGGGGAGTGTTATAAATAATTTGTTCATTGGATGCTACATTGGATACTACATTGGATACTACATTGGATGCCCATGTTGTGAATAGCTAAATATTAGATCTCCTATTTTATGTCCATCATCTTTACTTTTTATACCTATAAAAGGCTATGTAATTGCAATGGAAATTTACACACAATTGAAGAAGAAAATCTTTTCCTTCTCTCTATCTCTATTTCTTGTTCATGTTTTACAAAATTGCTTTTATTTTCTTGTTCCATATTGTTACTTTGAGTTATATTTTATAACATTTATGAAATTGCCTACTATTGAAAATCAAAGCTCAAAAGTATAAGAGAATACTCATGATATGATATCAAATTAAAGCTTTGAAGCTAATGCCAATTTTCAAACAGTCGACATCAATCATTAAGCTCAGTAGGGTAGTACTAAAATAAATGAAGACAAATTATGTCAACAATTTGATAAACTCAAGAGCTATACATTGTGCCAATATTTTGGGTTGAGTTCGGCCCAATGTCAAAATAAATAGTGATCTATTTGTATATTGATCTCGCATAATTCTAATAACTTAAGAGGGCAATTCTATCATTTCAACTGAGATAAGAATACCCACTATCATCAATCAAGCACAAAACAAGTAAGATGATTATATTAATTGAACCCACATAAGAATGCTATCAATCATCAAAACAAGAAAATAAGTATCTGTCGTAATCGTAGTTATTCTTATTATTCGGCTTAGTTGGTTAATTTTTAAGTAGATCATTATTGATATGCAATACTGGAAAGCGTAAATGTGGCAGAAAAGATATGCAACAAAAACATAAAGAAACGGGCCCACTCCCAGCCCGTACGGCCTTCCCCCACAAAAAAATAAAACCAAAATATCCTATATGTATTATTATGGTCCCGGCGGGGCTCGAACCCGCGACCTTCGGCTCATAAGACCAACGCTCTAACCAACTGAGCTACGGGACCATTTGTTTTATAACTAAACATTCTATTTATATATACGTTATTATCACCTATCTTCAAAACATTTACCAGTTCCAGTTCAAATGAATTTTTATTTGTAATTGTGTTCTATATAATAAATTAAACTATTCTTTAGAACCAATAAATTTTTCTTACGAGTACTATTGCTTCTCATTTTTTTGCAAAAATGGGTGTTCTAAATGGGTATGAGTAAAGGATAATTTGACAATTTAAAATTACATAAGACAAGATTCTTAGGAACGACATTTTGGCATATCTAAAAAGAATTAAAAGATTTTCCACATATTAAGCTATTAATTCTGAACAAAGAATAATTTTCTCTTTTGAGTAGTCCCTAATTATTTTGTTTCTTAAAGTCCCAGCTCTAGCATTCAAAAGAAACTGGGAACCAAAATTTATGGCTTATAAAACGAAAATCACATACTCTGCCATATGGTTGCTTCTTCCAGAATTACCTATAGAATTTTATGACTTTGAGATACTCAAGAAACTGGAAAATAAAATGGGAAAATTGTTAGAAAATTATAAGAGAATATGGGATGTAACAATTAGAACTTGATAGCGTGGTTACCGTCCTTAAGGAATTTAAGCCTCTCAATTTTGTTGCTGTAGGGATTATGGCTGTAACGACCCGGCCCGTCGTTACGGGAATTACCACCCCGTTACCTTGCATTTACATATATTATGTTTTTAAAGCAGTATTAGAGTATATCGGGTGAGTTAGGAGTGATTTGGATTGAAAATGAAGCAAATAGCATGTTTGAAGGAAGCTTGAATATGAAAAGTCAACCAAGAGTTGACTATTGAGTTAGAGTGCTCGGAACCGGATTCTGATGATTCGGTTAGTTCCGGAAGGTGATTTGTGACTTAGGAGAGCGATCGGAATTTAATTTGGAGACCCGGTGTAGAAATAGGCTTGAATTGGCTAAGGTTGAATTTTGACGAAATCCGAACGGTAGGTGAGATTTTGATCCGGGGTCGGAATGGGATTCCGACAGTGGCAGTAGCTTCGTTAGGTGATTTTGGATATGCTTGCAAATTTTCAGGTCATTCGGACATCGTTTGATCGGGTTTTGGATTGAATGTTAGTTTTGAAAGTTTTGAATAAACATAAGCTTGAATCTGTGTGTAATTGATGATTTTGATGTTTAGGATGGTGTTTTTATGATTGGAACAAGTCCGTATCGTGTTTTGGAGTATGTTGGTGGTTTTCGTTGGGGTCCCGGGGGCCTCGGGGTGAATCCGGACCATCATCCGGCACTTTGGAACAAGGAATGGTCTGCTGTAAATTGCAACTGTGCAGAAGGCTAAGCCTTCGCGTTCGCGAGGGCACTGCCGCGTTCGCGTAGGCTGGGGCCAGTTGGCCATCGCGTTCGCGAGGTAACATGCCGCGTTCGCGAAGGAGAAGGTTGGAACGCATCGCGTTCGCGTGGGTGAAGGACGCGGACGCGTAAGAGGAAAAGACGAAGCATCGCGTTCGCGTGGTATGGGACGCGAACGCGTAGAGGAAAAATCCGGGCTAGGAAGATTGGTCTTCGCGAACGCGTGACTTTACGTCGCGTTCGCGATGAAGGAACGGAGCAAGGCATCGCGTTCGCGTGGAGACCATCGCGAACGCGTAGGGTAAAATCGTCTGGCAGTGAATTAAAATCACAGAACAGAGGGCTCTCGGGTTCATAAACCAAAACACAATTTTTGAGCCCTAGAGAGAAGAAATCACGGGAAAACGCTGGGAAATCATCGGGTATTCGTCGGAGGTAAGATTCTTGACTCAAAAACATCAATTTATGGTAGTATTAGCATCAATCTTCATGAAATTGGGTTGAAATCTTGAAGAAATGTGGCTTAAGTATTAAAAACGGGATTTTTGGATTTGGAGGGTCATTTGAACTCCGATTTCGATAAATTTTATATGCACGGACTCGTGGCGAGATAAGGATCGCGTTGGTGCTAATTTCGGAATTTTCCGAGCAGTGGGGCCCGGGGTCGGGTTTTACCAACTTAGTGTAATTATGCTAATTTCATGTAAATTGAAGTGGGTTATGATTATTTGACCCGTAATTGATGTAATTATTGTGGTTTGACTAGATTCCACGCACGAGGGAGCTAAATTCCAAGGAAAGCGCAAGGCGGATTAAGGCTTCGACCGGCTAGAGGTGAGTAATAGATGTGGGTGATGACCAGCGGGTTCGAAACCCCGGTATACCACTTTGTGACGCTGTATAGCGGCGAGACACGCACACTCTTGAGAGTGCGGGGTCGATCATGAACTGGAGACTACATATTAGTCCAACCTGTTGATATTGTATTATTGGCTATTCTAGAGCCGTCGAACCTCCTTCTCGGATGGTTGTATATATGTATATATATATTGTGATAATGGCCACTCTTGAGCCGAGGAACCCCCTTCTTGGGCGGTTGATTATACATGTGGGCCGTGAGCCGGTTATTGGATCCCGCGAGGATCGTTATCATTGTCTTATCACATAGACATGCTAGTTTACTACTAGTCCGTAGCTATTTCTGTTATCATTCTATTTCCAACCTCTGGAACTTGATATTACTGTTTTCCAATCGAAAAATGATAAAAGAGTTTTCAAAACTACTTTTGAGCCTGTGAGGCTGTATTTGCATATTAGCTGACTGGTAGTGGATCGGGCTGCGCGCCGCAGAGGTATATGTTGGATCGGACTGCGCGCCGCAAGAATATCTCTATGAGATGTGCTTGGGCTGTAGGAGCCCCTCCGGAGTCTGAACCCCCACGGTGAGCACGGGTACCCAAAATTGGAGTCGGGCTACACGCCGTAGCGGTCATATCATGCATTGCATTGCATTTAGCTACATCCGCTAGCTGTTATGCTATTTATTGGTAATTGTTGGAACAGGTACAGTGAAGATTGATTCTATGACAGGGTAGCTGATTATAGCTTTACATAGTGCTTTATTGCGGATTTCTTATCCGCGCTGTCTTACCCTTGTTTATTACCACTGAGTCTGGCAGTACTCATTTTACTCCCTGCACCTTGTGTGCAGATCCAGGTACCTCTCAGCAGTGATCCAGTAGCTGTGTGAGGCGACGTTTGTGGATATTCGAGGTAGGTGCAGAGTCCGCAGGACCCGATATTCCTTCCTACTGTCTTTTGATTTTGTATTGACATTTCTTTCCCACTTGGTATTTTGTAACCTTTATACACTCATGTTCTGTTAGAGGCTCATGACTCTTGACCCTTGGTCTATGGGAGTTGATATATTTTGGGACTTGGTTTCCCCGCTGTTGTAATATTGTTTCATATTTTGAGATGCTTAAATGGGCTAAAGAGAGCTTCTAGCTCCGTTGTTTATATTGATTGGTCAGGCTGGCTTAGCAATGTGCTGGGCACCATCACAATTGGGTTTTGGCGTCGTTACAAGTTGGTATCAGAGCCTAGGTTTACTAGGACTCACGAGTCTCGAGCCGGTTAGTAGAGTCTTGTGGATCGGTACGGGGACGCCTGTACTTATCCTCGGGAGGCTGCGAATCTTTAGGAAACACTTCACATTTCTTGGAATTCTTATCGTGCGCACTTGATTCAGCTTGAGATATAATTTTTGAAATTCCTTCCACACGTCTGTGTACGCATCGAGCGCTCAGTAATGTAATTGCCTTATGGCTTATGATTTCCTCGAACGAGGGGCGAGATATAATCTCGGTGAGTTCATGTTGGGCCAGTCAGGATGACTTGAGGCTGGACCTTGTTTATGACTTGAGCATTGATTTGCTGATTTTGTGAGTGGTGGCAATAGATGATGTATTGAGGGTTTGAAACCCCGTATTTGCACTATAAAGTGATGTCCTGAGATGGAATACGCGTCATGTGACGAGTGTGGTGGTATTATGACTGGGGATTTGGACTTGATCCTTCCCGATTGATTATTACTGTGTAAAATGACTAAGACTGGGCTTATATCTATGTACTCGGTCTAGTAGCCATGTTTGGGGCCTTGTGCCGATCTGTAGAGTATTATGGAAGGTTTACTAATGGATGAGTTGTTAATTGTTCGACTCTTATCTAAACTGTTGTGTAGCCCCGAGCTATGGGCGTGGTGAATATTTATCATATCTCGTAATTGGATGGTAAAATGCCTTATTTGTAGTGGAACAAGTTTAAACTCAGGAAGACTAAAGTGATTTTGCTATGTGTATCCTGGTGGAAGGTATTGTGATGAAATGCTAAATTGAGAAAGAGGTATGTGGATTGATTCTCATGTGTAATTGAAATGTAGTTGATATGTGTTATGATTCGAGCAGGTACAACGCATGTTCGTGTACCAATTATGATAATATGAATTGTGTAGTATTGAGATTTAATGTTGTTGAAATACATTGTGATGTCTTGTTGAGCTGTGAATGTATTGCTAGGATGGTTTTGGTGATTCTCTGGCAGGTGGATAGGCCAATTTACAAAGGAAACTCTGCCGAAATTTTTGGAAAATTTGGGACTTAGAAAGATCTCTGTCACCTAAAAAGAGTGGGCTTATTGGTGGTGTGTGTATAAATGCAAGAATTGCAGAACGGTTAAGGTCTCTGATGATTCGAATCTCCGCCGAAGCTTGTAAATGACTTGAGTTTAATATCATACTAACATTTCGGCATCATTTGAGTAATACTGATATGAGTGGTTGAAAGTGCTTTGATGAATGGCTTCGAGATAAGTTGGGGAGGTTGCTATTGATTAACTGATTGCACTATTGTGTGCTATGTTGATTCTGTCTTTAAGTATGTTGGGAAAATTCTGACAAGGTTATGGTGCTTCGTAGATGTGAAGAAATAATAGGATGTTTTGAACTACTTTTGGTAAGGAATGTTCGGTGTATAGAAAGGAAAGATGGCTCGTTGTATCTGTAAGTAATCATGTTCTGCAATGTCAGAGTTCTAACAAAACACGAGTGGTTCTACTCAATATGACACTTGAATTACAGCTGAATAAGGGTGAATGATGCCCGAGAATGGTTTTGCAGTGTTCAAGATTTTGCTTGTAACAGTCAGGTGCCTTAAAATTTGTGTATGTGGCTAAAGATGACGGTTTCGTTAGAGAAGATCAAGGCTTGTGTTATATCATGTGAAGGATGAGATTCGTATCCGTATTGGGAAGTAATGATAACAATTTAAGAATCGCAGGAAGTTCTTCGAAATAATGTATGGTAGAATGTGGCACTTCTGGGAAACATTGAGAGAGTATTCAGTGGCCTATGGGCCTTAGACTGTGTGGTCTTGTGTATGAGTCTCGTGTGGTAACATGAGTTGAGGTATTGTGATCCTTCAGTAAAGGAGAATAGTAAATTAAAGATGAATCAGAAAGGAATTGGGTAAATGGAACAACTTGCTAATAAACCAGAATGGTATGAAAGGAATACGATTAATTCCTGGTATGTGGTTGAAGTAATGAGTCTTGCGGATATTGTGCAGCAAAGCTCTTGAGTGCTGGCAGTTGTGTAACTCGATATGGGTATAAGGACTCAGTCCTGACAGTTTAACTTATGAAATGTAATTGGGAGAAAGAGTTTATGATGTGTTTTACCGTGGTTTGAAAATGAGTGTATTTTTCCTGTTGGTATGCAAGGCTTGGAATGTGTGATGAGTTTTCTCTATATGAGATCATGAAAGTTCTTGACTAGTTGAGTGCGCCGATGTTTGCGGCGTAGGAAAGGGATATGAATTTCCATGTTGTCTTGGTGTGGTATGGAATGTGCGATGTGTTATGGAAAGTTGATAATGGCATATTCAAGGTTTTGAGATCAGTTCATAATATATGGGAAGTCATTAAAATTATTGAGCAACGCGAACAGCTGCAGGTGATTTAAGAATCGATCTTTCTGGTGATTAAGGAAAATTGTACAACTATTCTAGTGAATTGGCGGGGAATATGGTCCAAAAAGGGCCAGGTAATATAAACTGATAATATTTAGTGATGTGGTGGTATCCTCTTGTTAGATTTGATAGTGATGATTGAGTTGTAAATGGCATAAGGAAAATTTCTGAATGGCTTTTGTGGTATGAATGGATGCTTGATGTGCGTTATGTATTTGTACGGTGAAGTACGGAATCAAGCATAGTGATTCATGTGTCATATATGTGTTAGAGACTTGAAGTTCTCGTTAGTCCGCCTATGCGGTGGTTGAATATCATGTGTATCGACACTGTTTTGTGATTATCGAAAATTAGAAGCTCTAGTGGCTTTTTCTCTCGGCTTGAGATGACGAATTTGGATTATGATACTTGATTGCTGGCTGGTCATCATTGGGCCAGGTTATCTAGACTAATGTGATATAGACTATGATGGTATGGCACAAATTGTGTAGCAGAGTGCATCAGAGTATGCTCCAGCGGGGTAGTTGTACCTCAGGACCAGCAGACGGCTGGTGGGTATTGCTTGTTCGGTTGGGCCTTCGTGGCGGATATCAGTGCAGAGGTTTCTATCGTTGATTTGGTTCTGGTATTGAGTAACTTTGTCGGATGCGTTTCATGTGGCCGAGCTTGAGGCTATATATATATGTTTGTTGCAATGAGCAACTTGACCCGATGTGCATTCCCTTTTGCTAGATTTATGTATGGATCGGGTGGCACGCCGCCACAAGTATGGTATCCGGATCGGGTGGCACGCCGCCACAGGTATGTTATTGGAATGGGTTGCGCGCCGCAACAGTGTGATGTGGAAAATATAGTTTCCTATATCTTACCTTGTATACAATAGTTCCTAGCTTCCGAGGAATAGTCCGTATTGGTATCGCTCGGGGAATAGCACATCGGTTGTGTCTTTTCAGGATTTGATAGCGTATATTTATCGTATCACCGCGGGTGAGGTTGATTGCTTGGGTTCAAGACCTAGATCTGTGCATGGCAAGTTTGGCTAACCGTTTAGAGCTTGGTGACTCGAGGTGCTTCATGAGTAATAATGTTGGGATAGAATCACGAATCGTGGCAAGGCCACGTGATGTTATGACCTCTCGAGGAGGATTCGGGTACTCTATTTCTATAATGCGAGACGCGATCTCAGTTCTATATTATGATGGCACAGAGGGATTGAATTGCAGCTCTTTTGCTGGAGACAGTTGTCATGATTTGAGTTGTCATGATTCGAGTGTGTGCAGACATTTCTATTGGAGCCTATGTTGTGCTCGTCGTGGCTTAGGCCGGTGTTGAGGTGTCTTATCACCAGTGCGATGTGTTATAATCGAAATGGTCGTTGGAGCCAATAATGAATGTGAGTATATGTGATTTTAGTTGGTTAGAAAGGTAATACCGAGATTTGGGTCCGAAATCTGTTGTGGTATCAGTTAAAAGTGAAATGGATTCATGAATGGTTGACCTGAGAGATGGGTTCGATATATCGCGTGTCTGGTTGCCGTGGGCATGTTTGAAGGTGTTGGAATAAGACTCTATCTAATAGAAAAGGTTTTTCAGCTAGTATTTGGTGATTGTGGCCAGTTGTTGTGATTAGAGGCTATCGTCTCGAGTGATTGGGTTGTGTGATACATCATATGATCTCACCCGGAGTAGTGAATATGGGTTATGGTAGTGGATTCAAGTGTATCCTGAGTATAGGCATGGGATTTGCAATTGGCACATGATTTCAGAAAGTACAATGTGCTTTATGGTTAAGATGGTCTGTGAGATTTCAGCTGTATGGTGTTTTCGGACTTGCGTGAGATAGGGTGACGTATGATCGCCCGAATATATGCTGGGTAAGGTCATTCAGCTATTGAGTTGCTTCTAGTACCACTCCGGTACGCTCGAGGACGAGCGTTTGTTTAAGTTGGGGAGAATGTAACGACCCGGCCCGTCGTTACGGGAATTACCACCCCGTTACCTTGCATTTACATATATTATGTTTTTAAAGCAGTATTAGAGTATATCGGGTGAGTTAGGAGTGATTTGGATTGAAAATGAAGCAAATAGCATGTTTGAAGGAAGCTTGAATATGAAAAGTCAACCAAGAGTTGACTATTGAGTTAGAGTGCTCGGAACCGGATTCCGATGATTCGACTAGATTCGGGGGATCATTTATGACTTAGGAGAGCGATCGGAATTTAATTTGGAGACCCGGTGTAGAAATAGGCTTGAATTGGCTAAGGTTGAATTTTGACGAAATCCGAACGGTAGGTGAGATTTTGATCCGGGGGTCGGAATGGGATTCCGACAGTGGCAGTAGCTTCGTTAGGTGATTTTGGATATGCCTGCAAATTTTCAGGTCATTCGGACATCGTTTGATCGGGTTTTGGATTGAATGTTAGTTTTGAAAGTTTTGAATAAACATAAGCTTGAATCTGTGTGTAATTGATGATTTTGATGTTTAGGATGGTGTTTTTATGATTGGAACAAGTCCGTATCGTGTTTTGGAGTATGTTGGTGGTTTTCGTTGGGGTCCCGGGGGCCTCGGGGTGAATCCGGACCATCATCCGGCACTTTGGAACAAGGAATGGTCTGCTGTAAATTGCAGACCACTGGGCACCAGTTAAGCCTTCGCGTTCGCGAGGGCACTGCCGCGTTCGCGTAGGCTGGGGCCAGTTGGCCATCGCGTTCGCGAGGTAACATGCCGCGTTCGCGAAGGAGAAGGTTGGAACGCATCGCGTTCGCGTGGGTGAAGGACGCGGACGCGTAAGAGGAAAAGACGAAGCATCGCGTTCGCGTGGTATGGGACGCGAACGCGTAGAGGAAAAATCCGGGCTAGGAAGATTGGTCTTCGCGAACGCGTGACTTTACGTCGCGTTCGCGATGAAGGAACGGAGCAAGGCATCGCGTTCGCGTGGAGACCATCGCGAACGCGTAGGGTAAAATCGTCTGGCAGTGAATTAAAATCACAGAACAGAGGGCTCTCGGGTTCATTAACCCAAAAAACATAATTTTTGAGCCCTAGAGAGAAGAAATCACGGGAAAACGCTGGGAAATCATCGGGTATTCGTCGGAGGTAAGATTCTTGACTCAAAAACATCAATTTATGGTAGTATTAGCATCAATCTTCATGAAATTGGGTTGAAATCTTGAAGAAATGTGGCTTAAGTATTAAAAACGGGATTTTTGGATTTGGAGGGTCATTTGAACTCCGATTTCGATAAATTTTATATGCACGGACTCGTAGCGAGATAAGGATCGCGTTGGTGCTAATTTCGGAATTTTCCGAGCAGTGGGGCCCGGGGTCGGGTTTTACCAACTTAGTGTAATTATGCTAATTTCATGTAAATTGAAGTGGGTTATGATTATTTGACCCGTAATTGATGTAATTATTGTGGTTTGACTAGATTCCACGCACGAGGGAGCTAAATTCCAAGGAAAGCGCAAGGCGGATTAAGGCTTCGACCGGCTAGAGGTGAGTAATAGATGTGGGTGATGACCAGCGGGTTCGAAACCCCGGTATACCACTTTGTGACGCTGTATAGCGGCGAGACACGCACACTCTCGAGAGTGCGGGGTCGATCATGAACTGGAGACTACATATTAGTCCAACCTGTTGATACTGTATTATTGGCTATTCTAGAGCCATCGAACCTCCTTCTCGGAGGGTTGCATATATGTATATATATATTGTGATAATGGCCACTCTTGAGCCGAGGAACCCCCTTCTTGGGCGGTTGATTATACATGTGGGCCGTGAGCCAGTTATTGGATCCCGCGAGGATCATTATCATTGTCTTATCATATAGACATGCTAGTTTACTACTAGTCCGCGGCTATTTCTGTTATTATGCTAATTCCAATCTCTGGAACTTGATATTACTGTTTTCCAACTGAAAAATGATAAAAGAGTTTTCAAAAACCACTTTTGAGCCTGCGAGGCTGTATCTGCATATTAGCTGACTAGTAGTGGATCGGGCTGCACGCCGCAGCGAGGTATATGTTGGATCGGACTACGCGCCGCAGGGATATCTCTATGAGATGTGCTTGGGCTGTAGGAGCCCCTCCGGAGTCTGAACCCCCACGGTGAGCACGGGTACCCAAAATTGGAGTCGGGCTACACGCCGTAGCGGTCATATCATGCATTGCATTGCATTTAGCTACATCTGCTAGCTGTTATGCTATTTATTGGTAATTGTTGGAACAGGTACAGTGAAGATTGATTCTATGACAGGGTAGCTGATTATAGCCTTACATAGTGCTTTATTGCGGATTTCTTATCTGCGCTGTCTTACCCTCGTTTATTACCACTGAGTCTGGCAGTACTCATTTTACTCCCTGCACCTTGTGTGCAGATCCAGGTACCTCTCAGCAGTGATCCAGTAGCTGTGCGAGGCGACGTTTGTGGATATTCGAGGTAGCTGCAGAGTCCGCAGGACCCGATAATTCCTTCCTACTGTCTTTCGATTTTGTATTGACATTTCATTCCGCACTTGGTATTTTGTAACCTTTATACACTCATGTTCTGTTAGAGGCTCATGACTCTTGACCCTTGGTCTATGGGAGTTGATATATTTTGGGACTTGGTTTCCCCGCTGTTGTAATATTGTTTCATATTTTGAGATGCTTAAATGGGCTAAAGAGAGCTTCTAGCTCCGTTGTTTATATTGATTGGTCAGGCTGGCTTAGCAATGTGCTGGGCGCCATCACGACCAGATTTGGGGTCGTGACAATGGCAGAATTCCTCCAGGATTCTAAAAAGCATCTGAAATTCGAGTTTTTTCCACAAGAACAAAATAGTTGTAAATTGTAAAAAATAAGTAGAAGAGAAAGAGAAGTGAAATAGGTATTTATAATACCAATAGGAGTCTATTGGAATTAACAGACTTATCTCTTCATAATAGGCACCTTTTAAAATCAATAGCACCTTTTTTTTAAAAAAAATATTAAAATATTTTTCTAAAATTAAAAGGCTAAAACATTTTTAATTAATCAAATAATGGTGGCTAAAAAATTAATTCTAGCTACTTAATTGGCCCGAAGTCCAACTGCCCCAAGTGCCCAATCTTGACTATTAATAATATAGTCAAATTCCAATTTCCCTCCAAAACACCCACAAAATATTCAAACTATATAAGATAAAAGAAGTGCATTTAAGCACCTCTTCCTTTCTTTCTTTTTCCAATGAGGAACAACACAACTTCTTCTCGAATACTCCCATCAAACACTAACTATGTAACAATCTTAGTTAGTGATTGATGTTATTTATGAGATCCATGCATATAGTAGGTATCTTTTGATTTAAACCTACTACTTGTATAAACTATTCAAGACCTTGTAGAAATTAATGGTTAGATTAAGTTCTATTAAACCACAATTCCTATATGACAAGATTGAAAAGCTTTATACACTTAAATCGTACCAACTCGACAACTTGTTCACCTTGTTTTAACACCCGATTATGGTCTTGTGTTACTTCCTGAATTCATAAACACTTATCAAGTTTTGTGTTCCAAACTTTGATTGAAGCGGCACCACTTCTTGTGTTTACATGGGTGAAGATTTAACCAAGTCCTTGACAAGGACTTTTCTAGTTCTTAAACCGAACTCTGCTTCTTCACTCACTTGACCAAGTGTTGGCTGACTGTCATTTGCAGCAGGTTCCTGCCATCCAGCAATACAACGAACGTGAATTTTAATCGAGCATTGTTGATTTGATGCTTTGTAACTAAGAAGGAGTTTGATCCGACCCGGATAATTGAACGTGAACTCTACTTTTTGGTAAATGTTGACTTTTTCATTTTGACATCAAAACTTGGGTTCTGCGTAGTTCTCATCAATATTTGGGTGTACTTATGTTTATGGATGTTATAAGTTGGTATTCGATGCAGCAAATATGGTTCAAATTAGCAACTACGTTTACTTGGGAACAACTAAAGGAATTATCCACGTGAAGCATACCACACCCTATTTTGAGATTGATTGAGAATTTTCTGGATATTCTATTAGAGGGTTAGGCCTTGAGAACTCGAACCCAGAAATCGAATACTACAATTGAGATCATCCATTTCAGTGTTTGCGAATTGTCATTTGTGAAAAAGGTGGAAGATCGGGAGAGAAAGGGGAAAGATGAAAAAAAAAAAAGAGAAAAGGGTTTAACTAAATTCCTTGAAGGCACAAATAATAAATTAGTAGCCTTTTAAGGTGGATTATATATATTTATAACTAAAATATTTTAGGTAGGATATATTCCAATACATGGACATTTTCGTAATAAGGTTTCAAATAGTGTATAGGCATGAAAAAATCCCTTAGACAAATCTCAACAAAAATACAAAGAACAAACACTAGAATAAGATGTTGCGCCACTGTTTAAACTTTTGTATTAAGAGTCCGTTTGGACATAAAAAAATTCCTTTTTTCCAAAAGAATTTTACTTTTTTCAAAATCAACATTTGTTCATAAAATTTTCAATTTTTACTTAAAGATGTATTTTGAAAATTTTAAAAAATCTAAAAAACTCTAAAAAGTTGTTTTTCAAAATTTTCACTCAAATCACTCATAAAACTTTAAAAATAACCCAAACTGAAATTTATGTCCAAACAAACCTCTAAACTTTAAATACTATTTTACTTGAAATTTTTTTCACTTTTTTTGGGAATTTTACAACTCTTATGTCCAAACGCCTACAAAAATAGTCGGAGTAGGGATTGGATATTAATGGGCAATTTTACTTCTAGCTAGGGGTACACATAGGTTGGGTTGACTCGGATTTCTCAATTACCAAATCAAACCAATGGTGTCGGGTTTAAAACATCTATAAACCAAACCAAACCAACAAAGTCAGATTTTTCAATCTAAGATTTTTTTATTTTTGTCGGGTTTTCGGGTAGAGTCTTTATAGCACAAATATGTAACCTGTGATCCAAATATTTCTTTAGTCCTATTAAGATACAACTAGTTATATTTTTCAAGAAACTAACCCAATAATATGAGATAAGTCATAGTATTGTACTAAAATATTCAATAACAAAGACAATAAAATTGCATAAAGCAAATATTGTTAATTAATAAGCCATAATAAAAATTAACACAATCTAAATATAGTATATATGCCATATTAAAATAAGTATAGCTAATAAGTATTATTAGTTACATAAATAAGCACAAAAGAAAAATAAACTAAGTTACACATTCTCATTATAAACCAATGTAAACTAAAAAATAGATATCTAATACTATCATCATTCCTAGTGTTGAATTAATCTTTTGTTAGCATTAATATTGATTTGAACTTTATTTGAGCTATTGTTTCGGGATCCAAGATATTTCCCAAAGGATGTTATATGCCTGATGGACAAATAGTTGGAGAGGTTCAGTATGGCATCTTGTGGAATGTTTAAAGAAAACAAGACTCTTGATTTGGTGAGGTTGATTTTTTGTTTTGATTGTTCATTGAAGTTCTGTAATATTAAAAGAATGGTATTGCAGTTCCTGTCATTGGCTTTAGCAAAGAGGTTAGGTCATCCGCAAAGAAGAGGTAGAATATTTTTGGTCTAGACCTAATTATACTTATAGGATGCCATTGGTCATGTAGGCCTTGTCAATATTTCTTGATAGTCTTTCCATGCACATGATGAATAGGTGGGGAGACATAGGGCCTCCCTGCCTAATGCCTCTTGGAGGTTTGAAAGATTATATTTTTCCCCCATTGACAAGAATGAAAATGGATAATGTACTGATGCAGGACATGATGAGCTTGGATAAGCCTTTGGCAAAATTGAAAGCAGCTAGAATGTTTTAATAAAGGACCATTCTAGCCTATCAAAGGCCTTCTCTAGGTCTATTTTTAGGATCATGTTGCCATTTTTCCCCCTCAATTTTCTAAAGTGTGTTATATATTCTTGGACAATGATGGCATTATCACAGGCTCTCTTATTAGAAAGGAAGCTTACTTAGCTTGGCCCAATGATATGGGGCAGAATAGGCTTTATCCTGTTCACAATAATTTTTGTTACTGACTTGTAAATGGTGTTACAAAGTCCTATAGGTCAAAAAATAAATTAGCATTGAAGCTTGGTTCATGGCGTAGGAGAGTTTGGTTCATGGTGCCATCCATAGAACTTGTAGAGAAGCATTTTTACAGAAGTTTGTGATAGAATCCCCTACTATGTCCTAATACTTTTGATAGAAGAAGGGGTTGAGGCTATAAGGGCCAGGAGATTTGAAGGGTTTATGGGAGAAGATTGCCCTTTTAATTTTACTCCCATAAAGAGGTTTGTCCATAAAAGCTCTTTGGCTTTCAGACAAAATGGGTGACATGGTAGAATGGCTTGTGAAATCCCAAAGGGCTTTAGTGTGGGATGTTGTGTGTAGATTAGTGAAGAATCCCACAATTGTTGTATGAATGTCATTCTAGTCATGTAGTCAGTTTCCACTCTCCTCTTTAAGAGAGAGGATTATGTTCCTTCTTCTATTAGGGTAGATATGTGAAAGAATCTGGTGCTAGCATCACCCATATTTAGCCAGTTAATCCTAGACTTGAGTTTCCAAAAGTCTTCTTTATTTTTGAGAATTAGGTTAAGTTCAGCAGTTAAACCTGTTTCAAGGTGTAACAGGTAACTGCTGAATTGGTAGCTAGGAGATCTCTGGATTCCAGAGATTCTTGCTAGGATTCTCCACTTTTGATGGAAGATGTTTCCAAAGACTTCCTGGTTCCACTTGGTGACTAGAGTCTTGAAGTTATCAGTAGATTGAAGAAGGGTGGAATGGCCTAAGAAGGCCTTATTGATGATGTTAGGGAATGAAGGGTGGCTAGTCCACATTGACTCAAACCTGAAGGGCCTTGATTGTTTGTTATTTGGAGGCCCTACCAAGTTAATTTGTAAAGGGTAATGATCTGAGTGGGTCCTAAGAAGGTGCAGTGCCGTAGCTTCAGGGTACTGTTCAATCCAGCCTTCATTTGCGAAGTAATTATCTATTCTTTCCAGGATTATAGAGGTTTTTTTACTGTACCTTTTATTAGTCCAAGTGTATTTGCTTCCTCTATAGCCTAGGTCTAGAAGTTTACACTCATTTATACATTTCCAAAATAGGTTGCTGCAACTCAGGTTTATGGGATTGCCCCCAAATTTGTCCCTGGCCTTTAAGTCTTCATTGATGTCTCCTCCTATAAACTAGTTGTTTTTTAGGTTTTTGATATTGTAATTATTTTCTCCCATATGAGTTCCCTATTTGCTAAGAGATTACTAGCATAATAGCAGAGAAGAGCCATGGAGGGTGGTTGGGACTTACCTTAACCATTGTATGGATGCCTTGAAGGTTAGTGACACCTCTTCAAATGCCACAAACTCCTCTTTCCACATGAACTCTATACCCCCAGATAGCCCTATTGTTGGAGACTGAATGATCATATCGAACTAAAGTTGTTGAGCCAGATTCTGGTAGTCTGCCATCTTTGTTTCAAGCAGGACAATCATGGTCGGTTTGTGCATTTTCACCATTTCTAAACAATGCCGTTTGAACTCAGCATTGTTTTCACCTCTAACTTTCCATATGATGTAATTCATCATTAGAGTTGGGGGTGGTTGGTGAGGTCCCTTTTGAGGGATCTTTGGTCTTTCTAGACCCGTCATTTGAGGTGGAGGGACTTCCTCCGGAGACTTTGCACTGGAGTTAGGTTGAGAAGGGGTTTCATCGGACCATGTGTTTAAGTTGAGACGACGCTCATTCCACATTTGATCATTTTTCAGGGACATAGTATCACTATTATATTGTTGGTTTCTATGCTGAACTTTATCGCTCTCACTAAGTCCAGAAGTAGTGAGTCTGTTCGTGGTGTGGCATAAGGTGTTTCCTCTTCCTCTGAGGCATTCTTCTTCTTGAGGATCTCCAGTGCTTTGGAGACTCCTTTATTGATGTTCTGGAGAGGTGGAGAATTGCTCTTCCCTTTTCGAACAGAAGATGATGGTTTGTTTTGAGTTGGTTGGTCAATCAAAACAAAGAGCGGCTCCACTGATGGATCCTCTTTTATCAGATCTGGGAAGAAAGGTAGGGTTTGGAAGCTCTATAGAATGTGGTTTTTGAGTGCTTAAGGGTCAGTTAATGGGGAGTTGCTTTCGTTGTTGACTATCGATTGCCATAGGAGGGGTCCAAAGGCTGCCAGTGATTTGCTCAATGCTTCCACCGTGACTCTGGCTAGGTGGGCTAGGTTTTGCACTATCAGGGTTACCTTCTGATTTCCCAAGGTGAAATTGTAGGAGATTCCCTGGTCATGTAAAGCAACCTCCAACTAGGAGGCCAGTTCGTGGTCCGGTGGTTGTGGTAGGAAGGTGATGATGGTTCGTTGCATTTTATTTTCCATTTTTGTGTTTCTTAGCTTTACTACTTTGGGTAACAACTGGGGTAAACTTAAGGGATTGTCGTTCCATCAGAGCCCCTTTTGGTGTCAAATATTGGTCAGTAGACGGGTTACTAGATATCGGAGCTAGGGGTGTATAGTCATTAATTGGAGATATAATAGAGGTGACAGTTGTAGTCTTTTCATCTAGAAATTGGGGGGAGGGGTGTGTACCAGATAGGGCACTTGATTGTTATTGATGACTGTTGATATTTTTCCATTAAAGGTCGTTTCAGAAATTATGGTAGGGGAAACGTAGGTGAGTATGTTTGGGTGCAGAATTAGGCTGACAGATGTGCCCTTGTTGAAGTACCCATTTGGAGTAAAAGGATCGACCTCGTTGGGTATTTGGCCACTCTTGAGAAGTGTGGTCTTGGGGTTTGGGCTGGAGACCCCTTGAATGTTGGGTTCATGATTGGGGTTGGTAGGGTCGTCAGTAGCTGGTCCCACTTTTCTTTTGGCGCTTGTACTAGGCCGTGCCCGTGTGCCTATTCTCTGACCTTGTGGGTTAGTGGGGCTTATGTTATGCAATGGGCCATTGGGCTTTTCGGGGTAGTTTGGGCGGGGTTGACTTTTTTTGAATTGTAACACAGAGTTTGATTTTGGAGAAATTTACCTGAGTTGGCATCGAACAAATTTACCTGTATCTCGTCCGTTTGTGAAGCATGTTGTGGTTTGTTCATTCTACCACCATTTTTATTTGTCCCTGCTTGCGTCTTCTAGGGAAGGTAACAGTTTTCCACTCATTTTCCTTCGGTATGACTATTTTCCTTTGATGAGCTTCCTTTGGTTCATGGGTTGTTGTAGGTGTATGTGCCCTATAATTGCAAATTTGTGCAGTGTGCCTGATTCTGCCACAAATGGTGCACAGAGTCCCCTCTTTTCGTAGATCACAGCCTGTTTATGGTCCCCTATTATTACCAATATTTCTACTGGGTTTCCCGTGTTACTTGAATACAAATACGGGCATATCTTCCCCTTAGAGTTGAGGATGTACATTGGCCTATCTTGAGATGTTTGCCCAGTTTCCTATCAACTTTCTCGAGGATGTCCTGATCATAGAATTCTATTGGTAATTGAGGGAGCCGGATCCATATGGAAGTAGAAGTAAGGGTGGCTTCTTGAGGAACAAATTTTGGTTCCCATTTTCATACATATAGGAAATTTTCGGAGATGAACCAGGGGCCAAGGTAGAGAGCCTTAACCATACTTCTCCTAAACTATTTAACTATGTAGAAGTCTCACCCCAGGTCAATCAAGATTAAATGTCCAGATGGCTTCCATAGCTCATTTAGTTTAGTTCGAAGGAGATGGTGGGGCATCTTTCGCTTGAAAACTTTGATGATTACAGAGTAACGCCATAGAAGGTAAAGGCGTTGTTTTTCATCTTGCGAAAGGGGAATTAAACCCTAAATGTGCTTCCCTTTGTCAAGATCTGGATTTGGTTAGTGGTCGATCTCATAGTAATTAGTTTGATTGCTTGTTGGTTTGTCCAGGAGCATTTCCTTATAGGAGTGATGAGGTAATTCTACCTCCATTTGACTATATGCTTATCTGGGGGTTCCGGTGGGAGTGGTGGCTTGATCAGAGGGGGATTCATGAACAACGATAGACAAGGACAAAGGAACAAGTAGGGAGAATATTTTAGTTGGTTCAGATACTCGGCGCTATAACATTTGTTATCATTCAAGAATGTTTATGTCCAAATTTGAAATAGTACATTAAAAGATGAAATTGTGAAAAGTGTAAGAAATATTTATATATTAAATAACAATAAATATTTATATATTAAATAACAATAAATATTTATATGTATAAAATATTTTTAAAACTTGTATAAATATACCATCCTGTTAGTTTGATTTTGATTTGATTTTTTTTTAGTTAAAACAAAACTAAATCAATTATGATCGAATTTTTTGTTCCAATACCAAACCACAATTGAATTTTTTTTTCCGTTTAACTTTATCCATTTTTTGGTACACCCCTTATGCTGGTCTAGTTCTTAATTATAATGATCCTTCGGGTTTGACAACATATGTTTTCACAGTTCAATGTAACTAAAATGAAAGTTCACGAGGAAACAAAGCCAGGGGAATGCTCAAAACAAGACAAATTGCTAATTCCTTCTTAAAAAATTTTATGATCTTTCTTGAGTTTACTTAAAAGAAAGAATGTGCATTTTCTTTAGCAAGTGCAAAGATATTACAATTTTCAGCGTGCGCATTATGGAACGATCAATTATTCAGGTTAAAGAAATAAAAACTAACCTTGGCTACATAGTCAAACGTCACTCAAAAAAAACTGTTGATCTGGATTTAGCCATGCTAAAAAATGTTTAAATGCACAGGGTATTAAAACGAGGACAATAATAAATTAAACAACTGTCTCCCAAATAAAAACCACAAAATTAAATATGAAACAATGTCTCCCAAATGAAAATTACAAATGCAATACTACAAATGATCCATTAGAATCTTGTCACTATATTTTCTTTTCGTTTTCTTTGCCATCAAAGGTTGGTCGGATCAAGTGCTGCTTTGTTAGAATATCTTGAGAAAGATCAGCTTCAGACTTCCACATCAAAACTGACAAACCACATCATCACATGTACGAGATCAACTATGCTTCCCAATCCGCAAATCGTCTGACTACTCAAAATTGCATCTCTAAGAAGAAATCCAACGTCTCTGCATCTTTTAGTTCACAGAAAAGTGTTTCGCAGGTAACACTGAGGTCGGACCTTGGCTAGTGATATCCCCTTCCCCTTCCCCTTCCCCTTCCCCTTCCACGGAAACCCCGTCCCCTGCCTCTACCTCTTGTACTTCTCCCTCCATATGACAGACCTTGAAAACCCGTGTCAACAAACTGGTTCGGCATGCTAACACCTCCCCGGCCCTTCTTTGGCGCATAACTACTTGAACCATTAATTGCACCAACAGGTCGTTTGACTCTGGTGATAAAGAAATGGACATAAACTAGGTAAGATGAGAAAGTATATGAAAGGATAACTAGTGAACATCCTAAAAGAAAATAAACCGCCATTACAAGTCTTACATATTGAACGAGACTTTGAAGTAAATAACTAGCAATACAAGTCAGTAAATAACAAATAACGAGGGTAACTCAGAAAAATCTATGTACAAACAGTTAAAAATCAAGACCAAAAAAGCATCTAGAGATGATAGACAAACAGTAAGGCAAGTAAACCTTTATTTTTGTACTTGCCTATTTCTTGGGTCATATCTTTGTGCTCTATATAAATAGAGCTGGAATATTTTAGCATGACCAAAATCATGAACAATATGTAAAATGTTTTCAGATGATTGAATTACTTAAGACCGTGTATCCTATTGGATACAAAGAAATCAAGCTAAAGAAAACATACAACAACAACAACAACAACAACCCAGTATAATCCCACGTAGTGGGGTCTGGGGAGGGTAGTATGTACGCAGACCTTACCCCTACCTTGGGGTAGAGAGGCTGTTTCCAAATAGACCCCCGGCATCCTTCCCTCCAAGAACTTCCCACCTTGCTCTTGGGGAGACTCGAACTCACAACCTCTCGGTTGGAAGTGGGGGTTGCTTACCATCAGAGCAACCCCTCTTGTCTAAGCTAAAGAAAACATAGAATTCCATAATAACGGGAGGCTTATTGTGGGGCTAGAAGCTAGCTTTTCAGACCATTGAACGATGTGCCGAAACTGGAAACCTATCCGAATGAAAGTGGGTTGAGCCACTAAGCATGGGCTGAAGGAAGAAAGCTTTCATATCTAAATTGACCATTAACAATGGAACCTTTGGTTTGAGATGTATCACCATTCCAAAGAGACGTAGAAAAGAATAGTAATAAAGTATCGATTCAATCCAAATCAAAGTAATACTAAAGCAGGGATGGGTAATTATACTCAACATCTCATTTCACTAACATGTTATATTTCACCATTCAGCCAGTAGATTGTCCATGCAAAAATATTAACTATGAAACCAGAAAAGCTATATAAACTAGTGTAACCACACCATCCTTCTGAAGTTCAAACAAAAACATACCCAGTTGATGACGATGTTGATGGTGCTGTAGATTTCACAACTTCCTTCCATGAAAGGTTGATTTTTTTGTCCCCAATGAATGAAGGTGTTTTTGCATGTAGTGGCTGAATTATCAAAGATTATAATTGGTTTGGGATAGTCTCGCATAAGCAAATTTAAAATGTATGTCTGTATCTTAAAATTCAGTTTGCTTACCTGAGCCATAGACAGTATATTATTGCAAGTCCTCAGCCCCGTAGTAGTATTCTGCTTCTGAGCCTTCTGCAGAACCAAAAAGATTTTACTGCTCAAATAGTGCACCATTAAGTAGCATTTTAAGAACAATCTGTTAAAACCTGGAGAATGCACTCACGAGTTTTTCCTTTTCTTCATCAGATTTAGCAGCAGCAAGTGCTTTATTGTGCTCCGCCATCCCCTGAGTCAATTTCTTAATGGCAGCCCTAGCAAGCTCTTCAAAACAGTTTAACCTGGACAAAATACCAAGGAAGAGAAGTAAAATCAAGACTTCCAGGATTGTAAACACAGTAAGAGCTCATTTGGCCAAGCTGCCAAAAACTGCATAATTTGAAAAGTGCTTTCCAAAAAAGTACTTTTGGAGAATAGTAGTTTGTGTTTGGCCAATTCATTTTAGACGTGCATTGTGCAATATTTGATAAGCAAATTGTGTTTGGCCAATCTTTCTAACAAGCATTTTGATATACGAAAAAGGGCAGTAAATGTTCAATTTACAATTAGTATTATCTATACAAGAGAATTGAATTTATAAAACATAAAGTAAAAATTTAAAGATTTTAAGCAATATAAAGTACAGCTATCTCGAGATAAATATCGGTAAATGGTATAACTTATTCTTTACATGACGATTCTAACATATTAATATACATCATTTAGTACAAATTAAAAATTTATTCCATAAATCCTACAAAAAAAAAAGAGATCTATTAATCGTAGAGAAATTATTCCAAAGAAGAATACGAAAAGAATAAAAAATGATGGAAAAAAGAAAATGAAGAAATGAATGGTAGAAACCAAAAAAAAAAAATTAAATAAATGAGGGATAATTTGAGATATGTAATTTTTTGGAACAAATATTTTCTCTTGAAAAACTTAAGGCAAAATACATAAAGAGACACCTAAAACTGACCCCAGATGTCTATCTCAAACTCCAACTTGCCAGATAACCTTTTAGACACCTCAAGTTGGTAGAGGTATATCCCGTGAACACCCGAATCTGACATGGCACCACGTGTGTGTAATCCTCACATTTGAGCACGTTTTCAACTAAAAAAGTGTGTGAAATTCTCTTTTTACCCTTATAAATACTTTATTTCACCCCAAATGCCCCTACCTTTCTTCTTCATCGTTCTCCTTAGCCAACCACTGTTAAAGCACCATTAAAACCTTTAAATGTAATAGTGTAGCAGTACCCAGGTTGTTAATTCTTAAATTATATTACTAAAGTCAAAAATATTCACTATTCAATCGGTTGAATCACTGTTACAGAACTCGTGACATCATCTTCTCCACACCAAAAAAGTGTTTTCATAGGGGGAAGAAACAAGAGTAAGCTTGACCGGAACGACAGTGCTGGTCGGAAAAAATTTCCGGCAATGTACCAAGCCAGCAAAAAATTGAAGGAGAGAGAAGAGAACGGAAAAGAACCTGGAAAGGTAGCGCTGATATGATTAAGAATAAGAAGGAAAAGATTAAATGGGGAAGTAGAGAAATAAGACGCAGGTGTGGGGGGAATGATGGGAATTGAGAAGGAACGGGGAAAAGAAACTAGAAGGAAGAAACGGGGAAGTTGGGTGGGGTCTACTTTTGGATTTTTATTTTCTTTATCGTTTTTAATTATCACTTCTTTTGTTTAATCATGCGTAGTCTACGTGTTAAATTCTGATTGGTTCATTTAACCATATAGGAACAGTTGTGTCTCACGCATTACATCTTCTAGACACGCGTGTTTACTTGACACATGAAAACCAACATAAAGTGTCTATATGGTCACCTGGTAAGTTGGAGTGTGAGATAGACATCTGGGGCCAACTTTAAGTGTCTCTTTAGCTTCTGTTTCTTGGAAAAAGCTAGAATTTGTAGCTTCTTCCCAAAATCAAAAAGAACTACTTCTGCTGGTGCTCAAAAACACTTCTGTGTTTTGGCCAAACACCTTTAATTTCCAAAAAAGTACTTTTTTGACCAAAAAAAAGTACTTTTGGCCTCCTAGAAGCTTGGCCAAACAAGCTCTAAGTTACTACAACAACAACAACAGCAGCAAACCAAGTAGGGTCTAGAGAGAGTAGTGTGTACGCAGACTTTACCCCTACCTTGTGAAGGTAGAGAGGTTGTTTCCGATAAACCCTCAGCTCAAAGAAAGCTCAAAGAAAGCATGCAAGTGAAGTAAGTTATAATTTATAAGGATAAAAGTCTTCCAAGTTCCAATATATGAGCTTGACATAGTCACTGACAGAATCCAATCAGTTCCCTGAACACCTAGAGCCAACCACAGTTTGCGGCGCATTGAGGTTCAAATAGCTTGCTTAGGGAAAAGGTACACTTCACTAGTCTCATCTTTTCTTTGTGTTTTTGGATTATTTATTGGGAATGGTTTTTGTTACTTTCTTGATTGAGTTTATGATGTTATGGCAAAATTGCGATGTAGGATCAATGAAAAGGAAAAATAAAGAAAGCATACATAATAATTGATTTAGCATAGGAAACTACAGAAACCTCTAGGACACCTCTCATCCACTCAACTCAATTCATCTCTCTCTATCCCCCTCTCGCTCTCCCCCTCAGCTTTTTCACCATCCATTCAGGTATGTTCTCCAGTTTCGCACACTCCTCTTTTCCTCCCAACTCTCAAGTGCTATTCTCCTTTTCCTAGATCATTGCTAGTCTCATCTTCCTCTTCTTTTTCCTCATCCGTACTTGCTAAAACCATATTGAATAGAAAACATATGTTGAACCCATGCTTTTTGATGAAGTAAGAAATATATAAAGCATCAAGAAGATGCAAAAGAGCACTGTCTAGGTGCTAATACAAAAAATGATATGTTAGCTCTATACAGATGGTCCTACTTTAGGGTTAGGGAGCTGACAAAATCCAAAGATAAATTGGGTGAGCTAATAGGGGAAATGTTACTCCGGCTACATAACAAACTTATATAATTAGTCTTCAAGGAGTAATTTGGAGTTGCTAAACCATCAAAACACCTTATATTTCTTTCTGTCCAAATAGTCAAAAAAATACTCCAGGAATCATTCCAGAGCTGATGGATTTACCAACTTTCTATAGACTCCCGCTACAATAAACATCTTTAATACTCGTTGGCATCACCCAGCTGAAAGGAACATGTTCAAGATATCTGTAGCACAGTGTTATAAATAGCGCTCGCCTCAGCGCTAATTGCGTGAGGCGAGTTGACGCGAGCAGCCTGCGCTATTTTGGCTCTGTTGCATTGCGATTGTAAAAGGTGAGCGCCTCTGCTTGTGTAGCAAGAGGCGCTGTGTAGCGAGAGGCGAGCTGTGGTGTCGGTTTTTGAAAAAAAGAAAGAAAAAGGCGTAGATTAGGGCTTAAAACATTAGGGCTTGCAGTGAGATTTCACGTTTCTTTCTTCCTTAACCTTAAAACAACAGAGCACCCAAGTCCACCCAGCCCAGGTAAGCTTCTCTTCTTCTTTCTCCTCTCTTTCTTTCTTCCTTTTCCTTCTTCTCCTCTTCTTCTTTCTATTTTTGTTGCTCTGTTTTTTGTCGAGCAATAGTGCAGAACAGAGAGTGTCTGTTGCTTTGTATTTTTTTTTCGTTTTTCTTTTCTTCTGATCTTCTCTTCTTTCTATTTTTTTTTGCTCTGTTTTTTGTCGAGCAATAGTGCAGCAAAAAAAGGACAGAGAGTCGGTTTATTCTCTCTCTTTTTTTTTCGTTCATCTTCTTTCTTCTTCTGGTCTTCTCTTCTTTTCTTTTCTTTTTTTGTTGCTCTGTTTTTTATTGAGCAGCAGTACGGCACCCTGTTTTTGCAGAGGCAGAGGCAGAGAACTTCAAAACTTCAAACCTGGAATTTCCTCCTTTTTCAGTTATAGAGTAGAATTAATTGCATATTGTGAATTGATATGCTCCCTCCGTTTCAATTTATGTGAACCTATTTTCTTTTTAGTCTGTGCCAAAAACAACGATCTCTTTTCCTATTTGGAAACAATTAACATTTATGCAATGATTTATAGCCACACAAAATATATGTGCTTTATTTTACACCACAAATTCAAAAGTCTTCTCTCTTTTCTTACATTTCGTGCCCAGTCAAATGAGTTCACATAAATTGAAACAGAGGGAGTATTTATTAATATATTATTGTTATTGAGTTTTTAGTTATATATATAATATTTAATTTTTTTGTATAAATTGTCGCTTCACATCAAAAAGGCGAGTGCTTCGCTGCGCGCGACTCGCCTCAGTGAAGCAGGCTCTCGTCGCTATTTGTCGCCGCACGCTATCCAAAACACTGCAGTGTAACAACTGGACAATGCAAAAATGGATGTCTGTTTGTTTCAAAATCCTACTGGCACATGTAGCATCTATTTAATTTAACTATGGGAATACTCCTTTTGCAGAGATTATCTTGAATGAGGCACGCTTCCTTTAATGCAGTCCAGCTATGACATGTAACTTTGGGGGTTAATTTTGTTTACCAGATGAGCTTCCAAGGCCAATTGTCCACCATTTCATTTTGGCTGATATTGTGTAGGTGTCCTGCTTTCATTGTGTATATTCCTTTAGTACTTGCTCCCCAGATGAGTTTATCTGGAAGCTGCTCATTGACCATGCATTTCTCCAATTGTTCCAGAAGGCTAAGTAATTCACCCAATTTCTTCTGAGGATTGGAAACCAAGAATTGCCTGCTCTATTCTGGGAGATAGTTGAATCAGGTCTGCTCACTGTTTGATAGAGGTTTGGAAAGTCATTTTGCAGAGTTGAATCCCATAGCCACCTGTCTTTACAAAACTTAACATTAGCCCCGTCCAAAACCGAACCCATGCTTTATATCTCTTGCTAAAGATGCATTTTCTCTTTTCCCTAGGTCATTGCTAGTCTCATGTATTCATTTTTGCACCTTGCACCTCCAATAACTATGAGCACTATCTGGAGCGCATGTCTTGACTACGACTCAAGAAAGCTAATAAAGCTTCATTGAGAGAGAAGGGGCACAATAGGATCGAGCTCTTTTCAGTAAGTTATTTCTTCTTACATTAATTGATAACTGACCAAATCACACTATGATCTACTGCAATTGAACCACCTTCATCGATGGTTTGCACTCTAACTATAAAAAGTCAAGATACATTCCAACATTACAACCGTTTAGTCCTGACAAAGTTTGGTTATTACTCTGTCCTGGGAACGACATTCTTACTTTCTATGCAGTAACCAATGGTAACAAATTTGCTACTAGGCAAAAACAGTGTGCATTTAACCCGCTAACAAATAAAAATGTTTCAAGAATATTACCTGACATATACGCACTAAGCGCAGGATGATATATTCGAGAGCAAAAAATTAAGAAGTTAGACTAGCAAACTACCTCTCTGTGAACTCTTTGTAATTCTCCGAGAAGTCTTCCCCAAGCCTGTCAGATGGTTGTCCAGTCACAATCTTGTAACCACATAAGCTATTGGTGGCATTTGGCGCCTATCCGACAACAAAGAAGTGGTAAGAACCCAACATGCAGATACAGAATATGCATACAAGGGAAAGAGGACATACCTTGTGAGCTAAATGGTGAAAAGTATACAGCAAACACTCAACATAAGAAAAGTTCATCTCTTCTCCTGCTTTTCGACGAGGCATATATTTCTAAAAGAGCAAAAAAAGTATCACAAGGAAAATGATTAATTAAAAATGTTAATCTTTCACAAAGCAGTTCAAACTCAAAGGGTTTCACCCTGTTCATGGAACAATATAAGGTAGAGTTAATGTGATATATGCAGATGCAGGAAAAACTTAGAATGTATAGAAGTTTATCGGCCCTGTGATTTTCTGTACACATAAGGGTGCTTCTAACCAGAATTAATAGAGTGGCATACAGGCGAGGAAAACTAAATACTTGCCTTTAAGAGTTGAACAACAGAGGGAAGGATCTGTCTTGAGTCTTGAGGAGTTGTGTAAGGTGCGCTCTCTGCAAGGTTTTTGAGCAGGTCTACCTTCCGTTCTTCAGGAAGCTGATGACAAAGATAGGTTAGAACAACTTTTGGAACTACCAAAAGAACAAATTAATATCCACAATGGAAAAGAAATTTAAAAAGATTGTCTCTTTACATTCTTCTTTGACAAACTATCTCCTTATTTGAAACAATAGATAAATATGTTTTGAGCACGAAAATAAAACCAAATGTGACAGCTGCTATGTCATAGCAGATAAGGAAACTGAATCAACTACGCTACGGTACGAGGAAATCAGGTCTTACCTTGTCAAATACTGGGAAAATATGTTTATTCAAATAGTTTAGAAATTTGCTATTTGAGGCACCCCTCTGCATGAAATGTAGAGATCAGTTCGGTATGACAAGTTGTAGTCACTACTGAAAAAAATAATGAAGTATCCAGATAAGGACAAACCTCAAAAAATGGAATAGCCATAAACAAACAAACTATCAATCTAGCAATATGGTCTCCGTCTGAAACCTGCAGTATTAAAGCAATTTGATGATGAATATAGCAGGAAATCTTCAGCTGCACTGCAGATTAACAAGCCCACAGATGGTCTGAAGTTTACTCAGACAAGGAGTTCAGACTCATAGGGAAACAAGATGGAGAATATAGAACAGAAATCTAATTCTTTCAAGACGACATATGATTTCCGTTGATACATGTGATGTACGAATTAAGACGTACATCACATTTAGGATACTGACTTTAGCAATCCAATAGTTCAGAGGTTCCATCCTGGAGTGCTTTAAGCACTACATTCCAGGAAAGCAGATAGATAGCGAAATCTATATGCTTAAGATCAAAAGCTCACGATCATAACCAATGTTGTTAAAAGCTCGCTTACAGGCACCTAGGCAAAACGGACTGAGCTCTTCGTCTGGCTAAACGGGTGCTTCAGCGCAATCACCATACATATGTCTAATTACCTTGAGTGTTATCTTAAAGAGGTGATACTATTCAGTTAATATTTTAATATTTTAATTTCTTTTTCCATATAACTGTTATTGGTGCTTGAAATTATTATACTTGAATTATTACAAATGCACACACACATACATATACACTTTTCTTCTTTTCCGCCTTTTTCATTAAAGCCCAGCCCACGCTTTATTTGTGTTTTGCTCATAAAGCCTCAACTGACCTCAGCACATTTTAGCATTTGATAATACTGATTAAAATAAACATTGAAGCAATTTTCATGTATTTAGGTTTAGATCAGTTTTTTTAGTTAAAGTTTTCAATCAGATTGTGTTTAGCTTTAATACTTTTGGAAATTTTGAACTAGTCGGTTGATTTGATGTGTGAATTCCGGGATGGATCATCTCCAATGTGTTGAATTTATAGTTTCAACCCAATGGCAGATTGTAAACATTTTCAGCTTGGGGTGAAATTGCTAAAATAGAAACCAACTAATAAAAAAGTGAACTTTTGAGCATCCAACTGTTGGTTCTAGAGATTCAAATAGCCAATACTTTCAGTAACTAAGGTAAAAACATCAGTAGACTAAAACAACCACCCTAGTGAGAGCTTTTTGACTGAGAAGAACTGGAAACCAGAAATCTCTACAGCATTCCAAATGGAACTAACACTTACATTAAATTGTGCATCTAGATCAGCTTGGCCTGCAATGATCTCAATCAGTTCTTGCACACGCTCTGCAGGAGCTTTATCCCCAAATATGCTCAAACTTTTCAGAAAATCCATGAACATCTTAAATTCTGCTCCTGTCACATCTTGTAGACTCTGCAATGGGATGCAATTAATCTTCTTGCATTCTCACTGTTACCTTTCTTGAGAAAATTAATTTTCTTGCGTTCTAATCATCTAGAACATACAGCATTTATTATCTAGGCAATTTTCTTCTTCACTGCAACAACAACAACAACAACAACCCAGTATAATCCCACTTAGTGGGGTCTGGGGAGGGTAGTGTGTACGCAGACCTTACCCCTACCCTGGGGTAGAGAGACTGCTTCCAAATAGACCCCCGGCATCCTTCCCTCCAAGAACTTCCCACCTTGCTCTTGGGGAGACTCGAACTCACAAATTATCTAGGCAATTTTCTTCTTGACTGGTATCACAATAATCCCCGTATTCTAGGTGAGAACAATCACATTGCATGTAGAATTTCTCTACAAGATACTACAGGAATTGGCGGACAGTAGAAGCAGCAAAGCTTCTGAAGGGATGCAAGTCAAAATTACTGAACAATCTCCTCATCACTCCCTACAGGACAGAAAGAACAGGAGTAGAATATGTAATTACCTTTTTAATCAGATCGGTAATGTGCCTTTCCATTTGTTCTGGAGGCTTCAGGAGCTCAGCTTTTAAAGGAAATACCTGCAACAAAGTCATGCAGCCAACTAGAATACATAAGACTTGCGAAATGGGCATTCTTCCACAGAAAAAATATTGACCTTATTACCTTGTCTTTTATAAAAACTAATGTCCTTTCACGGAGATTATCATCAGACATCTGCTCATCAACAGTCTCAATGTGTTTAAAAAGAGCTGTCAATGAAGCTACAGGAAAAGAAAGGAAGTTAATTGCCTTAACAACAGAGCAGCAATTCTATCAGAAAATTTTACGCAGTTAAAGCATCAAGAAAAGAGAAGGAAAATGAATTAATAGAGCAGAAGGCAAAACGATACTGAGGGATTGAAAGTTTTCATAGCAAGCATAAGCTAGTTCTACTGCAGAGCACCCTCTCTTGCATTGCTTATCAGTTAACCTAGCTAACTCTTCAGGCATTCTTCTCCCTTTTTAGCTGTGCCCCTGTCCTCCTCTCTTTCTCCCTCTACCCCATCAATGTGTCTCCAAAATCAACTACGAAGCAGCAGGAGAGAATAATGACTATATGCTGCTCCAACCTCTCTTCAATCTCTGATTTCAGGTATGCATAATGGACTATGGGTTGAATACCATGCAACTTCATGTGTGTGTGCGCGCGCGTGCACAATATGTATGTGTGTGTTAGATTTTTTTGGCTTGATTGTGGTTAATTTCTTCTTTTACTTTCGGTTTTCTTCTTTCTGCTTCAGAAGAGAGAAATAACCAGTCAAAAAGTTCGTATCCAATGTCCAAATATTTCCATGAAGATATAGGTTACAGACTGGTAGAAATAAATTGATATGAGAAGTTTCCAATACCACTTCTGTCTAATTAAGGAACGCACCACGGTAACTAGAATTAGAGTTGCAGCACTGGCTAAACAATAACTCTCATCTAAGCAATATTACAACTCACACAAACATATCATGAAATCCATGCCTTGCCTTTTATATTCATAAAAAATGATATCTTAGTTTTCTTGTTTTCCCTTTTTTGACTAAACAATTTTGGAATTTGTAGATCAGATATTGCTAATTAGAGAGTAAAACAACTGCATAATATCCTATGGTGCTATCAAAGACTCATTTGAAGTGAGCTAAAGGCCTGAAGCTAGGTGCAACACCGGTAGAGCGCCTTGCCTCACTTAGACAGTGATTAGTTCAGGCACCAAGCCACTAAGGCTTACACCTTGTTACCCATGGGTAATGTTTTGAAGAAGGCAGTGATAATAGGTGAATTGAACTACAATTAAACCCTAAAGAACCACTTTCTTGTATAGTTTTTATGGTAAAAAGTGTTTTTTATGCTTTGCATGTTACATACAATATAAGAAGGCTATGGAGTACTTTTGGGATCAATTATGGAGAAAAAAGAGGCCAATCGCACAACACCCGCCAAGTGCACCATGCGAAATGCACAAAACCAAAACTGGAGATGGACTATCGCAGTCCCGGCGTAACCGCGATCGGACCGCGGCAGGAAGCTATTGCGGATTCTGAGAGGTGATTTGGCCGCGGTCCTGGCATAACCGCGGTAGGACCGCATCAGGAGGCGTAAAATTGAGGGACTGAAGTGCAAAATACGGAATTCTTAGCCCAAAACCCTATTTTAAACAATAGAACTCGCCCAAGGGAGGCATGTAATATTTTAGAGAGCACTTTGGCAAGGAAAACAAGTGTGAGAGATCACCCAAAACACCATTACTCTTATTCTTCTTTATTTATTTATTTTTTTGCAATTTACGATTATGAATCTTTTAGTAGTTTATTTCCCCATTGTTATGAGTAGCTAAAAACCTTAATCTAAGGTTTTGGTGGAACCTGTTGGGGATGACTTGGTTGTTTTATTAATATAATTGGATTTGGTTGTTAATCTCTAGTTGTTCATCTATGTTATGATTGTGGATTACTTGAAAGGGCCCTCAATTATCCGTTCCTATTTATTATGTATATACTTGAGAGAGAGCTGCATATTTAGGTGATTGTATGAACAACATCACTCCCAGAGTATAGACGAGAGTCATAACCGAGGGTTTAGGGGTTGGATTAGAGATAACGAAACCCCGGGTGCAATCTAAGTGAACTGTATTGTGAAATTAGCTAGCGTATCTTGAGAGAGTGCGTCTAGTAGATTATCATAATTACTTGAGAAAGAATTATAATAGCTTGAGCGTTCATGATTGTTAGAGACAACTAAATCGTAGTAATAAGACATATACAACCAAGGAAATTACCAACGGGGGAAACCATTGCCTTAGACTTTATTTCTACTGATTATACATTAGTTTAGTTAATTTTCAGTTATTAATTACTTTCAGTCTTTAGTTGTTAGAAAAACAACCATTGTGAATCAGAAAGTTTGGGAAAACAGATTGTGTGAATTTAGTGAATCCGACAGTAGTAATTGATAGGTTAATGCCTTGTGGTTCGACTCTGGGCAATAATACTCGGATTATATTTGCAACACCCGCTTAGACTTTTGTGAGACTCAGTTGAACGTGAGCGTGATCAGGCAACACTACACAAATTTCACCAAGAAATTTTCATCCAAATAATTGTTGTGTGTGTTTACTGTCAATATTCTTGTATTAGGCTAGACCTTTAGTCTTCCTGGAAAATTTCTTCCCGGTCGTACTATTTCGGTACCTTCTTGGTACTCATTAATAATCTTTACTTTTCTTATTATTTGTTATGGATTACATGTATTTTTTTGTTCCCTTCATTTGCGCCTTTCTTTCTTAAAGAAATGTGCTTTATTTTCATTTTGTGCTATCCTTAGCATTCGAATAGGATCTTTAACCTATCTGCTTTTACAAATGATCCCAACTAGAGACAGTCTCATATTTATTACTCCCTCCGTTTCAATTTATGTGAACCCATTTGACTGGGCACGAAGTTTAAGAAAAGAGAGAAGACTTTTGATCTTGTGGTGTAAAATGAGGCATCTTTATTTTGTGTGGCTATAAATCATTGCATAAAGGTAAATTGTTTCCAAATAAGGAAAGAGGTCATTCTTTTTGGCACGAACTAAAAAGGAAATAGGTTCACATAAATTGAAACGGAGGGAGTATAAAGTAACAATTTTGTTGGTGTTGGGGGAATCCCCAATATAGAAGTGGTAGTATAAGAAAATGTACGACTTAGACATCCAATCATTCTACACTAACAGGGACCTCGTGGGTGCACCAAGATTCACTTAAAACAACAGACAAGCCCTCTGTGGCACAAATTCATTTCCAGCCCTTTTCTTAATAATGGCAAAGGTAAAAATAATTTGATAAGTAAAGATATTATTATAACTGGTACCAAGATGGCACAGAATTTGAGTACAAGATAGATACGGCTCTTGCGTAGTTCATACTACATATTGTCCCCTAAGAAGTGCAAAAACTCCAACTACTGATCCATCCCATCTATAGTACTACTATAACACCAGAAGTACAACTTTTTAATGCATTCATTTTTAACTCTGGGAATCTGTAGCCTCTTTCCTTCAAAGAAGGCATTGTTCCTTTCCAACCATATGGTCCATAGAATACAAATTGGAATGTCCTCCATATTTGCTTTAAACTTCTCTTGACTCCTGTGATTGCCAAATTTCCAACAACTTACAGATCTTCTGTGGTATTACCAAAGATATGCCTATAATGCTAAGAAAACGTTCCCAGTATTGTCTTGAGACTCTGCAGTGTAAGAAAAGGTGCTCCACTGTCTCCTCCTATGAATTACTAAGATGACATCTACTGCTCAAGGAGAAGCCTCTTCTCTGCAACTTATTATGGGTTAGACAAGCATCTCTAGCTGCTAGTCAACCCAAAAAAGCTGCTTTCACTGGTACTTTAGTTCTCCAAATCATCTTCCAAGCCCAGTTTGGAATTCCCTGACTATTTTGCTGTAACATCATTTTATAGCAGTTATTCACTGTGAACAATTTGTCCTTGCTGTTAAACCAAATTAACCAATCTACTTTGATCTGATTCACTGAGCATAAATTTAATTGTTGAAGTAACTGACAAAAACTATCCAGCTCCCAATTTGTTCTCTAGTCCTTCATCCCTCTCTTATTCCCCTCTCCCAAAATACCACATAAGTACATCCCACACAGGCATCTTCTCGTCATCCTTCTGAAAAGCCAAATGTACATCACATCTTCCGACTTCAACAGTGTCATACTGAAGTATAAATATTTGTCTGTAGGCAATACATCCACATAGCTATCACTTAAGCTCTTATATATAGCTAATTAAAATTTGGACAAGAACAGATTTCCTAAAAGGATTTGATCAATTTAATTCCCAAGTCAGATAAGTATAATAAAAAGATGCACCGTAATATGTAACACCTATGGCTGTAAAACCCTCGCACTAGTAGCCCAATCAAGGCATATAACAAGCTGCAACAATGGTATACAGCTTCCCAGATATTGACCCAAAAGAGCATGCTTGCTGGAGGCGCATCTAGTGCAAAATATAATGTGCAATAAATTTGGTGATTTATAAAATACATGTTAAGTGACCGCATTGGTTGAGAGATGGTTTGTTTGTCTTCTTATATGCTCTATGGCAATCTCACGTCATGAACAAACTTTTGGGGTTAGATTAGGTCCAAGAATTTTCTTCAAATGGTATCAGAGCCAGATTCATTCTGTTTAGACAATGTTGGGCCCCCATGTTATATTCTCCAAGCTCCAGATGTCTAACCATGGGCTTGCAGGGGTGTTTAGGATGTTGCGGAGTGCGTTGTTTATCTCCTAATATGGTTTTAGACAATCCTAAACTCATAAGATAGCGTTCAGACTTTAGTGTAGAGCTAAGCTCAAGGTCCATTTTCTTCCCACAACAAACTCTGAAGGTTTTAGCATTTTATTGGGTAAGTTGAAGATAATATGCTTATACTTATATACCAACAAGGCACTATACAAGAATCAGGGATACCAAATACAACATCCATAGTTTCGTGGCATCATTTGGTCTTGACCGGCTTTAATGTATTGATTGTTCTACCTTTGTGTTAAAGGAGTGGTACTCGGAAACATGAAATAGCATAAAGCGAAAAAACTAAAGCAGTTTGATCAGCTCAGCGATTTAATTTCTTAAACTCAATTTAAGATGAACCTATCTAAAGATAGTACCTACGTGCATGGTTTCAAAGTCACTAGGAAAAAATCAACATACCTTTTACATCTTGCCTTAACAAGGACAAAAGGGCTTTGTTTACTGCATCACGTTCCACATTTTCCTCTGGAAGAATAGAAAGATAGAGAAGTCAAGATCACATATCTTTTTTCTCATAATCAACAATTCTTGATGGAAAGACTAAGAGATTTCTATACCAGCAGTCAGGAGTTGTACAAGTATGTCAACAATTTTCGAAAGATGCTCGGGTGTGTCCTTGCAAAAAAGAGGAAGTCCACGAATGGCTTGCACTCGAACCTGCACGCAGTAATAGGTCAAACAAAGGCCAAGGCTCCACTCCAGAAACATCAATCCCAAAGAATTCTAGTCTCATTTTATGCTACAAATATTGTGAAGAGCAACCTTTTTTTTCTTCTTATCCTTTAGCTGTGAAAAGAAACTTAATTCATGCAGATGTTTCTAGGAATTCCAAACTCATTTGATATATTAAACATGTCAAGCAGTAAGGCGAGATTGAAAGCAAAACCGGAAAGAAACAGAAGAAGATTGAAACCTAGAAAGAAATATAATAATTACAAATGAAACCAAGGTCTTGCAAGTAATCAAGAAACATAGAAAATCAAGAAAGGAGAATAGGTAACAGACAGAATCAATTCACAGGTCAATCTCATCACGATCTTTTCCTCATTACCTTCCCATTTTCTACCCTAAAAATGAAATTGATTAAGATCAAGGAGAAACTTCAGGGTTTTTTAAAAATTTATAATGGTTGTGTTCAGGTAGCTCGTGCTCACTTCGACTATTCCACCAGGTACATGTTACCTCCACCAACACAGTTATTGAGCAAGTATGCCACCAAAACTTAGCCAGATGACTGTTAGGATTTGAACATGATCTCCAAGCTTTGCATCCATGTCATTGACCACTAGGCCACACATTTGGGTGCAAAAAATATAAGTATCTATGCACCAATAATACAGATGCAAGAATTAATTGGAACTTGGGTGCAGAAAATAAAGGTATCTTCTTGAGCCGAGGGTCTATCGAAAACAAACCCTCTACCCCCAAGGGCAAGGGTTAGGTCTGCGTACACACTACCCTCCTCAAACCCCGCTTGTGGGATTATACTGGATTGTTGTTGTTGTTGTAAAGAAATAAAAAAGGCAATGATCTTTCCTCTCCCTTGTTATTTCTTTTGAACAACAAATGCATGCTTTTTACGGGCTAAACTTATTTACCAGAGTCTAAATCATATTTCCTCATCTTTTTAATTATGCACAAAAATAAAGATAAAAGCGAAAGGACACAACAATAAACTTGCAGCATAAAAATATACTCATGTAATGGCTTTGAATGGTATTACTACAGTGTCGTGATTTAATGTTCTCCCTACCGTTTTTCATATGAGCCGGCAAACTAATATCTTTACTTCTAAAGTTCAATTCATTGCTACTCCCAAAATATAGCAAAAATTGAGTTTCCAATTCCTGCGATTCATGAACTCAATTCTAACACAAATCTATGTTTGTTGAGGGAAAAAATGTTTACTGAACTGGCCAACTAAAAACGGAAGAGAAAATTACAATAAGCATATTTCAGTTAATCTAATTGATTTTGATATGGAACATGAAAGTGCCCCTAGAGTAGCCATTATTGTTGGGCTGATGTTAATGAGGCTTCTCTTGCTCAGGAGGAGTTGATAAATAGGGGTTTTTCATTATATAATAAATGCTACATGTGTGAAGCAGAATCTGCTATGCCTAAACTTGTTTAATTTCCGGTGGCATGATAACAGGTTATTTGAAACTTGCTTTGTGAAGCTGGAAGGGACTAGCTGTTCAGGAGACCATAAAGCTCTATGGCAACTGGGTGATATGGAAAGAGAGAAACAATAGATGTTTTAAGATGGAAGAATGACACATTGACAACTCAGCAATTAAAACGGCTTATGTTTTCGTGTTTTGCATTGGTGGATTAAAATTGATGTTGCTAACAACATAGATAAAATGTTAGGCTCTTTTAGCTCCCTGCATAGCTAAAAGGATGCTCTTTTTTATATAAGGAAGGGATGCTCTTTTTTCCAGGATATATTCTGGTTAAAATGCACTATCTTAGTGCTTGTATTAATAAAAGATCTTACCTTTTCTCAAAAAAGTAATAACAAAATCTTAATTTGACTGAGGATGGAGTTTACGAAAGTAAGGGAGACTGTTAAATCTTGTGGTCTTAAATTAAAGATGTGTGTAATATACTAAAATGCCCGTTGAACCTTATGGACTACAGGCCATTTAGGATGTTGGAACTAAAGAGTTAGACAGTAAATACACAAAGTGACATTCTTTTCTAAACAAACTAAAATGGAAAGTGAGACACATAGATTGAAATAGAATCATCCACCTCCAGCAATATGAATATTTTCTTAAGTCGATCCTAGTAGCTACTTGCTACCTAAGCTAGTCCCTCACAAATTCGGCATCAAAAACACACAATGAATAACAAACTTACTACACATAAGCTCAGTTTAAAACTACAAGATGATTCCCATCTCTTGCATAGGTTCTTGTATCTCAGTAGTTGTAATGCACTCTAATTGGGCACATAGTTCACTAAAAATTTTGAAACGTGTGGTCTAAAACAAGACCTAAATATTTGTATGGATATAAATCAATGGGAAGTTCAAAGTTAAATATTTCTAAATATAGAAAGATATCATTTTTTTGGGATTGAGACATGAAGTAATCATATTTATAATGTCTAACATTACTTGGATATCAAAATTTCATAATCATAAGTAAAAGAAACAATCTCATGAATTCGAAATGACGTAGAGAATATTAACATAACCCGGATGATACACACAAATGGAGAAATTATTCAATCTTTTCTTTTCAATTTTAAAAAAAAATACAAAAGGACATACCGCAAGCTCTTCAGATTCACAGAAATCCAGCTGAGCGTAAACAGCACGGCCTGATAAACTAGGAAAGTGCTTGAAAAATCTGGGGATTAGCTGAGCTGCTAATTGCATAGCTTTAGCATTGCTGCTCTTTGATGCTTTAATTATATTCTCATAGTCCTCCACATTCTACGCCAATATATAATCAAACAGTTTGAATCAATATAAATTTGTTCAATTTCGAACCCTAGAATAATGGAAAGTGAAAAGGAATACATATTGGATATTTTTTTACGGACCTGAGACTTGTCTTTGGACTCGTTTAGGCGTTCGCCGTATTCGTAAAGCTTCTCGATAATAGCTTCGTCGGATACCTCCGCCATTGGAAGCTTCTAGTAATCTGAAGCAGAAGAGTGTGTACGGGCAGTAGAAGTGAGGGGAAACTTGACTTTGGGCTGAGACATTTGTGGAAAAAGAAGAAATGGATACTATAAAAGGCCGAGGTAGGGGGAAAACAATTTTTATTTTAAAAAAGTTTCTTATTCTTTCTTTTTTTTCTAAAAAGGGAAATTTTGTTAAAAGTTAAAACTAGAAAGAATTACAAGAAAATACACATGACTTTACACCGTAATAAAATATGGCCCATATTTTTAAGTTTTACACTACCTAGCCCACATTGTACATATTTTAAAAAGAACTTGCAAATTTAAAATTTGTGTTCTTACAACCATTGCTTCTAAAGCTATGGAGTTAATTCTTTGTTCTCACTTCTTCTCACATCTTCTACATATGATTCAAGGGGCCATATATTTTCTGCTTATCCTAAGAAAATTGAAGAGTAGAAGTCCACCATTGAAGACCATTCAAAGATTTGGTTTTGAAATTGTTTTTTTTTTTTTTTGAATTTGTTAGTTGTTTGGATTAGATGTTGTTCTAATTGATTGAGAATATCAAAAGGAGTTCAAAATTTAAATTTGAAGTGATTTGGAGTAGATTTGGGCAAGATTTAAGTTAAATTTCAGAAAAAACGCAAGGAAGAAGACGAAGTCAGTTTTTTGTATAATTATGTATAATCTTGTATAATAGTGTATATGAGTGTATAAACACACATTATACACTATTATACATTTTTATACACATTTATACAAGCATCTGTAGACAAACTTCTTTTGCGATTTTCAGTTGTAATTTTTGTTCTAAACCAATCCAAATCTCCATTAAATGACTTCAAATTTTATATACAACTTCCTTATACTATTTCTAACAAGTCTAAATGACACCCACTCTAAATTTCTCACAAAATCAAATTCGAAATTTAAAACCAAATATATAAGCTTTTTAAAAATCTAATTTTCACCACCCAAATGAATTTGGTTTGTTAAATCAATATTTGAGTCACAATTACTATTCGAAAATTAATTTAGAAGTTTGACGAATCTTTTTTAAAAGTTAAATAGTGATTTGAGAACCTATTAGAGTTGGATGTTGAATCTTAGCATATTATTTTTGGGTTAGTTGATTGTAAATTGAAATATGGGCTATAAAATTGAAAAGTATGGAACTCAATTGTTCTAATGTAAAATTTTTCCTTAAAACTACTCCTCTCTTATAAATATATTATATTATGGATGATCATTTAGTAATCCATTGTATTTATCCATACGTGACTCCGTCGTTAATATGCTTATCTATTGAGTATTCGATTGGAAATAAGCCTCCTCAAAGAAGCTTATCACTTCGTTATCCAGTTATGGATAAACATTAGCCCGATAGAATATTATCTATATCGGATATAACAAGCTTATACTTTCGATACCCAATTATGGATAAATATTAGCACGTTAGAAGATTATCCATATCTGGTATAATAAGCTTATCCTTTCAGTACCCAATTATGGATAAACATTACTCTCAGTATAAGATTATTCATATGTGGTACAGTAGCAGCTTACACAACAACTTGCAGTAGCAGCTTGCACAGCAGCTTCCTTTCTTCTATAAATAGAAGAGATATTAGTTCATTATGTACAACAGTTTGGAATTCGAATAATATATCACTTTCTCTCTATACTTATCTTTACTTTACAGTCTTTATTTTATAACACGTTATCAACACGAGTCTCTATATGTGAATATATAGTTATCTCTAATTTGAGATAATTTGGGAGCAAAAGACGATGAAAACCAAAGTTGTCTTAGGTAGATGTACCTAGAAATCTCATTGTATTGGGAAAAATTAATTTTTACCAAGAGTGATTTGGCATGTCACGTGGATTGGTCAAAAGGTCAACAAAATAATATATAATCGAAAAGAAGAGTTCAAAGAGGACGCAAGGAATAGTTTAGATACGTATCACATATCTAAATAAGTCATTTTAAAGCTATGGACTCATGAATATTCAAAAAAGATACGAAGCTAATGATGGGAGACACGGGAAAAGGGAATAGTAAGTAGATACGTGTTCCGTATCAATTCAAGATATCCAAGGGCACCGTATCAAAAAATATTTAAGGCATGGATCTGAAGACAAGAAGAAAGTCCAAATTCAAACATTAAATACCTGATACGTTGAAGAATTGACACTTAATAGGAATGATTGTGTAAAGACTCATTCAATATCATTTATTACTCATAATTATGTCATTAAAGTCTAGGTTTCATTCTTTTACCTAGGGTCAGCTATAAAAGGAAGAAGTTGTACCATTTGTGGACACGATCAACTATTGAATGCATACTGAAATACAATTTTTCTTTACTGTTCATTCTAATTATTGAAAGACTATTACATTTTTCGGTCTCTTGATTATCAGTAACCCGATTTTTTTATTATTTTCTAGTTTTAATCGAAATTTCATATTTTGGTTAAATTAATTGGTTCCGTTACCGGGAATCTGATAATCTATTCTTTCTTTCTAAGCTTACACACTTTATTTGTTGTCAACATCATGTCAAACAACAGCACCACCACCACCACCAACAACAACAACAACATTGTTGTTGAAAACCAGATCCCTCACGCTCAAGGGGACTTGAACAATGTTAACATAGTTCCTTCCCATCAAGCTTCTCCACGCCAGTCTCGTGAGGGTACTCCTGTACCTATATCACATGCTGATGAACAAAAGTAGTCAAAACACTTTGAAGGGCCAGAACAAGCTCTTCAGATGATAATTGATGCACGAGTTAATCAAGCTCTCCAAACTTTAGTTAGCTGGTTGCCTTCTTCGTCACTCACTCCTACCCCCAATAATAATACACTGGAGAATCCTCATTCTGGTCTCGATAACACAAACGAAGGATCCCCCAGTGGACCACGAGAAACAGATACAGGTAATGCAAATAACTTTTATTTATAAAATATGGTACTAACCTTGTAGGCACAACTCAAGGAACAAAGCGAACGGATTGAGAAAATACTGGGAGTTCCTCCAATAATCAAAGGGATTGATGTGGATAAATATTCTCAACAACCTTGGAAGCCAAGTGCAGCTCCTCTTCCTATTCCAAAGAAGTTTAAAATGCCTGATATTTCAAAATATGACGGTACAACCGACCCTCAAGATCATGTGACGGCATTTACTACGGGCATTAAGGGGAATGATTTAACCAAGCAGGAAATTGAGTATGTATTGGTTAAAAATTTTGGAGAGACACTTACAAAGGGAGCACTAACCTGGTATTCTCTCTTACCTGAAAATTCTATTAACTCTTTTGCTCAGCTTGAAGATTTTTTTATAAGAGCGCACTCAAGAGCACAAAAGGTTGAAAATAGAATGAAGGACATTTTCAAAATTAAACAATCAGACACGGAGTTACTTAGAGATTTCGTTGATAGGTTTCAACGTGAACGAATGACTTTACCTCGGGTACCAGATAATTGGGCTGTAATAGCTTTTGCAAGTAATTTTAATGACAAAAGCTCGGAGGCCACAAGAAAGCTTAAAGAAAGCCTTCGTGAATTTCCTGCAACTACATAGAATGATGTTTATAACAGGTATAGCACAAAACTCATAATTGAAGAAGATACCGTACTCCAACATTCCCATGATGAAAGGAGCAAATTCGGTAGGTCCGAAACCGAAAAGAGATCAAGTAAGAATAGATACGATTCATATTTGGGCCCTACAGGAAAAGATTCAAGAACGAAACAAGAAAATCAATGATATGATCAAAAATCAAGGAGCAGGGAATCCAGTTCTTTCTCAAGATTTAGAAATGATAGAAACAGGCAGGAGCCATTTGATGAAGATGGAAGTTTGAAGGCAAGATTCGGTGGATACAATTTCAATGTTACCACCTCCGAGCTCGTAGCTGTTTTGCGAAGCATGGGAGATAAGGTACGGTGGCCGAAGGAGATGCGTTCAAATCCAAACAAACGCAATCCAGATCATTGGTGTGAATTTCATAATGATCACGGGCATAAGACATCAGAATGCCGATTTTTACAGAGTGAAGTAGATCATCTATTGAAACATGGCTTATCTCACTGAGAAAGGGAAGCAGGCCTATATGAAAAATAGATAAGAGCCACCAAAACCCCCGTCACCCAAGAGAACTGTGAATGTTATAAGTGGGGGAGAAGGTATTTATGAGGTAGCATATCCAGCTTCCAATAAAGTTTCTAAACTCACAATCATGCTCGGGAAACGTACACGCCAGACGTTAGAAGATGAAGCTATTGCTTAGGATGACGCAAACATGGAAGGAGTGATCACTCCCCATAACGATGCGCTGGTAATATCTTTACTCGTATATGATATTAAAATAAAAGAGTTTTGATTGATCCGGGAAGTTCAGCAAATATCATCCTACTAAGGGTGTTGCGCGAGATGCAAATGGAGGATAAGATGATTCCAAAGGCGCATACTTTATTAGGATTCAATAACTCCGGCATAGTAACTAAATGAGAGTTAAACCTAACAACTTTTGTAGAAGGTATTGAGAAAGATACCAAATTTCAGGTAGTAGATATGGAAATGGCATATAATATAATCATGGGAAGACCGTGGATTCATGATATGGGCGTTGTCCCATCAACCCTTCATCAAGTCATGAAATTCCCAATGCCATGGGGAATTCGCCAAATTCATGGGGAACAACATATATCTTGTAGCGTTAATGTTGTATCAGATACAGGTAATGCATACAACATCGAAGGAAATTCAGATCAACATCCAGGTAATCAAGAAAAGTTAGGTTTTAACTCAAAATCTGATATAATTCAAAAACCTGAGGAGGGAGAAGGATCGAAATATCAACTAAGGAGTTCAAGCCTGTGATACAATTTGAACAGTGACCTGAACGAAAAATTCACGTGGGAGCCAACTTGAGTTTAGACACGAGAGGTAAGTTAATTGAATTATTAAAAACTAATAAAGATCATGTTGCTTGGCCCCATGTTGAAATAGTGGGGACAACATCGGATGTCCATCTTGCGTGACCATAAAAAGTAAGGAAGGCAGATTATGTAAAGCAAGAAGAAAATTCAGATAGAAATTGGGTCAACTTGGAAGGACCAGAGATACGTGAAAAGCTATCCATTTATTATTATCGGAAGCTACAGTAAGCACTCTCTTATCTGAAGTTACGGTAAGCGCTCTCTAAGTTCGGGTAAACATTCTCCTATCTGTGATATAAGTGATATTCTGTTAGATGCTAAGACATGATACCCACAATCATAAAAATTAGTTTTAATCATGGCATTTAGGAAATTGAGACTCTATTTCTAAAAATCTAAAATTATAATAAAATCGTGTGAGTTAATTGGTTTCATAGCTGGTTTCAGAGAAAATACCACATTTAGAAAAAGGGTGAATGGTCTAAACCCATGAACATGAATCGTGATGATTTATAAAAATAAAAATAAAAAATTTGAACGGGAACTTGGTATAAACCAGATTATGGCCGAGAACAACTCTCAAACTTGTCATATAATACTGGGGACTATAATAGCCAGGAAAAAACAAAAGCAATAAAATCTGAGGTTTTTCAAAAATGGGGACTTTATGCTTGAAAAGATATTGCTTTTAAGGAAATGGACATGGTCAGGTGTCTTCATGCTAACTTGTTTTTTCTTTTAATTTTTTAAGGTTTTACTAACAATTTTAGATGCTAGGCAAAAACCCTAACCCGTGCCAAATGATGAGACACAACCCGCATGGCAAAATAGAATATTCTTAAATTCTAAGCCTAGTTTTATAAAAATCTGATGGAAATACATACGGGTAGGCAGTTTTCATCTAAAATTGTACCTCCGAGTCCCGCATATTTTCTGTTTTAGGAAAAGGACCAGCATATGAGTACTAACCAAGTGTTCAAGGCTTCATTCTTCAAACACTCGGGGGACTATACAGTCTACATAGCTTCGTGCAGAAAAATAGACGCGGGTCTGTAAAGGAAAAGAGATACGGGAGTTCAAGTAAAAGCGGACCAAATTCAGCTACAAAATGACATATATCAAGATTCAGTTGTGAATAGCTACGTATACAATATTTTTCAATGTTACTTTACATAAAACATTCTTCAATGTTGTAAATACTTTTCATACCCTTTCTAAGTATATAAAGATAGGGCTATGGTTATGTGCTAAAACATATTACAATAAAGAAAACCTTACATATTTTATATTAAGAAATATGTTACACGAAAAATAGTTGTGAGAAAGTTATAGACGTACTACAACACATGTATCATTCGAAAATTTGCTCAAGTTCATGAATAAAAACTTGTCCAAGTTATTTCATACAAAAAATATGTGTTTCCTATTTCTTTCATCGTATTATAACACCATTATAAAGTTGAGACGTCTTCTTCATTAAGTGTCGATATATAAAAGGGCCCTCTCTTTGTTAAACCTCATGTTGATATTCCATGAGATGGATCATAAAGCATTTTCAGAAAAAAATAAAAATTCTAAATTATTCTATAAGTCCTAAATAAGAAAATAGGCAAGAATAATATTCAAAGGAGCACTTATAAAATTTCTTGACTTAAAAAAGATTCAACAAAAAGTTTTTATAAAATAGAAAATCTTTACAAACCCTCCATTAATGAAAACTGGGGACTAATTCCATAAAATTCCTCAAAACTCAAACACTAAAATTCTGAGCTTATTCCTGAAGGAGTGAGTTTTTCTGAAACTGTTGTGATAACTTCCTTATCTGAAGTAATTATAGGCACTGAATCAACTTTTAGGGAAGTAGCAACAGTTGGGATGCTGGGAATGTTAAGAGAAGCAAGAGTCACGGGAGCCTCGATTTCTGCGGGCTGATCCTCAGGGGCTTGGATTGCAATATTGTCAACTTCAGTAGAAGCAGCTCCATCGTTGGGGGGATCATCAGCCACGGTAGTATCATCTGTGGGAGAAGGAAAGTCAAGTGGTTGTTGAGTCATCTCAATGGTTTTTAAGACCTTGGCTAATTCTGATTGCAAATCAAAATCTTCCTGGCTAGCCTCCATTAAAGCATCACGACGAGAGTTCAAGAAAGTCCAGCTCACCTCCGAATCAAAACTCTCTTCAAAGAAAAGCATAGTCCCTTTTTCCACAAGGTGATATCATTTTTTAATGTTTGATTTTTATTTAAAGTGGCATTAAGGGTGGCTTCAAGAGAGGCACGAGAGTCTTCTAAGGCACGTGCATTATCAGAGGAAGCTTGCAAATCAGCCTGAGCTTGAGATAAGTTTTGTACTAGCTCTCCCACGTATTCTTCTTTCTTGCTCAACATAACTTTAAGTTCTCTAATCTCCTCACTTGACTTAGATAGTTGCTCGAAAAAATAACATTCTTGGAGCTCTTTTTCTTTCTCCACCTTGCTGAAAGAAGCTTTGACTCCATCTAATTCAGAAGTTAAAGCTTGTTTTTGTTGCTCCAACTTGTGATTATTCTCTTGTAAATCCTTTATCTTTTCCTGAGCATTCTTCAGTTGCTCTTGCCAACTGGTTGCTTTAAGATCAGCTTCCCTATCTTTCTTTTCAGCTTCAAGAATAGCTCGGTCAGCTTCACGAGCTTTCTTTTCCAAAAGAGAAACTCTTCCCATAAGTTCCGTGCCTATAAGATTAGCCTGTAAAAAAAGGTATATATAAGTAGAAATTAAAAGGAAATTTTATTTCTAAAAAGGGAGGTGGAAAGGAAAATACCTTCAAAGTACTATGAACTATGTCGTTCATTAAGGTCAAACAACTATGACTGTCCATTTTCCTTTTCTCTACTTCCCCGACTAAGGGTTCGAGCCAAACGTCTGCCCCACCCGATTTCCTCAAAAGACTTCTGTTAGCCGGAACCTCAAGCGTCACGCTCCATATAGCCATGCTTCTGTTGCTGGAACTTTCTTCTACATGACTAACAGAAGAAGAGTGAACTATAGAAGGAGGTACGGTAGAGGAGGTGAAAACAGTAGAATTTAAAAAGGTTGAAACAGGTATGGGGGCAGAGGTTGGTAAGGAAATAGGAATGGAAATAGTGGCAGGTGTAACACATGAAGTGATAGGAGAAACATGAGGAACAGAAACAAAAGTTGAAAGGGGGGTTTCCTCCAAAACCGGACCAAAATCACCACCCTCAAAACCTTCAATGAAAAGGCGTTAAGTAGATTTATGAGTATCATTTGGAACAGTTTCTTCATCGGATATAATAGTCACGGGCTCGGAGGTACGAGCAGGAGAAGCTTCAATATCATCCTCAGAAACTATCACACGCCTACTATACCTAGGACGAGCTGTCAAAGAGCTGGACATCACATAAATATGTGCAGTTATAAAATATACAACGAAATATCGAATACCAAGAAATCAACATCAAGGGAGGGGGAACATGTTGCGGGGAAAATACAATTAAACATTTAACCCAGAGTAACAACCAAAACAGCTTAATTCCTCAATGAGACAAGAATATATACTCAAACATAACCACAGATGTCAACAACCGTTGCGGCATGCAACCCATTCCATAATTACCATCGTTGCGGCGTGCAACCCGTTCCACAGTTACTATCGTTGCGGCGTGCAACCCGATCCACAATTACAATCGTTGCGGCGTGCAACCCAATCCACATATAAACGATGCGGCGTGCAACCCGATCCACATTATTTATCATTTATCATAGTTGCGGCATGCAACCCAATCCTCAACATCACTTAACCAGTCTAGATTCCCAAGCAACAGTCAAAAACAAGGGATACACAGTAGATAATTATGTATCAAACATCCCGGCAAGGGAATACAATTAACAGCTCAATCATCCTGGCAAGGAAGCAAAATTAATAGTTCAATCATCCCTGCAAGAGAGCACGATTAATAGTTCAATCATCCCGGCAAGGGAGCACAATTAATGGTTCAATCAACCCGGCAAGGGAGCACAACTAATAGTGTAAAAACATTCTCCAATAACATGGAATTCATATCATAAGGACTCACGGTCATGCTAGACACCAATGTATAGATACTCGTCACCATTCCTATACATCATACTTGATCATGTAGCAATTAGCAACAAGACTCAACTCATATTCCCTCAAGCTACGGTTAGACTAAACACTTACCTCAAAGCCTTGAAGTCCACTTAACCTTCAACTATTTTTTTTGCCTCGTAATTCAACCTCCAACTCGCTCGAATCTAATCATAATTTGTTCAATTACTTTAATAAACACTATATGAATTCGTTTGAATGCATAAAAATAGTTGTTTCAAAGTTTTACTCAAAAATTCCAAAAAATGCCCCCAGACCCACGTGGTCGAAACTCGGGGTTCGAACCAAAATCCGGTTACCCATCCCCTCACGAGCTCAAATATATAATTTATTTTGAAATCGGACCTCAAATTGAGGTCCAACTCTCCAATTTATAGAAAACCTAGGTTCTACCTAAAAACCCCAATTTCACCTATGAAAATCCTTGATTTCAAATGAAAAACATGTTTAATGATGTTAAAAGTTAAAAGAATTGGGTGAAAATCGACTTACAAGTGATTTGAGATGAAGTTTCTCTTGAAAAATCGCCTATGAGGTTTGGGTATTTGAAAGAATGGTGAAAACGTGGGTTTAAATTCGTATAAGTATAAAAGTGCATAGGTGTAGCTATGATATTTGCGAACTTTAGTTCGCAATTGGAAAGAGTGCAGGCACGAGAATTGCGACAATATAGTTCACAATTGAGAACATAGGTCTGGGGAGCAGAGTTCGCATTTGCGAACATAGCATCGCATTTGCGATAGCCCCCCTTTGCTTTTGCGAACAAGAGATCGCATTTGCGATCTGACCTGCCTACCCTAAACTTCGCATTTGCGATAGGGACTTCGCATTTGTGAAGTCTCATTTGCGATGATTTCTTCGCAAATGTGAAGATACCAGCTGGAAGAAAAAATATCAGCTGTGATTTAACTTCAAAAATGCTCTCGTGGCCTATCCAAAACTCACCCGAACCCTCGGGGCTCCAAATCAAATATTCACACACCCTCAAAAATATCATACGAACTTGCTCGTGCGATCAAATCGCCAACATAACATCGTTCTCATAGAATCAAGCCTCATAACTCATGATATTCTTTTTAAATTTCATAAACTTCCAAACTTGGAACTCATAGTCCAAAATACGTCAAACGACGTTCGATTTCGATCAAACTTTACAGGAAGCGCTTAAACAATATATAAGACTTGTACGGAGTGTCGGAACCAAAATACGAGCCCGATACCATAGTCTTTTAATCAATTTTCATTTTCCTTTTCCTTAATAAGTTTAGAAAAATAATTTAATAGAAAAATTCTTTTACTCAGGTTCTAGACCTCGAATTTCGACTCCAGGCACATGCCCGAGTTCCATATTTTTCTACGGACCTTCCGGGACAGTTCGATCTCGGGTCCGGGTCCGTTTACCAAAAATAATGACCAAAATCAACTATAATCATATTAATATCACAAAAATAACTCCATAAATAAATAAAAGTTGTTATAAAGTTAAAAATGCACAATATGTTTAAAACATGTAATAAGTCAGATAATGAGGCCAATTATTAATAGTGGAGTGACCATGCTAAAATTACGGAACTCGGGAGTGCCCCACACCTTCTCTCGTGTTAAAATAAATTTTTACCCGGACTTCTGTGTTCGCGGATCATAAAATAAGAATTATTTTTTCTCGATTTGGGATTTAAATTAAACTGGTAACTTGGGACACCATAAAATTATCCAAAGTGACGACTCTATAAAAGAATAATCTCGTTTCGAATAATACCATTTAATTGGAATAACTCATATGCTCCTTTTGGGAAAAAGGAGGTGTGATACCCATTCACTTACGAGTTCACTCGTCCCAAAATCCAAAATCTTAGTTGAAGAACTTCTCCTATTTTTGCCAAAATTTTCAACCCAAATTCGAAATTAAAGGATGGAATTAGGAGTGGCGAACCGGCGAGTCGGGTCAGATATGAGCGGGTCCAAACGGATAATTTTAAAAAAATAAATAAATTATCCGACCCAACCCGTACTTGAGACGGATAAAAAATAGATTTATCCGACGGATAATATGGATATCCATATTATCTATGGCTTCTTAAATATGTTCACTTATGAGAGAATTCCTAGTTTTCCAAACTCGAGGAACCCCAATTTGAGGCTTTACAAATGTAAAATTCAAATATAATAGTTATCCATTGGTTATCCATTTGGTTAATTATTTTTCGCGTGGATAATATGGTTTTTTATCCATATTTGACCTGTTTTAAAATAGTTCATTATCCAACCCATTTTTTGATGGATAATATATGTAGATAACTATTTTCTTTTAACTATTTTGCCACCCCTAAAAAGAATTAATGATAGATTAGTGAGATATAATCAAAATCAAGTGTAGAATCATTACCCAATCGATGCCTCTGAAAATTCCTCAATATCTCGTCCAAATATGAGCTCTCTACTTTAAGTTTTGATAAAAATGGCCAAATCCTTGATTTTGAAATGTTTAATACTGCCCATGCCTTCCTTCTTCACGAACGCGGAAGTACCGTTGTGTTCGCAAAGAGCAACTTACTCCGACCCAGAATTCATTCAACAGGAGCGTGATGACCTTCTCGCAAACACGAAAGTTTACTCCACTTAACCCTAAGTAAACGCGGGACCAATATCGCGAACTTGTAGGCAAAGGCCTGGGGACCCAGTTGCCAATTCCTCTATGCGAACAGGGGACCTCCATCGCGAATGCATAGACCAACCACCTCAATGCTGTGCAAACGCGGGACCTCCTTCACGAATGCGGGACCTCCTTCGTGAACGTGAAGCACAAAATCCCACCTGCCTCCAGTTCCTCTTCGTGAACACTGGACTCCTATTGTGAACGCGAAGAAGGAAACCAGAACTGGAGAACACCAGAAATCTGCCAATTTTTCTAAGTCCAAAATTATCCGTTAACCATCTGAAATTAATCCGAGGCTCCCGAGACCTCAACCAAATATAGCTACAAGTCCAAAAATACCATAAGAACTTAGCCGAGCCCTCAAAACACATCAAACAATAACAAAAATACGAATCATCCTCCAATCCAAATTTAATGAACTTGAACCTTCAAATTTCTATAACTGATATCGAAACCTATCAAACTACGTCCGATTGACCTCAAATTTTACACACAAGTCGTATTCAACATTATGGACCTATTCAACTTCTGAAATTAGAATCCGTCCCCACTATCATAAAGCCACTTCCGATCAAAATCTCCAATTATTTGACTTTCGCCATTCCAAGCCTAAATCAGCTATATACCTTTAATTTATAATTCGGACACGCTCCTAAGTCCAAAGTCACCCGGTGGAGCTAAGAAACCGACGAAACACCATTCTGGAATCGCCTTCACACAGTTCCAACTACATTAAAAATTTTGAGATTTAAGCTTCTGTTTTAGAGACTAAGTATCCCAAAACACTCGGAAGCTACAACAACAACCTTCCGACAAGTCACATAAGCAGAAAAGGATACTGAGAAAGCTGTAAACAAGGGAACAGAGCTAATACACTTAAAACGGCCGGCTATGTTGTTACAAGATCACTAGGGTAATGCGAAATTAGTTCAGTACAAAAGATGGCATCACTTGTTAATAGTGAGGTAAAATGTCTCATTGAATAACAAAATAATTAGGAATCTAACGTGCAATAACAAATTGGATGAAGTATAGCACCACATAAATGGATATAGCACATATTGTTACACTAGCACCGAAAAATAAAAAACCAAAAATAACCGCAAGAAAATTGAACCGCACCGAAAATACTTTGGTTCAGTTTTAGTTACTAAAATTGCAAACAAAAAATCGAAAAAATCGAACCGAACTTCTACAAAATCGAACCGAACGACGACCACCCCTAATTATTACGACACTTCTTCAGAATCATCATGTTTAACAGAAGATGGCACAAACATTAATAAAATGGGCAAGAACTTATCACAGCCAAGGTCTACACAAAATTAATAAATACACAATGCATGTATTCACATACACTCTTATCTATAAATCACAATTAATTAATACACATTACACCTTAATATATAGCTTAATTATGATAAAGTAATATAATTTGGTATAAATATCCAATGCAATTAAATTACACTAACATTAATAAACTGGGTAAACTTTTACTGCGCACGGTGTTTTAAATTACACCAATCAATACATGACATACGTATTCATATCTACTTTTATATATAAGCTATAGTTAATTAATACACATTTGCACCTTAATATACAAGGTATAATAAATTGGTCTAGCATGATGTAAATACTTGATTTGCATATATTTTTACCAATAAAATGACCCATGTATATGTAATTGATATACTTAAACATATATGAAAGAGTGAAAATCATTTACTCTCCCCAATTTTGTATTAAAAATCAAACTCCCCCCTCAACTTTGAACAATAATCATTTTTTCTCCTTTATCCTACATAATAGGAGTACCTTTTTTACGATTTTAGCTATAACTTAAATTATGTGATATCTATTATAAATTAATTGTAATTAGAGTTTATTAACGTTATGAGTAGAATGAGTAATTAGAGTTAATTAAAATTAACTTATCTTTATGATTGTTATTTTAATGTAATGCATATTAAATATATATTTAAGTTATATTTTCTTAGCGACAAAGTTAGAAATTCATATAAGAGGATAAAAAAAATCCTAATTTTTTTAATTTTGGATTAAACTTGTGTGCTAAGATAACTTGGGGTATTTTTCAATCCTCTTATATATATATATATATATATATATATAAAGGAGGGAGAAAGATTATTGTTCAAAGTTGAAAGGGAAGTTTGATTTTTAACATAAAATTGTGAAGGGTAAATGATTTTCACCCATATATGAAATGATCACATAAAATAGGTAGAGACTAACATTTTCTTCAAAACATTGCGACTGCAGGTTTGCAAGGTCTTTGCTTTCTTTTTTGGTCGTGTATCTCAGGTAGCGGATGCAAACGTAAAGAGTGAAATTTAAATTGTTAGCCAAAAAATTTCCGTTGCCGGGACTTGAACCCGGGTCTTTCGGGTGAGAGCCGAATATCCTGACCAACTAGACTACAACGGATTTTATGATAATTTGAATATATAATAAGTCTTAGTATAGACGGACTTCTTGGATATGCTTGTTTAAAGAGAGAGTAGTAAGATTTCTATTAATGTCAAGCAGTTCATCCTCTAGAAGCAAAAAAGAATAGAAGTTTTGTGTCTCCTTCATTTTTGAGTCTTTTTTCCCTTTCTCGGTGTTCAGTACTTCAAATTGGTGTTCCGGCAAAGAGGGACTTCTAGTATTACACGTTCTCCTTCCGCGGGGTAGGATCGGGGTGTGGGGTTTAACCATATAGGCTTGATATATTGTATGGCATACCATTTTCTTATTGTAAGGTTTTACTAATGCCCTATGTTTTGTTCCTGTGTATCCTGTCCTTCTATATGTCGGGTTATTTTTTGTCTTTGTTTACTCATATATTTATGTGATTTATGCTAACATCACTAATGCTTGTCCTTTTTCTTTTGTTTTTGTTTTGTTTTTTTTCTTTTCTTTTCTCTTCTTGTCTTTGCGCCGAGGTTCAATTGGAAATAGCCTCCCTGCTCGATAGAGCAGGGGTAAGGCCTGCGTACATATTACCCTCCCCAGACCCCATGAGACTATACTGGATAGTTGTTGTTGTTGTTGTTGTTGTTGTTGTTGTTGTTGTTGTTGTTGTTGTTGTTGTTGTTGTTGTTGTTGTTGTTGTATTTTAGGGCTCGAAGTGAGACCTCTATGAAAGGTGGAGGGACTTTAGTCCTAAAAATGTTACGATCTAACAAGTTTTTGGATGATAATTCAAAAATAAGCAACATTAGCAAGTCAATGCAAAATAGTCATTATTTTGATGCGATAGAGACTGGTCTAGCATAATATATTGAAGTTCGGTGCACCTGCTGGAGACTATAGCACCGGTGCTCCAAACTCCTGTATATTATGCTGGACCGGTATATTATACTGGAACTCCAGTATATTATCCTGGAGTATTTTTTCAAATTTTGAACATATTTTCGTTCAGATTTATCTTTACATAAAAAGTGGCTAAATTTTGATTACTTTTGAAAGTAAATTATTTTTTGTCACGACCCGAATTTTTCCACCCTTGGAAGTCATGATGGCGCCTACTCATAAAAGCTAGGCAAGCTATGAATATTTAGAAATCTTAACTCTTTCATTTTTGTCCTTTTCAACATATTATAATAATATGTGATCAATATTTAAATAATAGCGGACGTTAAAATTTGGCGGAAGACTTAAAGTAATAAAATGCCAAACAGTACGAAAATACCAACACGTGTTCCAATCATCAAAACCCATCAAACAACACTAAAATCATCAATTCACACCCGATTCAAGCCTAAGTTTATTCAAAACGTTCGAAACTCGCATTCGATCAAAAACCCGACCAAGCGATGTCCGAATGACCTGAAATTTTGCACACATATTCGAAATCACCTAACAAAGCTACAACAACTCTCAGAATTCCATTCCGACCCTCAGATCAAAATCTCACCTATCAACCGGAATTCACAAAAATTCAAACTTCGCCAATTCAAGCCTAATTCTACACCGCACCTCCAAATCTAATTATGATCGCACTCCTAAGTCACAAATCACCTCCCAAAGCTAACCAAATCACCGAAAATCACATCCGAGCCTTATAACTCAAAAGTCAACGTCTGGTTGACTTTTCCAACTTAAGCCTCCCTTAAAGAGACTAAGTGTCTCATTTCTTATCAAAACCAATCCAAATCAACTCTCACACACCGATAACGAAATACGAAGAAGTAATACACGGAGAAAACGTAGCAGCAACACATGGGACGACGAGTCGGGTCGTCACATGATGTCTGAAGAAAGAAATACAGCATGTCTCGAATTCAAATGAAAACAGAATATAATAGCTGATAAAAGAGACGTCGGGCTTGCAGGTGCCTGCAGGACTACCTCGGAATCTCTGTGAACTAAAGGCTGGCTCCCGAACAAAACTGAACCCCTAAAAATTACATTATACGATCGCGGACTTAGCTATGCAATCGCATAGCACAAATGACTGGACACTAGGAGACAACAATTTTGCAAAAATTCCTAAGTCCAAAAACTTTCCGAATCACATCCGAAACATACCCGATCCCTCAGGGCTCCTAACCAAATACATGTACTAACTCATTAACATCATATGAACTTATCCGTGTGATCAAATTGCTAGAATAACCTCAATAACAATGAATTAAACCTCAAAATCCAGAACTTATTCGCAAACTTTTTCAAGTATCAAATTTATCAATTTAGGTCCGAATCACGTCAAATGATATCCGTTTTTACAAAATTTCACAGAGACATCTTAAATCATATATAAAACTTGTACCAGGCACCGGAACCAAAATACGAGCCTGATACAACTATGTTCTAATCAAATTTCATTTCAAATTTACTTAAACAATTTCAAAAACTAATTTTCTTTAAAAATTTATTTCTCGGGCTCGGGACCTCGAAATTCGATTCCGGGCATACGCCCAAGTCGCATATTTTTCTATGAACCCTCCGGAATTGTTAAATTATGGGTCCAGGCCCGTTTACCCAAAATGTTGAGCGAAGTCAAATTAGTTCATTTTATAGCCAAATTTTATCATTTTTCACAAATTATCATATTTAAGTTTTCCGGCTACGCGCCCGGCGCAGGCAAATCGAGTTAACTCTAAATAAGGTTTTCAAGGCCTCGAAATTACAGAATTCAAAGGTTATCACATTTTAAAATGACCACTTATAAATCTAACTATTTTTAATTTGTACCACTTTAGTTCATTCTATCACAACCCTTGGTAGTGATCAGACGAAGTCGAATGTGATGAGAATTGAAGGTAGCAACCTTCTCGTTTAATTTTAATCATCCAAAAATAATTACTAATCTTAAAAGATTACTATAAACAACAACAAACCAGTATAATTTTGCAAGTGAGGTGTAGAGAGGATAGTGAGTATACAAATTTTATCTCTATTTAATGAGGGTAGATGCTATTTTCGATAAACTCTCGGCTCAAGAACAGAAGGAAAAAACAGTAACAACAAACAGTAACATTAATAAAATAAGAAGGACTTTTAGTCTTAAAATAACTGATTCGGCTCCTTAGGACTAAGGGATTTCAAATTAAAAAAAAAAAAGGATAATATAATTGTGTATTTCTAATCTTATATGATGTACTACTAATAATATTTTAATACTTGGTGATAGAATCAATAGTTGGTTGAAGTGCTTGAGAGATAAGGTAATATGTCTTCTCAGTTGGATGTATTGAATCCCAAAACACATACTTTGTTACATTTGAGCAAACATACGACTTTGAGTTGCACATAAATGAAGCTTCCAGTAAGCCAGTTCCACAGCACCCACTATTAGTCTTTTCAAAATCTATCATTTAAAACAAATAATTAAAAAAAGAAGAAGACAAGAATTTAGTTAATTTTCTGCGACGAAAAATAAATAAAAATGCCTTTGCTTTTAGGGTCAGATATATCATATATTTTACTTTTCATTGGAACTATATAAATTGGTGTTACATCCTATTAACCAAAAGGATGCAAATACAATTTCAACTAGATAAAAAGTGAAGATATAAAAGAAAAAAATTAAACGTGTTCCTTTTTAGAAACATTAATTTACAATTTCTGATTTATTTTGTTGGTATTATCAAAAACATGTTTATTTCGCAAAACGAAGGTCGTTCCTTTATTAACAGTAGGTTAGGTATCATTTTTTACTGTAATTACTTATTAAATGACTTGTTCGCATAAATATTTTTTAGTTTTCAATTTACACCAACAATGCATAGAAGAACTCTTAGGGCACATTTGGCCGTAAAAATAATTTCAGAATTTTTAATTTTTTTAGGAAATCGGTGTTTGGCCATGAAAAGTTCAAATTTCTAAATTTAGAAAATTTTAAAAACTCCAAAAATTTATTTTTCAAAATTTTCACATCACTCCAGAAAAATTTAAAAACAGATCCAAATTGTATTCACGTACAAACATAATTTCAATTACCATTTTTAATTGAACCATTTTTTTAAACTTTTCCAGAATTTCACAATTATTATGTCAAACGCCCACTTAATTATTTAAGGTTACAAATGAATGTTTATTAAATAAATTAAGTTACTCACCATATTTTATAAATATTTTGGTAGTGTAGAAATTATAGTTACTCACCATATTTGCGTCCTAGAATCATGTCCACTAATGGTCCATAAATATCCATATAAGCAATTCGAGAATCCAATTTAGCAAACTTAATTTGCATGGCATTTAGCTGGTTTTGGAGCATGGAATTGTAGTCTCGAGCAATGGACGAAAAAAAATCAGCACAGTCGCGCTTTGTAAATGCATTATTTGAGTGAAGTGTGATAACTACAGGTAAACAACCCATTGGTGGTAGACCTACCACTCCAATTTTCCTAGCCCCTTGATCCAACAATTCCTGCACAAACAAAATATATGCGAATTTAGGATTTAAACTTTATAGGTCGTGGCGAAGTCAGAAATGTCTTCAATAGTGTTTAAACTTGAAAGAAGTAGAAAAATAATTCTGACAAAGAGTGTTCAATATGAGTTTTATATATCTAAAATCAATATTTTACTTATATATAGTGTAATTTTTAGTAATTTTTAGGCGAAAGGTGGTCAGTTGATCACCCATTGCTAAAGGTGGCTTCACCCATGTCTACAGGTTCGACCTTTAAGATTTCTTAGCATTGAAACTATTATATTCTTAAAGTTATGAGTTTATATCGACTATTTATTGCAATTTAATAAATTTTTACCGATAAATTTATACTCCGTATCGAAGGTGCCGAGTTCATGTGAACCCGGTACCGACAAGTTGCATCTGCCCTTGGAAAATAATTAAGTTTATAAACTTAAGATGCTTTTGGGTATCTGGGCTGGTGGGAGGTAACAGACAATCTGGTCTGGATGTACAATCCGTAAAAAGTGGATGTACGCAATATGGTCTGGACACTAGAGTTATAAAAAAAAAAAAAAAATTAAAGTGCTACCATTCAAACAACTGTAGATAGCAATTTGAATTCTATTTTTTAAGAAAAAGAAAAAAGTATTGAAACTTTCAGAATTAACCTAATGCCAATTTATGTAAGATTTCTATATATTATAGTAGAATTTATCACATAGAATACCCTTTTTTTCCATTGTATTTTTTTCATTGTACTTCTTTTGTTAGACTTTTATTTATTATTTATGTTTTGAGTGTTTGTTTTAGCAGTAATATAGAGCCAATAGTCAACTGATTACAAAAGAAAAATCAACCACAAATAATGAATAGAGAGATTCTATTGACCCAAAATTATAACTAACAAATTTCTTCTTAATTTTTCAAAACTTGCACAAATTAATTAGCAAGCCAACATGTTAAATTTACATGCAATTCCACCTGTCTAAGATATAAAAAGGAGAAAATTAGAGTTTAATTTAAATTCTATATATATATAGGTACTGCTCAAAAGATAATTAATGATAACGGTAGTATTAAATAACATTAATTAATAACTCAGAAAAAATTAGTAAGTAAACTGATGATATAAAAAATTATTATATTATCAGTATATATATAACTTAAATTCATAAAAAATATTGACTTAGTTAAAGTAGGTGGCGAAACCTGTAGGAAGAGGTGGACATGTTGTAATAAGAAGTCAGTGTAAGATGAGAGGGAATAGGTTTTACGACGAATTGGAATTGTGTTGTAATTGACCACAAAATCGTTTGTGCCTGCACTAATAATGAACAATGCTTCTTTTATCAAATTCTGCGTTTGCTCTTTCCCCATAGCTGCTTCCATTTTCTCTTCATACTTCTTGAAATATTCTAGCTGCTTTGATAATGAGATCACATTCTGTATATATACCCACAAAATTAGAAAAATTAAATAACAGAAGAAAAAAAAAAAAATCACGCGCATCCTATTTAATCTTGCACAGTCAAACATCTTTTTAACAACTATTCGTTATAACAAAATTTTACTGTAATGACCAAGTTTTTTTTAAAAACTATTTTTCATGTTACTTATATTTAGGGACTGATGCAACATGGAGTTACGGGTTTCAAAGGAACCTAATAGTTTCGGCACGAAATATAAATTTATCTGTAAGTTACTAAAATTATAATATATTAGTAGATTGAACTCATAACTTTAAAAATTTAATAGGTTCAATGCTAAAAACTTTATATATTGAATCTATAAAATTTAAATCCTAATTAATCTGCCTCTGCTTATATTATGTCTCTAAAATAGCATTTCTCTATAGTAGACAAAAAATATTAGGACAAATAATAATGTCATATAGGAAAAATATTGAACCCATATATGTGGATTAAATCAATCACAATCAAGTAAACCGGCGGTGTATGTTCTTGACCAAGTACATTAATACCAAAATAGTGTTGTAAAAATAGCACGGTATAGCCAGTTTTCATTTAAAAATAGCTAGTATTTACAAGTCAATGAAAAATAGCTACTATTTTGTTGCAATAGAGACCAGTCCAGCATAATATACTGGAGTTTGGTATACGTGTGTATGAACTCCAGTATATTATGCTAGACTGACATACTTTGCAGGCTCCAGTATAATATATTAAAGACTAGAGCACCGGTGCTCCAAACTCCATGTTATATTGGACCAGTATACTTGCTGGAACTCTAGTATATTATGCTGGAGTTCTAGTGTACTTATGCTGGAACTCCATCATATTATGGTGGAGTTCTAACATACTTATCATGGAACTCAAGCATAATATGCTGGAGTTCAACTATATTTTTTGGTGGAACTCCAGCATAATGTACTGGAGTATTTTTCGGGTTTTGAACAGTATTTTCGCTCATTATCTTTATATAAAAAGTGACTAAATTTTGATTACTTTTAAAATTGGGCTATTTTTAAACGACCAGTTGTAAATCTAACTATTTTTAGATTTCTCCCTTTAAGTTCATACAAAGTATTTCTTACACCGTGAGTGCACTATTTTTTAAAAGAATAGTGCATTGACAGTGTAGAAATACTTTGTACAGTTGAGTTACTTAAAAAGCAATTACATATAGCTTTTCTACTTAGTATTGATTAGTAACTTAGAATAAATTGTAAATAAAAGTTATTACATATTAAATCACACAGACATTGTGAAAATTTTACACTAGAGTAAATTCATATTAAAAAAGTTCCCATATCTAAGAACACATGCAAATAGGGTTATCAAAGGGAAATATGGTGTAAGGGATGGAATTAATACACTGATTGTTGGTGTGAGGGGATCAAATCCAGTTCCAGCAGATGCAAAACTAACTCCACTCTTGAGTTCCTCAATACTTAAACTTGGATCCAAATATGGAGGCACATAATCTTTCACACCAACATACCTAGCTGCATTCAAACACAAATTTCAAGCAAATTACTAATTATATACGCAGAAGCGGATCTAATTAGGCAAGTTATGCATGTTTAACTGAACTTATTGCTTTCGGCTCAAACTATATAAATATATATAAGCTAAACAAAAATTTTAATATGTGTAGATGTAATTATAAGGGAAACCTTGAAGCAATGGTAAAATTGTCTTCATGTGACCTATAAGTCATGAGTTCAAACTGTCGAAGCAGACACTAATGCTTGCACTAGAGTAAGCTCTCGGCATCTCAACCCTTAGGGTGTGGCCCTTACGGGATACCTTATGTACCGGGCTACTTTTTTTATAATTTTATAATCAGATAACACTCATTCTGAATCCACCGACCCCGGATCTTGCATTCAAAGTAAAGTTCTTGCAATAGTAATTACCAAAGAAATCACCAGCAAGCATTCCATTAGTAAACCTTCCAGTTGGAACATGATTAGCAAAATCCCTCCCATAAGGTAAGAAATTACTCTTGAAAGGAGTTGTTATATAGTTATTATTTCCAGGATCAGCTGTTGAGTCTCCAAATATAAAAATGGCTGAAACTAAACTCTTCCCTTGAGCTTGAGTTAGAGCTTCCATGAAAACAAGAAAAAGAAGATGCAAAAGTACAAGAAAAAAAAGTGAAATATGCATTTTAACTAGTGGTAGATCAAGAAAACTTTGAAAGGCCTATATATATGGATAATGAATTATATACAAAGTTAATTTAATTCCTAGAGCTTTATTTGATGTCCTTTAACAAGGAGCTATATATAGAATGACTAATTAATTAGGAAATAGATAATTAATTATGTTGAATTTATTTTGTTTCGTGTATTTCTAGTGTTGCAATTTGTTCTTATTGTTTGATGGACCAAACACTCCCAACGTTCTTTAAAGTTTCTCAACCACTATTCCTGCAGCTAGCAGCTTCTCAATTAAGAAAGTGCAGTCAAGAAATAGTTAAGAGTTTGGTGAAGGTGCCAATAAGAAACTAACTTGTCTCAAAAGATATACTCTTTTGAATTTTGACAGACGTGGTCATGTAGAGCAGAGCCGAGGTTTTCTGGAAATAGCTCGTATATTCCTAGGTTAGGGGTAAGGTCTACCTATACTCTATCTTTCCTAGACCCCACTAGTAGGATTCTACTGTGTGATTATTCTTGTGGTCACTACAGAGCTATTCATAGAGCATGTGCATGATTAATATACATAGGCGGAATAAGGATTTGAATCTTTTAGTTTACTCAGTTCCAAATTAATAATTTGAACATATTCAATAAAAAATTTAAAACAAATATATGCTTCCGACCAAAACTACTAGGTTCAATTGAATCGGTAACAAATATATGGTTTGGATCAAACCATGTTACTCGCAATGTAGAAAGCTTATACCTTTCTTTCGAATTTTCAGTTCTTTTCATAGAGCTTTTTGTTAGGATCGGAAAATCATGTGTTATGCGGAAGTTAATAACGCAAATTGAACGACAAAAAATCATGCAACAAAGAGAAATATACCAAAAGAGACACAAAAATTTAACGTGGTTCGATCAATTGGCTTACGTCCACGGCAGATGATGATAGACTATAATTATGTATTTTAGTCGATTATTACACTCTAATTTACTGCACTTTAATTGAGTTTTTACTTTAATCGCCAGTATTTTGCACTAAGTGTGTGATGCCTTGTAGGAGTGATTTCGAGCTATGTAGATGTTATGGAATGAATTCAAGTGATTTGGAGCTTTGAAGTCTAAGTAAAAGCCCAAGAAATTAAGCCAGAATCGTATACGGGGATCAACAGATGATAGAGCAACGAAACGAAGAACCGAAGAGGAACATTGCACACTGTCTTGTAAAATGCACATAACTTTTCGCTCAGAATTCCATTTGGTCTCCACGATATATGGTTGGAAATATAACTAAAAGGGATACAAATTTTATGTTTTAAACTTTCCAAATTCAAAATGGAACAGGGTTAAAAATTCATGAAACAATAGACTTTACAAATACCGCATCCGTACCGAACCCGGACCCCGACCGCGGACGTCCTGGTCTGAAAACTTATTCTTTTTCGCCTAGGAGAAGGTATAATCATTTGGAACCGACCCTACTTGGTATATATATAATGGAAACTGGTATTTTGAGGAGGTTGGACACACTTTAGACATAATTTAGACCTAAGGAGGCTAAGGAGACCGGAAATTCGACCTAAGGAGGCAAGAACATACTAGGAGCAAGATAGAGAATTCTTCTACTAGTTTTTCACTTCCTTCTTCCTAGTTCCATTATTTTTTATGAATTCTAGTATTGTAGTTATGCATACTATTATGAATAGCTAATTTGTTATCTAGAATTTTGATAGAAACTTTTGTAGGATAAATTCTTGTTATATTTTTATATAATTGAGCCATAACTTTTCTGTATTTGTTCAACTACATTTATATTGTGGTTGATTGAAGAGCTCTCAATCAACTGTGCCTATTTAGTATGTATTACTCGGGAGAGTGTGCATATTTAGGCAATTGTTGAATAACATCACTCCTAACGTATATGAGGGATCAATACAGGGGGTTTAAAGGTGTGATTTAGGGATAGCTAAACCTTGGGTGCGATCCGAGTGAGCCGTACTTAATGCCAGCGAGCGTAATTTAGGATAATATGTCTAGTAAATTGTGGTAATTACTCGGGAGAGAGTTACAACAGTCAGAGCGCTCATGATCTGTAAAGAATACTTAAGCTAATTGATAGAAAATATAGCGGGAAGTATTACGCCAATAGTGAAAATCATTACTCTAGAACTCCTTAATATTGTCTCTGACCTTTAGTATTTTTAGTTGTTAACTTTGCTAATTTAATTATTAGTTAATTAGATACAAGAATCGTAATATTTATAACATAGGAATTGTTCGAGCTTGTCTTCTTAGCAATATTGAACAACTGTAGCTAAGCATAAGTTATCCGTGCGATTCGACTCCGAACTTGTATATCGGATTATATTTGCAACGCCCGCTTAGTCCTTTTTATAAGGCATAGTTGGGGGTGATTAAATTTTAACGCCGTTGCCGGGGAACTAACGTTATAGTTGTAGTTGTATATATTGTTAGGTTTCGAGTTTGAACTTTTATTTTTCTTTATTATTTTATAACTATTGATTTGAGAAACATGAAATCTTGGAATTATAAAAATTTAGGTATAGATACTTCTACTATTGCTCTCCATACATATTGTGAAGGAAACCACCCGTGGCAAAATTTTCAAAATGTTTCTGAGAGCGAGTTATGTGCACCAACTCAATCTTATTTGTGAAATACGTGTGATGTATATGGTGGTAAAAATGGTTACTCTTATGGTCGTGCTTATATTTTTATCTTCCCCCAATCTCTTACTATGATGATTCTACCTTTTCTTGTAAAGTTAACAGGAACAAAGAACCCGGGGATACACACCTGAAAGAGATCAAGGATATGTTAAAATACATTCTGAAATAGAATAATGAAAAACAATTGCAGATGGAAATGCATGAGGCAACCATTCGCAAGTTGGAGGCTCAATTGAGTCAAGTGGTTGGAGCTTTTAATGCTCAATAAGCCAATATTGAAGATAGTAGCGAAGAAGAGTATGAATCTGAGGTGTTAATTGGGGAGGTTATAGTAGAACATCAACGACCCAGTCAACTATAATTTGAGGATGTCAATGTTGAAGAAATGACGCTAGAGCCAGCCAAGGTCTTTGGGGATATAAATTTTGTTGACTCTAGTATCATTGATGTTGAGGATGTTGAAAGTCCTGAGGTTCATGTGTTTGAGCGCATTGGTCCATACTCCAAGTATTTTTTCACATTATATTTTGATGATGATATGGAAATAGAATCATCCGAACCAATCGAAGAGTCGAGGAATGAGGAATAAGGTGCATATATTTTAGAATTCTTCTTGCTAGAAAGTCAGGATTACATATCTCATATAAAGGCCAAGTAGAATACTACATTATATTCTCGGGCCAGTTAGATTCGTTCCACCGCCCCATGACCATAGTCATAAGCTTGAATCCGAACTTGGTGTTCAATTCATAAGTTTGAGGTGGAGGCAAAAAGTGATTCACGTCGTGCCGCGATGTTAGATCAAGCATTTGTTGGGAGGAAACCCACCTTTATTATATTTTTTTTATTTCAATTTAGTTTATTTTATTTGTTTTATTTTTTATTAGTATATTATTTTTGTAATGCTGATTTTTGATTTTCTATGAGAATGGAAAGTAAAATAATTGGAAGGATACAACAACAAGCCTTTAATTGGAACTAAGTGTGAGGTACCCGCACGGAGGACCATGCATGGGGAAGTCTGAGCACCCCATAAGATGCTATTGCTTCGGCCTTTGGTCTACCAGGGAGTTTCTTTTACCCTCTTGAATGTATAGGTGTGCATTGGGGACAACACACAATTTTAAGTGTGGGGTGAGGAGATTTTCTGATGACTTTCTATGCTATTTTAGTTATGTTAGTTTAATTAAATAATTTCTTTTACAAATTACAAAAATTGGATTTTTCCCAACGATGGCTCTATTAGATAATTTTCTTGAGGGATTTAAGTTTAAAGAAAAAAGGACAAAAAAATTGTCTTTTGTTAGGTAGTGTAGCAATTACCCCTTAATTTTTCTTTGTGCCATGGTTCTTTTCCAAGGATTTTGTTTGAACCAGGTGTAATTAGAATTTTTTTGGAGTAGGAGTGTCACGACCCCAAATCCTGATGGCGCCCAGCACACTGCTAGGCCAGCCTGACCAATTAACAACAATCACCGAGCTATAAGCTCACTTTATCCAATTTAAGCATAACAAAATAATTCAACAGTGATAGGATTATCAAAACAGGGAACCAAGTCCCAAAATAGTACATCTCCCCAAAGACCGAGGGGTCAAGAGCCTCTAAAAGAACATAAGTGAAATAGAGTTTACAACAAAACTCAGTGCGAAAAGAAATGACAACATGAAATGAAAAGACAGCTAGAAGGGGAGTCAGGTCCTGCGGACGCTGCAACTACCTCGACTATCCCGCACAATGCCTCTGAGCGGCTACCGGATCAGGTCTGCTGAGAGGTACCTGGATCTGCACACAAGGTGCAGGGAGTAAAATAAGTACTGCCAGACTCAGTGGTAATAAACAGGGGTAAGGCAGCGCAGATAAGAAATCCGCAATAAAGCACTAGGTAAAGCTGTAATCAAATACCCTGTCACAAAAATCAATATCAAATGTACCTGTACCATCAAGTACCAGCAAAACAGTATAACATCTATCAGATGTAGCTAAATGCAATGCAATGCATGATATGACCGCTACGATGCGTAGCCCGATCCAGTTTGGGTACCCGTGCTCATTGTGGGGGTTCGGACTCCGGAGGGGCTCCTACGGCCCAAGCACAATATCACTGCGGTGTGCAGTCCGATCCAACATATATACCGCTGCGGCGTGCAGCCCGATCCACTACCAGTCAGCTAATATGCAAATACAGCCTCGCAGGCTCAAAAGTAGTTTTTGAAAACTCTTTTATCATTTTTCAGTTGAAAACAGTAATATCAAGTTCCAGAGATTGGAATTAGCATGATAACAGAAATAGCTACGGACTGGTAGTAACTAACATGTCAATATGATAAGACAATGATAACGATCCTCGCGGGATCCAATAACTGGCTCACGGCCCACAAGTATACTCAACCGCCCAAGAAGGGGGTTCCTCGGCTCAAGAGTGGCCAATATCACAATATATAGTATGCAACCATCCGAGAAGGAGGTTCGACGGCTCAAGAATAGCCAATGTCATAACACAGTGCCAACAAGTCGGACTAAGCCATAGTCCCCAATCACAATCGACCCCGCACTCGCATGAGAGTACGTGTCTCGCCGCTATACAGCGTCACAAAGTGGTATACCGGGGTTTCGAACCCGCCTGGTCATCACCCACATCTATTACTCACCTCAATACAGCGCGACGATTACTCCGTAATGCCCTTGCCACGAGAATCAAGCTCCGCACGCGTAGAATCTGATCAAATACAGTAGAAACACAACAAATTAGGCCAATGGGACGACACCCAATCAATATAATTCGATTTACACCAAAAATGGCAAAGTTGCCAAAACCCGACTTTCGGTACACTTGTCGAAAAATCACGAAAGTCACATATTCGGGACCCTCATCTCAATACGAGTCTAAGCATATTAATTTTACCAAATTCGGACTCCATTTGTCCATTCAAAACCTTGATTTTCTAAAGTCAAGCCTAGGGTTAAATCTTCCATGAATCACCCCAAATTCCTCCATTTTCATGATATAATTGCATAATATTACCAATACTAATCATAGTTTAAGTCCATAGTTGATTACTTGATGATTTCCCTTGAGTTTCTCTTCAAAATCGCCCAAATCGCCTCTAAAGCCGAGACCCAAATGTGTGAAATATTTCTGAAATTTTTCTAACTTCTGATACACTTAACTCACCGCGATTTTCGCTTATGCGGACCATTTTCGCCTCTGCGAAACCGCTTCTGCGACCAAATGGTCGCTTCTGCGAACCCAAGCCTACTTGGCCATTTTCGCACCTGCGATCCCATTGACCGCTCATGCGGGTCCGCTCCTGCGGAATCCCCTCCGCCCTTGCGGTCTTTCCCGCTTCTGCGGACAAGAGTCCGCTTCTGCGGACTCGCCTATGCGATCAACTATCCGCTTCTGCGGAATCCTCCATCATGCCTCTTTTCCGCTTCTGCGATCACCCTCTCGCACCAGCGAAGCCGCCCCTGCGGGCCAGGCTCCGCTTCAGCGGTCACCTCTGCTTCTGCGCCTTCTTGTCCGCTCCTGCGGACTCGCTCCTGCGCTCCCTTTTCCGCAGGAGCGAAAACAACAGAACAGAATCACAAACCTGCAATTTTGCACATTTTCTCCAGTTTAGCCATCCGAAAACACCCCGAGGCCCCCGGGACCTCATCCAAACACACCAACCCATCCTAATACCTTATTCGAACTTGCTCCAATCCTCAAAACACGTCTAACAACATCAAAACCCATAATTCACATCGAATTCATGCCTAAATTCCTTAAAACATTCCGAATTACACAATCAATCAAAAACCCGACCAAACGACGTCCGAATGACCTGAAATTTTGCGGACATATCCAAAATCACATAACGAAGCTACAAGAATTGTCGGAATTCCATTCCAACCCCCGGATCAAAATCTCACCTACCGATCGGATTTCGCCAAAATTCAACCTTAGCCAATTCAAGTCTATTTCTACACCGGACCTCCAAATTCAATTCCGATCGCTCCCCTAAGTCACAAATCACCTCCCGGAACTAACCGAATCATCATAATTCAATTCCGAGCCCTCTAACCAAATAGTCAACTCCTGGTTGACTTTCTTTATTCAAGTTTCCTTCAAAAAGGCTATATGCCTCATTTTCAATCCAAATCACTCCTAACTCACCAGATAGACTCTAAGACTGATATAAAAGCATAAAACATGTAATTACAACATAACGGGGTGATAATTCCCGTGACAACGGGCCGGGTCATCACATTCTCCCCCTCTTAAGCAAACGCTCGTCCTCGAGCGGGTCAAGAAACATACCTGAAGTCTCAAACAAGTGAGGATATCTGCTCTGCATCTCCCGCTCGATCTCCCAAGTGGCCTCCTCCACGGGTCGACCTCTCCACTGAACCTTAACTGAAGCAATCTCTTTGGACCTCAACTTTCGAACCTGTCTACCCAGGACAGCCACTGGCGCCACATCATAAGATAGATCATCATCAAGGTGAATGGTACTGAAGTCTAATACATGAGACGGATCCCCAATGTACTTCCGGAGCATAGACACATGGAATACTGGATGGACGCTGGATAAGCTGGGTGGCAAGGCCAACTCATATGCCACCTCTCCAATCCTCCCGAGTATCTCAAAAGGACCAATGTACCTGGGACTCAACTTCCCTTTCTTCCCGAACCTCATGACAC